>BSBM01000047.1:17635000-17785000 GCA_027924585.1 Larix kaempferi | reverse complement strand
GCGCTGTAAGAATGTGGAGTATTTCTGGCTTAAACCCCCGCTAGCAAGGCGATGTCCTTTGTTGCTCCTCATCGAGTGCAATCCCCATCGATTTTATTTGGGAGTTGAGTACATTATTTTACAGTTGCTCATTAGTGAACTCATGAAAGGATGGATCTGTAGAGGGAGCACACTCACAAATAAGCTACTTCCAACACCACCAGACTATGCTTTTATTCCGATTTCATTCGTAAAGGAAGTAATGCTAGATTTAGGACTCGAGTCTATTTAATCATTGTCAAACTCTACTAAGTTATAATTTTCAATGTCTAGTTCTCTGTTGAGATCTCAAGTCCTTATATATTTTTCACCGCCAAGTTCTGTGGGTGAAAAGCCACAAAATTCCATTAGACCCAGGTTTAGGATTTCGACTTATTTAATACTGTAATAAATTTCTATTTTCCATATGATATTGATTTAACACACTGTTCTGAGACATAGTATGTTTTGAGATTTCAGTAACATATAGTTCTTAGCGAGATTTATCACAATAGTGATGAGGGAAAACTTGGTGGAAAATGGATGAAATCATAAAGGTTAGCCTTCACTTTTATGTTAAGGCTGGGTTGAAAAGGGCATATAGCCTATATATTTAATACTGGCTTGATTTATATCTCATCGTATAGTTAGACACTGACATAATAATTATGACTTATGACTTAGAAGTTTTGATAATAATAATTTACAATCATAAAAGTATTAGCACTTTATCAATTATATCTTAGGGTGTTTGAAATGTTTTCTAGGATAAGGTTTGTGGAAATATTTGAAGCCCTTATAGTTAAATAGACCTATTTATTATAGAGGAAGACTTCTACAAAGGGATTAATCTACAACAAATATACAGATAATAGTGGAATAAATTATGGATAATAAAGGTGTGACTTTAGTAATTTTAAAAGAAAAAGTATGTGGGATTATGTTATAATATACTTGAGTTATATGTTGGTATTATTACAATATGATATGACATATGGTATGTATAAAATAATTATAGTTGGACATATAAGTCATAGAATAGAAGGGTTTATTCATTGAGAATTTGTAGAAAGGTTTATCAACCCTTGTGGTGTTGTATGAAGAACCTTATTCTCTCAACAAAGGATATATTATTTTTGGAAGATGTTTCATGTAAGGAAGGCTTGAAGAAAATAAGTCTTGCGACAATTGTGTCGCAGTAGAATGTAACCCTTCACTTTGTTTTTAATAAAAACACAACCTTTTGTGGATGTAGCCCAAGATATGGGTGAACCATGTCAAAATGTTCTCTTGGTATGTATGCATCATGTGTATATCTCTCTAGATAATTGTGGTCATATTTGTGCATCTCTTTTGTGTATTCCCTTGATATTGTGTCTCAGTTATTTCTTCAGTTTTGTTTACTTTAAATTTGTGTACCTTAGGCATTTTACTAATATGATGGTTGTTATTTATATCTTTGTCTCTTGTTTACATGTAGTTAAGTTGGGAATAATCAATTATAAGTGTACTTTGTGGACCGCTTGATCAAATAAATATATATATATATTATAGGCTTATATAAATAAATTCTTTCTCTGACAAATATGTCTCAAGTTTGATGAGTAAACTGCATTTCACAATTAGTAATCCTCAAGTATGAATAAAGATGAATATGTTAGATAGAGCGTCCTTTTGATGACTAAGGAAAGTTTGGGTACGATGTATTGTTCATTTTAAATGTTTAAGTTAGTAGAAGGAATTGGTTAAGGTGGGAAAAGTGATGGAACATTATTAAATTATGCTATTAGAATAAGATATGTCATAAAGAGTTGTATATTTTAGTTGGGGTTGCTTGTGAGAATATAAGAAGACCTTTCTGTAGACAAGCAAAGTTTTATTAATGTTTACAATTAAATGTTAATAGTTATGAGATGTTATAATGACGCTTATATTAAAATAGTAAATATAGATGTTGTACATACATTTTATCTTCCACAGTGACAATTAATGATGTTTGGACGCTTAGAAATTTTTTAAAATTTTACGATTTTTGGGCATGTGACAGTTTGTCAAGGTAAAACCCAAAAAGAGCTCATTTAAGCTGGGGAAATGTGCTAAATTAGCACCCAGGTATTGTGGACCATTCAAAATATTATCTAGAGTTGGACGAGTGGCTTATTAGTTGGCCTTACCAGCTAGTCTGAAAATACATAATGTATTTCATATTTCTATTTTGAAAAGTATGTACATGATGCTACTCATGTAATCGATTGGAATGACATATAGGTGGAACCAGAAGGAGATTTTAAGGTGGAACCGGATTGTATCCTTGACAAGAGAGAAATTTTACTCTAGAATGGCACCATTGGACACGTAAAGGTGCAATGGAAGCACCTTAGTCGAGATGAAGCAACTTGGGAATTGGAGAGTCATATGTGGGTAGCATATCCAATTCCGTTCCAGGAAGGCTTTGATGATGATTAAGCAACATCAAGGACGATGTTGAACTTAAGAGGGGGTGTTTGTAACCTACCTAGAACATGAAACATTTTATGTTTGTGGAAAAACATTACTCTAACTTTTATTGTAAAGTTTTATGACCAAGGATGGTCAAGGATGAATGTAATTGAATATTATTATTATTTAATAAATTAAAATAGGAGATGCTCATCCAAAGAGGATTGTTGAAGAGTGTTCACTGACCCACTAGGTTGAATGAAACTGTTGCAGAAGGAAAATAACAAGTGGTTGCATCTTCCCTCACTTACTAGCTGTTGCAGGAGGCAAGCTACCTAAAATTGTGGTTATGTTCCCCAAGGAAGGTGGAACCGAGCAGGTGGCTCATTAAATGATTTTCAATTGACCCAAAGACCTAGGTAGACATATAACCATCGAATGGGGCAGGAAGCCCACACATACTTTTCCTTGTGATTGCTAGAAACTGTCATGTTGAGCACATAAGAGGAATTCAATGAGGGGATGCTAGAATGAGTTGCAGAGTGAGATTGTCATGTTAATCTGTTGAGTTTGCAGATAGTGATTTGTGTGCAAGTCTTCATGATTAATGAAGTACAAAGAGATTGTCATAATCTTCTACACAGTATCTTCATGTTGGTGGTTCAGTGAATAGGCTCGGGGGTCCTAAAGCAAGTAACTTTGGCTGCTTTCAGGAGATGGTTGGGAGGAACGGTCTTCTTTGGGTGTTTTTCCACCTATAAAGTCTAAACAGGTTCTACATCATTTTTTTTAATTATCTTGCTCTATATATTCTGAAATAGCACTATTAAAAACTTTGTTATGTTTCAATACTGTCAATTATCAAAGTACCGAACTAATAAATTTATCTGCATATATCATAGAATGATTTATTTGGAAAATTTCATAATGATGAATATAATTCTTCTTTGTATTTTTCCTTTCACTTTCGTGATGTACTCTAGTACAGAGAAGTTTGTCTTAAGTAATAGATTAGAAAGATATTAATAATATGATCTGAATGTTGATTCTTTACCCTTATAATAAATGTAGTTTCAAATAAAGGAATGTATGCCAATATAATATACAGAAAACTTAAAAGGATACAGACTGTAATTCTTCTTACAAGTTCTTACAATTATAGAATAGCCGATAGTTTATCTCATAATCTAATAAATATGCTGATAGCAATACCATTGTTCTCACAGTCATTATTTCTTCTAAATATAAATTTTTAGCACTTAGAAATCACATCATATAAACAGTACAACAATTACATAAATATTTGATGTAGGTATACTACATATATAATCCCTAATAATTATTAGTATGATTGAGTAAATAGAATAACTCTGTATATATATATATTAAAAAAAACAATATCTACACTCTACAGAACACATTATCAACTATTATACAAACATAATGCATTATGAATTATTATGATACAAACATAAGTAAAATATTATAATCATCATTCATAAGTATTAACAAAGGCTTAGAAATATCTTGAAATCAATTCTAAAAATATCTCCTACTCAATTCATAAGCAAACTCACTATAATCCTTTTAAACAACCTTATTACATTATACAAGATCAAATTCATGATTTCATAGAAATTCAATGTTTTATTTTATAACAAATTCCAAACAGTCGAAGGACTGTAAGCTAAACATATTTACATAGTAATAGGATCTATTATTCAAACAAATATAATTAAAGATCAAGGGTTCGAGACTCACAAAGAGCTCACCCGTCAAAACTTATACGCATATTCTTTATATATGAAACAATCGAGATTACATATTAAACAAGAATCCATGTCTGGGCATGGTGCCACTAAAAAATTGGTAAAACCTAAAGTATTTTAATTATAAAACTAACCATTTGAGTCCATAGTTGAGTTCACCATAGGGTTTAAGTAAAGCATGATTCCATTTGAAAGGATGCACATCTCATTTACATATTAATAATTATAATCAAATTCAAGTCAAGGGCTCGAGACTCACAAGAGTTCTCCCCACGAAATAGTTATAGTTTCTAAACAAACTCTAAGCAGGAGCTTTACAGATCTACTACAGAGTAGGGTTTAGGGTTTAAACCCTACTACAATATTTTCATATAAACTTTACAAATAAAATCTAAACGTAGACAAACAAATTGTTCATAAAGTCACAACCTTTCAGAAGAACGTTTTACTCATGCCAAACAGACAGTAGTCTCGGCATTTAAGTTGCAAGAAAACATAGGCTCGGGACAAGTTGAAATAACAAATAACTATAGTTTTGAATTTAGTTCACGAATCATTTGGAACCAAACCCTAAGGTTTAGGGTCGAACCCTGTTACTGAAGAACCAAACGTTAAAGCTAAATTCGATACACTATTGTTAACATAATTCATAATTTAGGGCTTGGCCCAAAACAAATTCTTCGCAGACTTTTAAACATTATAAACTGGCTAGAATCCGAAAGCAAGCATTGGCCATTTCAAGATAAGATTAATAAACAAGTATTAAGACAGTGAGTCTGTATATTCCATTAAAAGGATTTCCAAACGCAGTGTTACTACTTAGGGATACTCTAGAGTTCCCAAATAGCTAACCCATACATCAAAACTAATAAAAACAGTTGATTCAAACACCAACGATGGCTTTTAAGCCATAAAAACATTTACGCTAGCATTTCTTCCTAAGCTGCCGAATGGATCACTTAATTAAACAAACAATGGAGAAAGGAAACATAAAAACAAGCAACCCAAACTTGTTGACAGAGGTGCCATTCGAGGGAAGACCCGAAGCTTACGGTGGTTCTCCCGAGGCACTGAAGTTTCATTTCCTTTCGTCAAGAGCTATCGCCGAGGAACACAATTCATGAGCAAGAAACAAGAACCATGTCCCTGCCATCATATAGATCCTTGGTTAAAAGATGAACGCCTACACACAAGAAAGAAACCTCACAAACAAGAATTAAAATGGTAAAACGTTATAAACGTAATTTTTACCTTCGCAGGTTTTGAACTCAGGCCGAGGGTTGAGCAGTGGTTTCCTAGGCACACCTGGGATACCATAAAGACACCATGACGAGTACATTCATTGTTGAAACTTCCTCTACGAGTGGTGCTTTATTAGCACAACACCCATGGAGGCTGAGAGGGCTCATACCTCTACAATAGCGCTGAAACAAACACCAAATTCGAAGACCAAACCCTCCAGCGTAGTGTTAGGGTTTTCTCCATAGGTGGAATGCCATAACTCAACATTCACGTGGTCGCATTCAATGGATGACCTTTCAACCACTATTACATAGATTTTTAACACTATGCTATAGTCCATTATGCATTGCTTGTCGTAGATTAATACCAACGCTAGGTTAACCACCTTTTTTCTATATAATTTGGATCACATTTTAGAACACCATCAAGAAATGTATAAGGATCTCTAGTCATATCATAAGAAATGGACCAAGCATATAATTACATAATAATTCAACCTTGCTAATAATTGATTTAAAACTTTGATCATAATACCAACATAACCCTTGTTGTAAACAAAAACATGTAACCTGTCAAGGTCATCATTAAGCGTTAGCTTAGAAAGCTAAGTAAGCTTCAGGGCGTCATCAAGGACCCCTTCAACAAGAGGGAAACATGTTTAGTATCAACATAATAGTTATAACTACGAATTCATTTACTTTAAGAAGTATGACAAATTAAACGTTAAACATCATCATAAGTATTAAATTATCATATTGATGATAGTCAAAGAATGATGCATTCCTTGGTTATGACGCATTAAATAACAATGCATTTGTAGACAATAAGTGTAACATCCCTCCAATTTGACCCCTATTGTTATTATTTTTGTAAACGTAATTATGAATTATGTAAATAACCCTCGTGAGAAGCTCAAGGCCAAGGCCCCACCAGTGGACCTCGAGCTAGTGTTATGTTTATAAGTCTTAGCTTAAGACTAGAAGATTAAAGAATGGTAATACAACTAAATGATAAGTAATGAAACCCACCCATAAGAAAAGATAAGATGGTTAGAAAGCCGTAAGATTCATGTCTAAGTCGTAAACATTGAGGGTGAAGAATTAGTAATGTTTTAATTTCTTAAAAACCTAGCTAAGTAGAGTCTAACATTTGGTAAATATATATATGTATATATAGGGTTAATTAATAGTTGTGATAACTATTAAGTAAATACTATATAAGTTATAGAGCTTATGTTATAGTTAGCATAAAGATAACTATGACTTAATAAAACCCTGGAAGACCTAAGACACGTCATACAAAGGTAGCACCCTAACCTCCGTAATGTAACACCAAGGAAATGGGCTCGACATCTCTCAGTATTACTTCTTAGCATCACTCCTAGGATGCTATACGGGGACATTTATTTCATTAAAAAAAATAAAGTAGGGATAAAGATATATATATATTTAAGTGGGTAAGGCTATAACCTTGGCTATGATTAAATTTATATCTTTATTTAGAGAAGGTTTACATTCTAAAACTTAAACAAGTCAAATGAGGTTATAACTTAGATATGTAAAACATTATATATATATATATATTAGAAGAGGGTTTACCTTCTTAGATTGTGTTGGGAAGCATGATAAAAAAACAACACAAATAGTATAAGGCCGAGCTCTTGGAGTAAACCAAGGGCAAAATCCTCTTATATACTAAGATTTTATATTACACATTTAAGTTCTCAACTAATATATATAAATATTATTAGTGATAATATTTCTTCAAAAATAATAAATTTACATAGTACCTATTTTACAAGCTTATATATATAAGACAAACCAAATAGTTAAGATAAATATGAGAGATGTATTTTTTTATGGGACATATAAATATTTATATATATATATATATTAGAGTTTGTTATCCAACCAATTAACATATATTAGGGTATGTTAAAAGAACCCGAATGAGCCTAGTCATGACTTAAAAGAAGTCGATTCCCTAATGGGAAGAAGGTGATCCTTGTGATAAAGTAAATCTACGGAGGGGAAACTATAATGCTATTTTCGTTGTTATTTCGACCTTGAGATTTTGATGAAGGGTGTCTCGTTAGTGGAGAACCTTTCACCTTGTTATTGCCTTTGAGTATTTATTGTTAAGAGGTATGCATCTTAGGCATACTCCTTAAAGAAGAGGGAACGAACTATCTACCTTGTCCATCAGTTAGGAGTGGAGTTTAATAGATGAGCTTTATAAGGAAGTGGTCTCCTTCATGTATGCATCACGGAGCTAGTCGAGTTGCCACTTGGCCAACGGATGTTGTCATCGACTTTATGATTAGATATTGTTGCTCGGGTGGAGTTCCTGAACGACTCTTCCTTGCCAGCTGTTTGTTTCTTTTCCTTCGTGGAACGCATGGACTAAATCCATCGCCATATGTCGAGAGAAAAGAACGAGAGGGAGAAAAAAAAGATATAATGGCTACCCTGCCAAGCAGAGGGGGAGAGTTACCTGTCGTGGGGATTTGAGAGGAGAGGAAAAAAGGGAAAATCATCTCGGAATTGGGGGAATTAACATCTCGGTGTTAGGGTAAAGGAGAGGAGCTCTGTTATGAAGGAGGGACACACAGTAGTAGAACGGGAAAGGAGGTCCCCTGTAGACGTGGATGATAGCGGTGGATCGATTCAGATACCCATTCATTATCTTGGTATCGGAGCTAAGTGCGCTTTTCTTGAACTGAATCTGCCTTGCCTGAAATGAGGAACGCCTGCATGTTGAGCAACGCTAAGGTATGGTAAGCTTTTTATTCACGTGTTCGTATTATAATTATAAGATATATATTATACTGTTGACCTCAACTTATACATAGTAGAGATCGGCATTTTGCAATCCTTCGTTTGATTTAGTACTTTTGGAACCCCATGGCTTAAATACTAGGAAGAAATCGTGATACCCCATCGGATTTTTACTTGGTTGTTTACGCTGTCTTAGTTGGAGACCTTCCTTAGTTACTTACACCGCCATTGTTTTACTTCTCACTCTGTCGTTGGATAATAAGTTTACACTTCTTGTTTTAAGGTTTGTCTAATATACATACTATGCATTACGGTAGTTTATTTTATATGATATACTTCTGCCTGAAATCATAAAGGACTGGTTTTTTATATGCATTATGGTTTTATCTTTATAAAACAACTTATAATTTCTGAGGGGTCGGTCAGTTCCGATCTATGTAGTTATACATTAGATATTTGTTCACGTTAGTGATAGATTTTTTTTTATATGCCGGATCATTTGTTAGTTTAATACTGATAACAGTGATCGGTTGTGTATCACCAGCATCTCGGTCTTTGGATTTCTGTCTGTTTCCTTGTTGGAAAATCGATCTTGTTTGGATCTCAGCCAAATCTTGGTCCAATTACCTTATCTTACACTCAGTAGCCTATTTCCATTTGATTGATATATTTATATATATATGTATCTGATCGACTACTGTTGTCGCAGATTAGTACATGATTTTGAAGTTTACTTTGTGAGTTTAGTGTTTTTAGGAAGGGTTTTAACTTTGACGGGTTCACTACTTGGTAGTTAATAACCGTTCTCAAAGAACGTCTTCAATATCTGGATGTGAATTATATTTATGATTAGTTGATCCCACATATAGAAGCCTTACATTCCTTACCCTTCTTGACTGATATGTTCCTGCATGGAAGGGAGTGAGTATGCCCCTTATTATTGTTTTATCATGAATAATTATTTCCTTTTTACCCTAGTGCCGAAAAGAAGGATCTAGCGAGGATCTCTGTACAGGATCTTGGTTCTGATATTTAAAAGTATTTTCAATTTTTGTTGATTATTTTATAGTATATGTTTCAGTACCGAGCGGGTGAAGGCTTGATTGATTGACCCGGTGAACTTTCCCGCCTTGTATTGTTTTATTTCCTGCAGTTCATTTTCATCTTGACCTAAAGACGTAAAGCTAAATGTTAGTTAGCTAATGCCAGTGAAAGAAACTCTGTCCTATGAAGGCTTTAGACGTGGGGAGATCTCTGTTAATTTAGCAGTATGAGTGAAATTCTAAATCAATCGGATTTAGCCTTAAAGGCACTTTCCTTGTTTTGCAATTTCCCCTTTTCTATTTTTACATATAAGTATAAAATATATCAATTAGTTCAAGGAAATATACTTAAGGTGCATAGATCTCCACTATAGTATTAAAATATATTAAAAGGTGTACTATTCAATGAATAGATATATTTAGGTATAGATATATATATTATTGCCATATGTGGGAAAGTTTCAAAAGTCATATTAGACCAATCAGGTGTATGGTATGCTTTTCCTAGTTAAATCATTGAATAAATTATATATTTAAAAGTATGTAAGGTTCTCCCTTAGTCAAGATCAGGTTTCTATATACCTTTGTGTATATGATCGATGAAGAGGCATAGTATCCTAATTCTTGTGTAATGTCCTTAAAGGCCATATTTTAAATTGGTGTAACAAAACTCTTATTTGAGTTATTTATATTAGGTGGATTAGCAACAATCTTGTTGCAGATTGTAACCTTTTTTTTGAAGTAAAAATACAACACAACCTTTTGTGGACATAGCCCAAGATGCCGGCGAACCACGGTAAAATGGCCTCTACATGATGCATCTTTTATATGTGTACAACTTGTCTTCTCATGTGAATGAATTTTTGGTTCATGACCTAATTGTTTAAGCATTCTAAATGTCTACATGATGCATCTTTTATATGTGTACAACTTGTCTTCTCATGTGAATGAATTTTTGGTTCATGACCTAATTGTTTAAGCATTCTAAATGTTGTGTTGGTTTGTCGTTACATCAAAAAATGAGTATATGATTGGTATAGTATAACTTGTAGTTAATTCTTCATATTAATCTTGAATTGTATTTTTGTGTTTCTAGAATTATTCAGGCTTACAACAAATTTAATAAATGGTTGAAATTTAATAAATGGTTGGGATTATATAAACACCCTTTTATTTTAGCAATTTTCTATATAGCATACTATTGTGTTAATATTCTCTTACTTAAGATTGTCCAACGTATGATTTAGACATTGCTTAGCTAATATTTTTAAGAAGGTATTCTCTTACTGATGATGCATATGAGGGTTGGAATATATGGTTTAGGCAATTTAGGTTATAAAGTATTGATTGTAGGCAAATCGAAATTTTATAAATGACATTCCATTATAAAGAAGTTGTTTGTGTTATTGAAATTTATTTGGGAGTTTAGTAAATTTTACTAAACTCACAAATTTGGGTTAGGACATATGTTATCAAATTTGGATTAGGACATATGTTATGAGACATAGGTTGCGTATCCCTCTGAATGTCATTAACACACTTTAAATTTTATGATAGTTGTAAATAATAATAAACGCAATTAAACGTATATTCAAAGTGATAAAGAGGTAATTAGTTGCAATTGTAGTCTCACATAGAAATTATAGCAAATAGGCTACTTAGAAAAAATTTAAATTTTTACTAAATTTGAGGGTGTAACAATAAGTGTCGTTCATACAAACATAGATAAACAATTAACTAATACCTTATATACATGTTATGAGTGAGAACGAATGTAAGTATCCAGGTTCACATTTATCTCAAAACTGTCACACATAGATACACCTCGTCATATTATTTCAAAGAAGACATATCATATTAAACAATAAAAGTTAATTGCTCATAATTGCATCTTCCGCATAGTAAATTGTAGCATTTAAACTACATAGAATTTTTTTAAATTTTTATGGATTTTTGGAGGTATTACAGTAGTGAATAACTGCAGGTAAAATTCACATCTCACCATGGTAAGAAGCATTGTTACGTCTGAGTCTTTAACCAAACCACTACAGTCACTAACCTGCAAAATATCGCGTGCAATGAGAAATAAGAGTGCGCAACGTTACCTTCAGCCTCCTCTATGCAGAGAAGACGATGAGCTCATATAACAAGAGTTGGATCTTTACATCTCTCAAAAATTCCTCATCAGTGATCACTGGCACCTAGAATTTGTCTAGCACGCAAACTCACTTTTCATTGAATAATCTAATGTGTTTGCATATAGCTTCCAAAAGCTTTTCCATTTAGTATATATTTGCTTGAGTTATTGAGTGATTCGTGAATCATGTTATTTGCTTGAGTTATTTTCCATCCTTTAGACAACATCCAATTTCATTTTCTGAACTATATTTGTAGTCTGAATATTTTTGCACATGCGAGGGCCTCATATCTACATAGAATCCTAATAAACATATTGGCCAAATTTAATGAACAAAAATTTAGTTATATGTGAATTCCTTACCATAATGTCAATATGCAGTCCATACATGCAGCTGTTCAATTAATTAGTTTAATGATCATTTCAATTGCTAGATCATTATAATTTAGTACTACAACATGCCAAATTTAATATTTTAATTAAAGGAGAAATTTCTAGGAAATTTGTCATCTTTATTTAATTAAATTAGATTTTTTTGTAAAGTGAATGGCAGTAGCATTTTATTCACTAAATTTCAAACCATGTGATTTCGTTAAATTTAAAGTCATAAGATTTTCCCTAAATTTATAGTTGAATATCTATTCTTTTTAAAAAATTTCATTCATCAAACTCCACTTAGACCTTCATTCATAAACAAAGCAGGATCAAATACTATGAGATCTCATTGCTTCTATTGAGGCCGCAAGCTTCATCTCATCCATAGTCACCACTTAGCTTTGCAAAGGAACCACTTCAAATGCGAAACAACCACCACTTAGCTTTGAAGCAGCTATTCATCAAATGTGGTGATTTGAACAATAATGGGTGTAACCTATAATAAAAGGACATTGCATTTCCTCTGATCTTCATTTTATAAATTCAAAATATATTAGGCAGTTTTTAAATATTAAACTTGTTATTTACACAATTCTATAATTATGTAAATATAATCACACAATTTTATAATTATTATGTAAATATAATCACACTATTTTTCTGTATTTATATTTTTTTTCAATATGTTATTACCAAATATTAATATTTGCATACTACCATTTTATTCTTCTATTCATTTAATGGTAATGTTCTTCCAATTAAACATAGTTAAATATCTATAGATTATATATAAACAATGTTTTAAAATAACACTCTATTGTTTTATATAAAAGATGATATTTGGCCATATATATCTTGCCATGGTACATACATTAGGTTAATTGTTACAATTTTAAATCCATTATTACACAATACACAATTTTAAATATTTAGACTGTTTTTAAATATTAAACTTGTTGTTTACACAGTTTTGTATTTATATATTTTTTCTTCATTTTGTTATTACAAAATATTAATATTTCATTTTGTTATTACAAAATATTAATATTTGCACACTATGTTTTATACTGATTCATTTAATGATAATGTTCTTAGAATAAAACATAGTTAAGTATCCCTAAATTATATATAAAAAATATTTTAAAATAATTCTTTATCATACATATTATTTATAATTGAATGATAAATATTTTCTATATATGATTTATTCTAATTTGAATTATCCTAATAAATAAATAAAAATATCATAATATTAATATTTGCAGAGTATTAAAGCCTTTTTATAATTCTATTCATTTAATGATAATGTTCTTCGAATAAAATATAGTTGAGTATCCATAGAGTATAAAGCTTGAAATATATATATATAAAATTAAAAATAATAATTTGATTTTGATAATGTTAAATTTGATTTTTTTAATTATATAATATTTTTTTTTAATTTAAAAATATTAATATTTTATATTTGCTTATGTATAATATAAATATTATACTTATTAATCAAAGTGATGATCTTCCATTGTTTTAATTTAAATTAAGTTGTTAAGTTAAAAATGATATAATTTTAATAATAAAAAATGTATTTAATATAATGTATAAGTAATTTTAATTATATTTTTTTCTTTCTAAATTTTGTTAGGTTATTAATTTTGAATTGAAAATTGAAAATTATTTTAATATTGTTTTCCAAAATGTTCCTTAAAATACATTAATAAATATATTTCCAAACGTAATATCCTCAATTTTGATTCATTATTTTTGATGTTATATATTGGGCTTAAGCCCCAACACATATGATTTATTTTGTTATATTGGGCATAAGCCCTAGTGCACATGATTCATTTCTTTTATAGATTTACATATTGAGCATGGACCCTAACTGATGCAGACTATTGTTATATACTCGGAAGAAAGCCCCAATATATTGATTTATGTTTTATTATGAGATTGGGTACAAACCCTAATATACTCAGATGATCTTTTGTTACATATTGTGCAGAGTTATGGTTTACATGATTTATTTGTATGATGTGTTGAGCGTGGACTCGAGAACACATGGATGACTTATGTACTGGGCATAAGCCCCGATGTACCTAGAGGATTTTATTATGTACTGGGCATAAGCCCCACGATGTACCTAGAGGATTTTATTATGTACTGGGCGTAAGCCCCGATGTACGTAGAGTGTTGGGCATAATTCCTAGAGCACTCCAAGCTTGATAATGAATACTGGATCCGAGGCCATTTGTACATTCTAGATGTGCTTCACAACCACATTCTAGTACTAGTGTTGAGCGGGATGCTCTGGAATTGCACTAGCGTAATGCCCATGTGAGAGTGTTGAGCTAAAGCTATGAAGAGCACTTGGGGTTACTTGATCTTAAAAGTGTTGAGTCGAGAAGACTCTGAATAGCACTTCTATTCATCAAATTGGTTAAATGAATCATTTTCTATCTATCATCAAGGACTGCGGGAACTACCATGTTAAACGAGGGAATCCAACATGCATGAGAGACCTAGAGGCACCTAACCTAGCCAACTATCCAAGCTTACCAAAAGACCCTGTCCAAAGAGTTGGACCTTGTATTTAATATTTATCAAAGAATTATTATGATATAATTAAATCAAAGAGTCATCATATTTAATTGTTGAATAATCAGATTGATTATTTATAAAAGAAAAGATTACTTATAGCATGCATAAAGGTTATGCATAAAATATTTCTCATATTATTATTATTATTAATATTAGTATTATTAATATTTGTGATCTAACTTTAAGATACATCTAAGTGTAACAAAATAAAGTTCATAAATAAACTAGGAGTGAATACTTAGTAAAATATCTTTTATAAATAATATAATTCAAATTAAATTGAAAACTGAAATATTATTAGTTAAACTCAACAGCTATATGTAACATACCCAATACTTGAGACATTTTATGTTGAAGGAAAAACATTGTCTTAACTTTTATTGTAAAGTTTTATATTTGGCCAAGTGGCCAAGGATGACTGTAATTGCATAATATTATTATTTAATAAAATAAAATAGGAGACACTCACCCAAAGAGACTATTGAAAGAGTGTTTACTGACCCACTAGGTGGAATGGAATCTGGGGTAGAAGGAAATGGACGAGTGGCAGCATCATGAACTCAGTAACTAGCTATTGTTATGCGACAACTCCCTTGAATTGTGGTCAAGTTCACTGGAATGTGGAACTGGATCTTGAGGCTCATTTATTGAAAACTAACCACTAAAAGACCTAGGCATCTTTTATAAGCCATCGAATTTGAGCATAGGCTCACACTTTTTCTGACGAGAAAAGTTACCTTGTGGTTCTATTGTATGCACACAAGAGATTCGATGAGGGGAAGCTATGTTTTGAGTTGGAGTGTAAGTCTGTCTTATTTATGATGAGTGCAGAGGTTGAGGTGTATGCAAGTCTCCATTGATTGCTAAAGTACAACCTGGGTGCCTTGCATCCACACAGAGTCTTCTACCTAGTGGTTCAGTAAACAGGCTCAGGGGTCCAAAGGAAGCAAGTGATTTGGCTTCTTCTTCTTGAGAAGGTTGGGAGGAACAGGCCTCTTTGGGTGTTTGTCCACCCTAGCAAAATTATTAGGTTCTACTTGTTATTTCTTCTCATTTCTATAACTATTTATCTCTTTCTGAAAATTGTTTGAATGTCGTTTATGAATGATTTGTACATTTATAGAGCAGGCAGGTTAGGACAAGAGTATGTCTATTCCCTAACAAAAATATACTATTTAAAATGTTTAAAGATTTTATTTTCTGGTTATCAGTTTACCTAAAATAGTGCACGATGTTCTGATTTAGATACATTAGCTTCTACAGATTTAATGAATGAATGAAATGATAAAAGTGATTGAACAAATGTCTTCTTGTATTTTTCCTTTCACCCTAAGGTGATGTACTCTAGTACAGGAATTATTTAATTAACTTAGGAATAATATGATTTCAGAATGAATGATGATTTTAGATTTGATTTCCTTATCATCTTTGTTTCTCTGTTAAATGATAGTTTATTTTAGAAGTTAATTTTAGGACCTCATTATAAACAGAAATCGAAAAGGATTCATTTCTTTATAGTTATCTATAATAATACAGAATAGCCATATAATTATATAACATATAGAACCACGATAGAATCCTAGATTGCAATTTGTAAACTTCTAGTTATACTTACTATTCTTTCCTTAAACAAAAATAAATATCAGAGTCTATATGATTTGTATCATTTGCAATCGGAATGCTAGGTACTAAGTATTTATCCTAAATACTTTAATTTCTATTAAATAACTCATCAAAACATACCTTGGATTTATCAATCCAAAAACCCTAAATATAGAATTATCATTTATTATATTTCCATAAAAATATTATAGTATTCTCGAGCATAGAAATTGCATGATACAAACCCTTCGAATAAACATAGCATACTATTTGAAAAAATACAATATTATTATCACGGAAGTATAACCATCCATATAAATATCCAGATGCTATTATCATGGTTCAAAACATTGTACACGCATCAAATTATTTCCACAGTAATACAAACATTCATTTAAACGTTTCATACATCATAGTATTGACAAAGAACCATTCACATAAGTATCATAACATTGCAAAAACATCACTGTATTTATATATAAAATGTACAATAGGGGAATAGCCCTGTAGCCATTAACACATACCGAGCTATATTCATCAAACATATGGATCGAGACCTATACGGCTCATCCCAGGGTTCAACCCTACTCTTGTTGACTTTTAAACAAACTTTAAAAACATAGTACAGACTTTCAACTAAGAGTTAAAGGTCGAGTCTCTAGCTGGAGGAGCTAACCCTACACCAAAGCATAAGGCTTTTCTTTTACAAATAGGAAACGATTTCAATGGCAGATCCAAAACCCTAAACCTCGTAGAGTAACCGGGTTACTAATCTTTTAAAAAGACTAAAAGCCAAATACAACTACTAAGGAAATCGACAAAGCATAGTTGTACGCATAAATCAACCAGCATGTGAAGAAATTACAGGGTCGAGACTCATTACGAGCTCACCTATGCTGGAAAAACCTTACGGCTTAAACATTACAACATCTAAATTGAAAACTCTTTGCACAGTTTTAAAATCTTAAATGAATTCGTAAACAACACTGTACAGGTCATGGGCTCGAGTCTCAGCTTGCTTAGGTACCTACTTATATAAATGATAGTCAAACTTAGAATTACACAAGGGTTCAAAACCCGCAAGTTCCATCATACATTTAGGGTTTATACCTTCCTTTAAAAAAAAACACAAACATCAAAACATTTGTACATCGAGACTGTATTTCATTTCCCCAAAACACAAACGTGTGTATTTATATAATGCAAGTTACATTGCAGTCTAATTGCCGATAGGATAGACCAATATCTTGTACATACCTTCCTATCAATGCTATGAGCGAGAAAAACAACTCAGGTCTTTACCCAGTGAAGCATCATTGAAGAAACAAAGAACCATATGACCAGTGGAGTTGCAGTGACGAATGGAAAAACAAAACACTTCACCCTATTGATAGAGGGACTGAGTCTAACCGAGGTTTACCGATGGAGTCACACCTTTAGAGGTTGTCTCTTCACTATTTACAACTTCACCATGGTCGTTTTTTATATATCCGTGTCACAAGAACAGAAACCAGGTTAAAAACAAAATGAGAAAGTTCAACCGTTAAACTGGAAGATAAGGGTTTGAAAACCGTAAATGTAGCTTACCCGTAGATAATCTCAGAGCTCAGGAAAAAATTGAAAGTTGGAGACTCTGTACACGTCGCTGAAGCCATAACTCTCCACGAACCTACTTTCTCCAACTTCCAACTAATGCAAGGAATGGTGCATTGAACTACTAACAGTCATGGCAGACGAGAAGGCCCGGTAACCTCCTCCATAACGCAGAACGATAACAAAACCCAAAGACCAAAACCCCAACAAAATCGTAGTAGGGTTATGATAACACCAAAGCGCATTTACGACCATCACATGGACTCATTTATTATCCCAGCTAACCCCAATGTTCGTATACGAGAGAACCAGTTCACTATAGTTCAAATCATAGCTTATGCATCCAAATTTTATTATAGCGCTAATAGAAAACTTACGACCCACTTCTATATAGTTTATGCTATTGATGTATTTCTAACTTTGGAAGATATTCTTCTATGTATTACATTTGTACTTTATTGTATCCCCAACGGAGATGTATTATTCCTCTAATTGGAAGTTTCGTCATGTGTACTTGCATGTGTCCATTGTAAGTGTTGTAACTTATACTTGATGGGTTATTAGACCACCTTGATGGGGTCGGCCCTGTATGAGTCATGTGGGTCAATGGGTTATTAGACCACCCTAGTAGGGGTCAGTCGAGTCAGCATTATGTTAAGTGGTTAAGTTGAAGCTGACCTAGTTGAGTAAAGGTCAAGTCAAGTTAGTGTATAAATAGAGAGTGTCTCTCTCTCATTTTACACATTCTATTGTTCACTCACTTCGTATTAGTGAGAGAGAGGAGGAGTGCAAACAAGTGGAGGAGGAGCATGCTGCTGAAGATATCTATCTCTTGGGTTTGATAATGGTGATCCTTGTATTGATGCTTATTCTATCTCTAAGGAAGTTGCGGGGTTTTTCACCTTCTTGGTTTTCCCCGGTGAAATGTTTTGTGTCTCTTGTCTCTTGTCTCTTATGCTTGATATGCTGTAGATGTTGTTCATTCAGTTCATATCCTAGATCATAATGTATTAAATTTTGAAAAACTAACATGGGATCAGAGCTATCCTGAAGGAAGGCATGCTATGGCATTTATGAGACTTGTTGCACTTGCGATAAATCGGAAGCTAGGGCTTCATATAGAAAAAACCATTCATTGTGGCACTTTCATTATAAATCCATTTTGGAAAATTTTAAGGTTCTGAAACCTTTACAGGTTGTAGATAACATCCCCATGTACCTTGTGTCAGAAGCACAACATCTAATTCGCTGTACTTTGTGATTTATGATCCGTACAAGTTAGGGTTTTGACCTCTTCTAGATCTGAGTCATAAACAGGTGACCTAGGAAAAAAGGTCACAACTTGGTCTAGAAAGCTCCAAATGAAATTTCATAAAAAATGACAGGTAGGGCATGGAATGTACTTTCAAAGGTAAGTGTTTTAGAGGCCAAAATTGAACCAGTGACATGTGGCACGCTGTACAAGTTCGCTCTCCTATTTTATCCCATAAATAGGTCACGTTGCGATACTTGGCATAAATCTCTTTCAGAGAATCCAATTGAGTTCAGACCGATGGGGTTGGAAATATGACAAGTCAGTCTACCACACGATGAAGTTTCAAACCCTTTGGAATCGCAATTTTTGAGTTACACTAGAAACAATAAGGTGCACATTTTTGTCAAAACATATTTGGATTGTGAGCACCTTCATTCTTGGATCGTCACTACTGTGGGAAATTAGGGTTTCAGAGAAAGTTTAAATTCTTGGAATTGGAGACCACGCCTAAATACTACTCAAAAAAATCAAAATTTAGAGACCAATATTGAATTTTTTGGTTGGGAAGAAGGTCAGGCTTGATCAAACCCTAGTTCGGGATTTTGATGGGAAAGGTGGAAAATTAGGGCTTTTGCAAAATTTGGAATTTTTTAAATCTGTGACCACGGTTGGAAGCTCCTCAGAAAAATCGAAGTTTAGAACACAAGATCAAACCTTTTGGATGGCCAGAAGACCGGGCTTTATCAAACCCTAGTTCGGGATCCCATCTAGTGAATCTGAAAGTTTCAAAGGCAATTTTGAGGGGCCAAATTTTGTAGTTTTCAAAATTGAAGTATACTAGCTTGATTAGCTCAGCAAGCCACATATTTCCATCCATTCAGAAGTTTGAAACTCAAATTTTTAATTTTTAGGTTTTCTTTGACAAACCCTAATCCAGCTCGAGATCTAGTTTCAGCAAATCAAAGTGGATTGGGTTAATCCTAGAAAAGAATGAATTGGACACCTGCATAAGTGAAGAAGTTCCACTTCCAGAGGGACATGAGGCTGAGGCTTTATATGAGAAGGCTACAAGCAATATCTACAATTATGACTTGAGGAGATATAGGTATGTGTTGAAATCTTTCATGATTAATTTTATGATATGATTGTCTTCATATTATTGAGGTTAGTACAATCTTGATTATTTTTAGAATTTTCTTGTCACCCTAGTAAAAGTATGAATGCATGTGAATGATAGAAGACATTCATTGAATAGGGTTATGGGATTGTACTAATGCAATGTGGTATTGTATGAGGATGATGTTGTCTGCTAACATGAAAGGTACAAATCAAGTTCTAGATCAAGAACATATGACCAGGGTGACATGAAGAGAAAGACTCATGGATCACATAGAAGCTCTAGTTACGAGGAATGTATAATATGGTTCTACAATGGTTAACTTATGAGTTATGAAGGTTACTAAGCACAAGTCATTGAAGAGAACAAGAAGACATTGTTTGGGTATGTTAGTCGTAACTAGCAAACATGATAACCAGGTATGCTTTTCCTATATCAAGTTAGAATCCTACCTTGTGTTAGGATATTATATGTTTGTATGAATGATAATGTTTATTTTTGAAGTTAGAAGCTTAAAGTAATCACGGGTCTATTCATATTATGTTGATGAGATGACTAACTAGAAGAGTCCTATGGTCAAATAAGAATATGCATGAGTAATAGAAATCCTCCCTGAAACCTTGAATACTAATGCTTGTGATAAATTACCTGTGTGTTAAATGATCATGACCATACATATTTAATATTATTTAGAATCATAATGTTTTGATAGTATTGAGATTATACTAACGGATGTATGATTATGTATGAGATCTTGAGGATGACACTAGTGCACACTTAAGCATGCATAGTGGTCCAGGATGAATATAAGTTCAAGGACAGGTAATCCAGGAAGCAAAGATCAAGAGGGAGCCCACCCAACAACTAAACAAAGCTAAGTATTTGAATTGTCATTTATTATATATATGATTACTTAAATGATGTTGTCGAGTCATGTACATACTTATGTTCCTAGATTTAGGATATGTACTATGCATATTAGAAAAATTGCAGTAATGAACAAGATAATACTAATATGGAAGTAATGGGTAAGTGGCCTATGGTATTGTACAACAATCCAGTGCTACTTATCTAAAATGAAACCTCTTTGTTGACATGTTGGGAGCTGTGCACACTCTTAACAATGTTCTGGTAGAGATGGAAGGCATCTAGAAAGTTACGAGATATGGATAAATGTTGTATTATAGCATTGGCTAAGATATTTGCATGACTATATGACATATATTCTTATGTGTAAGATTTTGTTATGAAAACTATGAGAAGTTTCTAATCATGCAATTGAATTTGACTTGTAGAAAGATCGTGTACAATCACCTACAAAAGAAGGAGTACAACATTTGTTCAAGCAACGAAGTTTAAAGAAATCTATCTATTGAAGATATTGACGAATCTGAACTTCCCATGATCTGGGATGCAGTAATGGAAGAATTCCATGATCGAGGAATATTAGTCAATCACGAAGAATGATGTTTGGGATGTAGTCCCAAGACCAAGAGGGAAGTATGTTGTGACTTCCAAGTGGATCTATAAGATCAAGCATGCTGTAGATGGTAGCATAGAGAAATACAAGGCGAGGTTTGTGGCTCGTGGCTTCTCCCAGAAAGAGGGATATATTATGAAGAGACTTTTGCACCTATAGCCAGATACACTTCCATCAGATCAGTACTTGCTCTAGCTGTAGTGATGAAGTGGAAGATACACCAAATAGATGTCAAGACAACTTTCTTGAATGGTGTAGTTGAAGAGTAAGTATATGTGGAGCAGCCACTTCATTTTGAGACACATGACAAGGAGTCATATGTGTGTAGATTGAAGAAATCCTTGTACAGTTTAGGTACGACAGGATAGACAACTTCCTGTCGAGTTTGGGCTTTACTAAGAATAAAGTAGATTCCAACCTTTTCTACAAGTTTGAGGGAGGAAATCCAGTGATACTACTATTGTATGTGGATGACTTGTTTATTATAGGTGAGGATAGATTGATTGCTGACACGAAGAGGAAGCTTGTTGCCAAGTTCGAGATGAAGGACTTGGGTATGATGCACTACTTTCTAGGCATGGAGGTGTGTTAGAGTGCGGATGGAATCTTCCTTGGACAACGGAAGTATGCAGTAGAGAACCTGAACAGGTTCGGGATGATGGAATGCAATGCCATGGCCACACCTATGGAATCAAACCTGAAGCTTCTATGTGATTCTTCATCTTAGTCGGTTGATGCCATGATGTATTTTCAGATGATTAGGTCCTTGATGTACCTGATGAACACGAGACCAGATATTTGCTTTGCTGTGAACACATTGATCCAATTCCTGACGGATCCGAGAAGTGTTCACCTAGTTGTTGTAAAGCATATTCTAAGATACCTGAAGGATACAGTTGATTATGGGCTCAAGTATGATGCGAATCAAAAGTTTAACCTAGAGGGTTACGTTGATTCAGACTGGGCAGGTAGTGCTCTTGATAGGAAGAGCACTTATGGGTGTTGCTTCAGTATGGGATGACGTGTGATCTCCCAGTTTAGTAGGAAGCAGTCCTGTGTGCCACAAAGTACAGTCAAAGCAGAGTATGTTGCAACTTGTTCAGCTAGTTGTGAGGCAGTATGGCTTAGGAAGCTACTGTCTGATTTATTTGATCTCCAGTTGAATGCTACTTGTATATATTGCGACAACCCGAGTTGTGTGAAGTTGTCAGAGAACCCGGTGTTCCATGACAAGTCAAAGCACATCGAGATCAAATATCAGTATATCAGGGATATGGTGCAGAGAGGAGTAGTGAAGCTCCTATATGTTGCGACAGACGAGTAGATAGCCAATGTATTGACCAAGCTGCTGGCCAGAGTGAAGTTCGAGTACTTCAGAGAGATGCTTGGTGTACTTCAGATCGAGATTCCCTCTAAAGGGAAGTGATGAGTCCGGAGACACAGATGCACATGAGCCATTCTCACATGGTGGTAGGTGTGTCCTCCCATGGTGCAGGTATAAGGGCTGGGGCCATTCCGACATGGTTTAAGTGTGTCTTCCCATGGTCGTTGATGTAAGAGCTATTCCATTCGAGCATGGTTGAAGTGTGTCTTCCCATGGCTGCGATATAAGTGATGTGCCATTTGAGCATAGTTGAAGTGTGTCTTCCCATGGCTACGATATAAGTGTTGTGCCATTCTAGCATGGCTGAAGTGTGTCTTCCCATGGCTGCGATATAAGTGTTGTGCCATTCCTGGCATGGTTTAAGTGTGTCTTCCCATGGCTATGGATATAATTGCGATGCCATTCTCGCATGGTTGAAGTGTGTCTTCCCATGGCATAGATATACGTGCTGAGCCTTTCATGGATGGCTGAAGTGTGTCTTCCCATGCCGGTGAGTGTAAGTGTTGTGTGATGTGCATCTGGGTTGTGCTCTGTGGAAGATGAGGTGATCTGAAGATGATGATGAGACAGTAGGGTACGCAGGTTTTGCAGAGGCATATAATCAGTCCTGAGATGCTCTTGCACGTTTTGCGATGGCATATGATCAGTCCTAAGAAATCTTGCAGGTTTTGCAGAGGCAGTATAATAAGTCCTAGGGTGTACCTACTTGATGGCTTGCTCGCAGAGATGATGAAGACCTACATGGAGGTTTACATCCAACATGAAAAAGGGATGGCTCTGTAGAACTTCCTATGACGAGTAGATTAGAGATTGATTGAGATAGCAGCAGCAGTGACGATGATGCTTTATGATCCAGTGGCGATGATCTGGCTCCAGAATTGAAGACTTGTGTCTATGTGTATTGATGACTTGTGTCTAGAGAATACATTCCTAGTTAAGAGGGAGTGTTGATGTATTTGTAACTTCGGAATATATTCTTCTATGTATTACATTTGTACTTTATTGTATCCCCAATGGAAATGTATCATTACTCTGATTGGAAATGTCATCATGTGTACTTGCATGTGTAGCATGTTATATTGTAAGTGTTGTAACTTATAATTGATGGGTTATTAGACCACATTGATGGGGTCGGCCCTCTATGAGTCATGTGGGTCAAAGGGTTATTAGACCACCCTAGTAGGGGTCATCCCAGTCAACATTATGTTAATTGGTTAAGTTGAGGTTGACCTAGTTGAGTAAAAGTCAAGTCAAGTTAGTGTATAAATAGAGAGTGTGTCTCTCTCATTTTACACATTCTATTATTCACTCACTTCATATTAGTGAGAGAGAGGAAGAGTGCACACAAGTGGAGGAGGAGCATGCTGCTGAAGATATCTATCTCTTGGGTTTGATCATGGTGATCCTTGTATTGATGCTTATTCTATCTTTGAGGAAGTTGCGGGGTTTTTCACCTTCTTGGTTTTCCCCGGTGAAATGTTTTGTGTCTCTTATCTCTTGTATTTTATGCTTGATATGCTGTACATGTTGTTCATTTAGTTAATATCCTAGATCAGAATGTATTAAATTATGAAAAACTAACATATCCACTCATATTTTATAAATGTAGCGCCATTGTAAATCATACGAACTACTATTATATAGTTTATCCATAGTATTTCGAATGCCCCAAGTCACCTTTGCACTAGATTTTAAGGTGACAACCTTTCGTTAGGAGCGTATCCGTTGACTTTGCTAAGGTGGTAGACTCTGAACTAGGGAGAGTTCTTTTTAAAACTAGATCAATGAAGAATCGCTTGGGTCACCTTGGACCTAATGCATTCCTTCAAACTTCACATGCCATTTATCGAACTTATGATGTTTTTATAACCTTGGTGTTGAACTCACGTATTCCTAACTTTAAATAAAGTTAAGGCCTGCAATACTCTCACATAAGACTAATACCAATCAACGAAAAATCTCATCAAACCATAAATGCCCAACCTGTAACCTGGACAGTTAGAGAGAACAATGCTTTAGCGTAAAAGCTAAGTAAGCCGTCAAATCATTACCCAGAATCCAACTGCCAACAAGAAGTATGTTTTACACGACAACATATACTTACGTAAATAATATCATAAACATCAACTATCATATTTTAACACAGTGTACAATCAAATAGTATTATGAACGCACCTGCATATAGAACTATAACATATTTATCACACATCATATCAAAGAATATTAACTTCATAGGTTATAGTTATAGTACGACAATACTAAGCACCATCCGGTACAGGATGAGTAGATTGACAAAGTAACGACACTAATTAATAGATGTGATAGTTACAACTGCTATAGGATTGATGGACGCATTTGAATTGTCGATAAGACAATTAAAAATACTTAAAGATAAATACATGTTGTAAATAAATTATCATCAAGTTCATTAATATTAGACATTTATTACTTCCGCACAGCATTTAATGCTAACTTTCATATCTAGAAAAAAACTTAAAATTTACGAATTTTTGGGATGTTACATGAGGTATTAGAGCGCGAGTTCAAACTCTAGGGCTGAAATAGGCTCACGTGCACAAAACATAAAATAAAAATAGAAAAAATTAGTTACTGACTTTTGATTAAATTTGTTTATGTACAGAACAGCTTGATATTTAATTTGCAGGTATGGACATACCAGAAGAATCCACAGAGGACAGATCTCATCATAATGAATGTAATAATAACGAACATGATAATATTAATGAAGAAATCTACGTAGAATTAAATGATCAATCATGTGAATTATTACGTACGGTTAAGTACTTAAAAACTGAGATAAGAAATGTTAAAGAAGAAAACGAAGAATTTTAAGAGCACAGAAGAATTGAACTAGATTTTAATGGAAACGTATCATCACGATGAAAAAGATAAAAGAACAGAAGTAAAATATGAGTCTGGAACAATGTCCTATAAACACAGAGATAAGAAATTGAAATACTATAAAAGTGAAAGTAGCTCTTCTTCTTTCGAATCTGATGATAAAACTTATCGAAGAAAATATAATTATGATCAAGACAATAGTGATAGTGACCGTGGTCCTAAGAAAAAGCATAAACATCATGAACACATTTCTGGGGAATTTAAGAAGATAAAAATGCCAACATTTAATGGCAAAAATGAAAAGGGTGAGGCGGCCGAAGCATAGCTGTCCGGTATGAAGAAGTATTTTCAAATTTATGATTACTCATCTCAGTTAAAAGCTAAAATGGCCAGATACAATCTGACCAGAAAGGAAAAATTTTGGTGGAAGGATATTAAAAGGGTTAAAAGCATTAAAGAAAGAGATATCTAATGGAGTACATTTAAGAAATTGTTTAAGAAATTTTTTTTGTTCGAATAGTATTATGAAGATAAAGCAAAAGAGTTTTATGACTTAAAATTGGGTTCAATGAGTATAAAGGAGTTGAGCAACAAGTTCCTCTGTCTATTAAGGTATGTACCTTACTTAGCTGAAGAGAAACCTAAGGTACAAAGGTTTCTGAGTTTCTTTCCCTTTAACATAAAATACAAAATTGAATACGATAATCCTACAACTCTCGAAGAAACCATGAGAAAGGCCAACTTCTGTTTTGAACGGAGTAAGAAAAGAGAAGGTGTATCGAGTTGGAGGAATAATAAACCAAGTAACTTTGAGCATAAAAAGAAAACTTTTAATTTCAAGAATTATGGAAATAATAAAAATTTCAATAACATAAATTTTCAAAGTAATAATTACAGAGGTAATGCACCACAGAATTACACATCTGCAACAAATGTGCCTCATAACAACAACAACAACAACAATAATAATAATAATAATTCCAGAATTAATGAACAAAGACCACCTTTAGAGTGTTATGACTGTAATGGACCGCATACTGGAGAAAACTGCCCACTCAGAAGAAAGACAGTCAGCAACATTCACACCATGCAAACGGAACCGATAGTTGGTGATGTAGCAAGAGAAATGCCTAGGATTAATGCAGCACTAGAAAATCGACAAGCAGACCATCAAACTCCTATGGTCGATATCGAAGGTATGATATAAAACAAAGCTATTTCCATTTTAATTGATCCAGGTGCAAGTTTGAGTTACATATCACTTGATTTAGTGAAAAGTTGCAAGTTAAAAGTAGAGAAATTTGATAAATCATGGTTAGTTCAGTTAGCAACAGGCACCAAAAGAAAAGTTGTAGACTTTATTAAAAGTTGTGATCTAATTATGAGTCAGTTGAAGACGCAAGTTAAATTGAATGTTTTGCAATTAGGGTCATATGATGTATTAATACGTATGGATTGGATTGAATAGCATAGAGTAATACTTAACTGTTTTGAAAAGTATTTTACTTGTTTGAATAATGAAGGAAATATTGAAACAGTAAAAGGGATTCCTAGGAAAACATCTGTCAGACAAATTTTTGCTTTACAAGTAAAGAAAGCTGTAAGAAAAGGGTTTAAAATGTTTGCTGTAAATGTGATTAATGACAAACATTCATCTAAAGAAGATAAGATAAAATTGGAAGACATACCTATTCTTAAGGAATTTTCGTATGTATTCCCGGAAGAAATTCCAGGACTACCTCCGAAAAGGGAATTAGATTTCACCATTGAGTTAGTACTAGGTGTGGTACCAAACTCAAAGGATCCTTACAGAATGAACATTCTGGAATGAAATGAACTGAAATCTCAGCTAAAAGAACTAATTGATAAGAACTACATAAGGCCAAGTTTATCTCCTTGGGGAGCACCGGTTATCTTTGTTAAAAAGGACGGTACCTTGCGATTGTGCATAGACTACTGTCAACTTAATAAAATGACTATTAAAAATCGATATCCATTGCCCCGCATTGATGATCTATTTGATCAAGTATGCGGAGCAACGATATTCACTAAGATCGACATGAGGTCTAGATACCATCAAGTTAGAATAAAGGATGAAGACATTTTTTAAAACTGCTTTCAGAACCCGTTATGGGCACTACGAGTTCATAGTTATGCCTTTTGGGATGACTAATGCACAGGCAGTCTTCATGTGTTTAATGAATAATGTTCTGCATAAGTATTTACATAAGTTTGTAATTGTGTTCATTGATGATATTCTAATTTATTCAAAAACTAAAGAAGAACACAATGAACACTTAAGAATAATTCTGCAAGTTTTAAGAGAACATCAGCTTTATGCTAAGTTCAGTAAATGTGACTTTTATAAAGATAAAATACAGTACTTAGGTCACATAATATCTAAAGACGGAATTTCTGTCGACCCAGACAAATTAAGAGAAATTAAGGAGTGGCATGTCCCTAAAGACGCAACTGATGTACGGTCATTTATTGGGGATAATAGGTTACTACAGAAAATTTATTGAAGGGTTCTCCAGAATTGCGAATCCCATAACTTCTTTGCAGAAGAAGGGAAAGAAATTCATCTGGATAAAAAATGCGAAGAAAGTTTAAAGAAATTAAAAGAATTATTAAAACAAGCACCTATATTAAAAATTGTTGATCCAAATAAGGACTTCGTTGTATGCACTAATACATGCAACGATGGACTTGGTGGAGTCTTAACTCAAGAAGGTCACGTCATTGCATATGAGTCCAAGAAATTAAAAATTCACTAAAAGAACTACACAACTTATGATCTAGAGCTGGAAGCCATGATACATGCATTAAAAATGTGGCACCATCACTTGATTGGAAATAAGTTCTCACTAATGATAGATAATAAAGGTTTAAAATACTTGTTGGATCAAACAAATCTTAATGCGATGCAAACTAGGTGGTTAGCTTTCCTTAGTGAATACGATTTCGAGATTCAACACATTAAGGGTCAAGAAAACAAAGTTGTTGATGCTTTGAGCAGAAACGCCAAATTAAATTTTGTGGCAGCAATCAACACATATAAAACAGATATGGAAAATCAGATCGAAGAAGGAATTAAACAAGATGAAAATTATCAGAAGTTACATGATAAACTTATTGAAAATGTATCTGAAAATTTAATAACAGATTATAACATTAACGAAAAAGGTTTAATGACTTACAAAAATAGAATTTATGTACCTAATGTGTCAAAAGTTAAACTGCTGATTTTGGATGAGATTCATAAAAGTCCTTATTCGGGACACCCTGGTTATCAGAAAATTATAACCATGCTAAGAAAACATTACTTTTGGCCAAACATGAAGAATGAAGTGGTTGAATACATAGCTAGGTGTTTTGAATGTCACACAATTAAAGTTGAGTATCAACACCCAACTGGCCTATTGCAGCCATTGCCAATTTCGGAATGGAAGTGGGAAATTATAAGTATTGATTTCATAACTGGTTTACCTAAGAATAAAAAACAGAATGACTCAATAATGGTCATTGTGGACAAGCTCAGTAAAGCAACTTATTTTATTCCGGTTAAAACTACTTTTAAAGCTGCTAACATTGCTGATGTGTTTATGAAGCAAATATTTCGTTTACACGGGATTCCAAAGGTAATTATTACTGATCAAGATTCTAAGTTTACTGGAAATGTAGCGGGGGTTTTAGCCCCTGCTTGTGCAAATGAGCACCTGTTAAGGATTGTGGAATCCTTAACAGCAGTATGGAAGTAAATAATAATAAACTAAGCACAAACAATTCTAGAAAACAACATTAAACAATAAACCTGAGCTTAAACATGCGCATGAAATAAAAATATAACTTGAAACGACAAACAGTAGGCTTGCAAAAAACTGTAGATTAAAGAATTTTTTTTTTTACTACGGGCAAGCAAAGGGCTTGCAAAAAATAAATTTACCTCATAGATGAGGCTGGTGGAGTTTTGGTAGTGTGCTCCAGAGCTCCTTGGTTCCATACTCTTCTCTCCAATGCTTTGATGGTTGCTAAAGTTTTTTATCTCAAGGGAGGCCAAAAAGCTCAAGGATGGATGGCTAAAGGCTTTGAAAAAAATTCAGCAGCATGAGGGTAGAGTGATTGAGAGCTCTAGAAATGGGGGGCCTCCACCCCTTTTTATAAACTTGAATTAGGGTTTTAGGTATTTTTTAGGGGTTTTGCCCTATTTTCTTTTTTTGTAATTTTCTTTTGGGTTTTATTTCCTATTATTTTGATTTTGATCCTCTTTTGGGGTTTTAGTATGTTTTTGAGGGAATTTTAGGTATTTTCGTACCCATTTTGGGTTTGATGGGGTTTTGGAGGTTGTGTAGGTAGGAAATTCGATCAAGAGAGGTGTATGTCCAAAGGGATGAGCTGGTGAGCACTTTTTTGGTGTTAACAGATTGCCCCCTGATGTGTGAGGGCAGGAGCTCATCGTATGGCTGATGGACATCATAAGTACTGTGATTTTTATGGGTGATAAGCATTGGGATGGAGGAGAGCATGAACTTCTTGGAGACCGGAACACGAGGTTTGTACTGACTACCAAGAACTAAAAATACATGTTTCACTGAGTAGTATCTCAACATATGGACGAGGCGGGCATACCCATGCTCGTTGTCAAAATATAATAATGAGGTCCAAAAAAAGGGGGACCAGAATAATACATGAAACAACTGTTGTGTACATCAAATTGGTCTAGAGGGGACGTAAATATGGGATATATCCATGGTAGATCTAAAGAACTGATACACTGAAAAACATTCGTCACTCTGATTGTGGTACTAGAATGATTGATAAAAAATGTTGGATCTAAAGGTGTCCAACAGCTCTAAGTTGAAGAAGCATGTGGCTGAGGTACTTCCATGAAACTGTTTCCAAGTCCATCCTGGATGTTTATAGGAACATGTGACTGGTTGTATCCTCAGGTAGACTCAGAAATGTGCTAGAGTCAGGTGACATCTGGGGTCTTCAGCTCATAATGGAAATGACCAATACCCTGTACGAATCTCAACAATGCGATCAAGGTGTTGACGTCGAGCATGTGAGAAACAATCATTTGGAGAGGCACTAAGGAATCCTTTCAAAATGATCTGTACGCACTCATCGTTGGTGGTTATGAGTCCAAGGCATAGGGACCTTTGAGTCTATCCTCTCGAATAGATTAATTAGCGTTGACACAGGGAGACCTTGCAACTATCAAGGCAATAATGTTTCCTTGTTAGGAGCGCGAGGTGTACAACCTAAGTGTGAAGGTAATGATGGTGGGACTGACATATGGTGGGGTAGGGGACAACTGAGGTTGCAGAGTGGGGGGAAGACTCAAACTTCCTTTGTTTAGAGTAAGATAACATTGCTTGACCTGGAAGCGTATGAAACTTACTTCAGGGATCGGTACCATAGCGTAAGGGACTAGGGGCTGTGATTTTAATGGGAGAGCTGTAAGGGTGACACTTTGCAGAATACTCTGAACAAAGGAAACCATGCTGGGGAGGATGCCATAATAGTGTGACTATATTTGATCTGTTGTGGTGCTGAGAGGCACCGTTGGGGCCTTTTTCATGTTTTAGGGAGCTCAAAGAAGGGATAGAAGTGTGCTCACAATGGTATTGTCGTGTGTATTTGTACGAGCCCAGGACAGTTGATGCTCGGGGGTGCTTTCAATTTTAAGGAGTCTGAAAGTGATAAGAAGACTCTGAGATGGTGGAGAAGTATCGTCATGTGGATGTATGTGACCCCAGGACGGTGAATGCCCGTTGTTGCTTTCAATTTTAGAGAGTCTGAAAGCAATAAGAAGACTCCGAGGGGGTTCTTTTTCGTGTGTTAGTCTCGAAGGCCCAAAAAAGCATAAAAGGATGCAATGAAGAACTCTTCTAGCTGATGTGGATAGAGTATTCCTTTTTCATAATTAGTCCAGTCAGTCTGGAAAAGGGGTAAACTTATACCGAATAGACGCCCTTTTGTATACTTTAACGAGCATGAAAGGAAGCAAGATTGCTTGACGATTTTTTCATTCTTTTAGGAGTTAGAAAAGAGCTTAACAGAAACTCCCTAAGTGCCTTTTTCATAAAGGTGTTGTTCAGCCCGAAAAAGGGGTAAAATTATACTGAATAAAATGGTGGCTGGGTCGCATTCAGGGTGCCACGCAAATTGATATGTTAAGGGGCCTGGAAAACAATGCCCTAACGAAGGTTGTGTGAGAGCGAGAAATGATCTCGACCATCATCATGAGCGTGAAAATTTAATCCAACAATATAAGAAATTTCAAAATCGGATGACGACAGATGTGGCACGCAAACCAAGGTGATGAGGGGGGGTGCAAAAATTCCCAAAAAATCTAGAGGTGAGAGCGAGAAATGATCTCAAGCATCATCATGAGCGCGGAAAATTGAATCTGGTGATATAATTTTTTTCAAAAATGGACAACGGTCAATGTGGCATGCAAACTGAGGTGACGAGGGGCATTAAAAGATGCCTGAAAAAGGTGCCAGTGAAAACTATAAATTGACTGGACCACTGCGAAGTTCTAGTTGCACTGAGTGCATTGGTATAAACGGTTTGATAAACGGGCCTCGGATGATCCCGTAATGGTAAAAGGAAAATAAGGCCAATGTCCATAAATAGTAAGTGGTCCCCATAATAGGTATCATTTGTGTGTGGTGAGTTTTATAGAGCATTAGAGGAGGTCAAAGCTAAAGGTTGAGTTTGTGGGAGATTTCACTGGTGCATTTGGATTCTGGGAGTTGCAGGTAAGAGTTCATGTCCTTAGCCGTGTCATTTAAGAGTTTTTTTATGTTTTTTGGTCTCTGGGGGGTCGTACCGGCCATAAATGGGAACCTACGTGGCATAGCGCAGGTTCTGGATGGTTTGGTGTGGTGTGGACCGTGGTAATGGGGGAGCTAGCTGTGCTGCAAAGTACGGTTTTCCTCGCCAAGGGTGTGGTTTAGGCTGCGCTGGGGTACTCGGGAAACTGCGGTGTGCCCCGCGGGTGGAACCGTGCTGGTTGCACTCTGAAGCGCGGCTTTCCAGGGGGGAAACGCACTTCAGGGCGCAACCAGGGGGTGGTTCGCTCTGCGGTGTGGGCGACGGATTTTCGGGAGGAAAGCGTGGTGTGAAGCGCAGGGAAATGGGTGGTGTATGCATTCTGGAACGCATGTTTCAAGGGAGAAAGCGCTCTCCAGAGGGTTGTGTGTGTGTGTTTTTTTTTTTTTGAATGGGGATCTGATGAGATTTATTATTGTCATTGGCAGGATGCCAAAGGTTGGATGGCGAGAGTGGTAGATTCCTCCCAACATCTGGAGGAACATTCGGAAAGACCAAGGGGTTCGGGAGGCACTAGCTGATAGTGGGCTCTTGAAGTTTGCATAGATCCCATATATGCGTTCAACACCTCTATTGCTAAACAAGTTAGTTGAGTTCTAGGATTCTGACATCGAGGCTTTCATGATCCAGGGAGAGCGGCTAGATCTGACCCTAGCCAATGTATACTTCCTGACTAGGTTTCCCCGGTTAGGTATGGTTGCCGAGACTCAGCCAAGGAGGCCTGAGAACGTCTCGATGGAGACTTTACTGGAGAGACATTGTTTTCCTGTGGTGGTGGTGAGTGGGTCTTCACTCATGTTATGTGACATAGAGAGCCTGGTGATGCAGGCTATTTCAGCTGCAGTGGTACGGGTTTTGGGTTCCCATGGCCCTAACCGGATCATCGGAGTGCAAATGTTATTGATAGAGAGCATCCTTAACGGGACGTATCATGCATGGGGACAGATGTATTTGACTGCTGTTCGGCGAGAGCTGAGCAAGGTCCAGCCCCTGGGGAAGGAGTTTTGTTTCTCGTCTTTTCTATGTGCCTTTTTCTTTGAGCAGGTCCAAACGCTGCGACCTCACAGAGCCGTGCGAGTGGCGCCCCCGACCGAGCCGCAGATGCAGCGATGGGGTGAGATGATGACTCGTAGGGGTGGAGGGCTGGTGGGCCATTTTTTTACCAAGGAGTTGTTTTTACAATGGATGCAGATATCAGTGTGCATCGAGGATTATCCATATGCAGGGATGGACTTTCATGGAGATCCAGAGATGCCGATACCTCCTGGCGAGGCTTGGGGCCCAGACGGTATGTTTGTTTTATTTTGGTTTGACAGGTTTTGTATATGATATCATTTTGTAGTTTCTGGACCTATATTTGACATTTTGGTATTTTTGTTTGGTAGATGTGGGACGGTTACCACTGCCAGGTCATAGGCTACGGCGAGGGCATGTGGAGGGAGTGGACCTAGTCGGGCGTGGACAAGGTCGTCACCGGAGTGCTGTAATTACTCTGGATGTTTTGAGATATGGGATTGATCGACTCCTGGAGGTGATCTCGAGCGATGGCTAGTAGCATTGGGATTAGGAGTTGATTGATATTTGTTATGATGCTCCACAAGAGTGGAGGCCTATTATGCGGTGCATTGCGATGGCCACAAAGACAGTGAGAGCATTTGCTCGAGGGGATGTACCTTATCTTGGGGGAGATGAGGAGGATGAGGAGCCCGAGGAGGGCTTCCTGAGGAGGAGCTGGGAGAGGATGAGGAGGCAGCACCGGTAGCTGGAACTGCTACCGCTGAGGCTGTGGGGTTAGCGGGGGATGATGATGAGGAGGACTATCGAGAGGAGTCTGACTAGGCAGTTGGCAGGGCTGCCCCCACTGTAATGATCATGTGGGATTTTTGTATATACGGCTCATGATATTTACCGAGGATGTTGTTGGGGCTCCTTGTTGTGTTTATATGTATATTTTGGTACAATGGGTACTTATGACATTTTGATGATGATGATGATGATATATATATATATATTTATGGCACGTGGATGCCTTTCGTGATGATGTTTTGCATGCTATGCACGTGGATGCACTTATGTTTATGCACATGGATGCAATTTATAGTTGGTTTTATTGTTGATATTTTTAAATGATACTGTTATGTACATGTGGATGGTATGTATGATCGGTGCCCTACATATGGTGATTTGTGTGTTAGTCTAGAATATTATTAGCCATTTGGTATGCTACACTATTTTGATTGCGTGGGATATGAGTGAATGTAATGGATTCAAACTTTCTAATCATTTGTTTAGTGCGCAGGAACTTTCCAAAAACGCAAGGATCCCGTACCTGGTAACAGTTGTTGAGTTGAGCGACAAGCAGCTGGGAGTCAAGAAACACACGAAGGTGACTTATGCTCATATGAAGGGCGACGGTCAGTAGACCGGTCACAGCATCGTACTCATCCTGGTTGTTGATAGCAACCCCTATGCACAATCCATCAAGGTGGATGAGCTCATGTGAGGGGGAATATAAAACCCAAGCTGCAGAGGCAGGGTTCGGGGACCAGCGACTTGCGCCATCGGCGAAACCAACATGTGGTAGTAGGAGGGATCCCATCTGGGATCATGCAAGGTAATCAAAATGTAAGGTCATAGATAAAAAGGGTGGGAAAACATAAAAAGGGAAATGAAACTGTACAAAAAGGGGACTGGTGGGTCCTCAAAAAGGTGTTATGGGTAGAATGGTTTAAGGTAGAATCCGTTCCGAGGGTTGCGCAAAGGGATCCCTTCAGAATCGGTGAGGATGTATGCCCGATGTAACAAACAAGTATGCAAGATGTATGGTCCTTTCCACATGGATTCAAATTTTCCTTTCCCAATCTTATCATGTGCTTGGTCATAGACTAGTACCAGGTCTCCTTCCCTGAAATTGCGTGGGTGAACGTGTTTATCATAACCCACTTTGGAGTGGTTTTTTGCAGCTTCGATGGTTTGAAGGGCCGTCCGACGATCCTCGTTAGCCTGTTCCAAAAGGATTAGGCGTTGTTCAAGTGGGGAGGTGTTGGGAAGGATTTCTATAGCTATGTGGAGGGAGGGAATCTGACACTCTAGGGAAGATTTCTACTACTCTCCTTTGGTGGTTGATTGTTACTATGATTTTTCTCCTTCAAGATAGTCGATGCATATTTCTTCTTGGTAATCTTAGAATCAATATTATTGGAGAGTTTGTTTGAAGAGAATATGAAAAGTCTCTTCTTGCTAGAAAGAATGGCATCCAATGAGGCTTTACTTTCGATTCCTCTTTCTTCTTCTTTGCTTGGGGTAGTGACAAAACTTGGTTCCTCCATGGATGGTTTTCTACTCTCAAAATAATCCTGATCTACATCCTTGGGCTCAAATCCAAATCAACAATAAAAATAATCTTTGAAGGAAATGGATTTACGAATATCTTCTCCCAGGGCTAGATACTCCTGGTAGTGGTGGGGCAATTTTTCACATTCATATATCATTTTTTCTAGATCCTTTTTAGGATTAGCTATCAGTGCTTCATCCCATTGGTCTTCACTGTACATATAATCACAAATTTAACCATCCTCATCTCTTAGTATGCCTCCATCAATGTAAATGATTTCTTCTTCCTCGTATAACTCGAAGCCTTCATCTTCCATGATTGTATCTAGTTCCATAGTTTCAACTTGAAGATAGTTCTGAGATATTTCTTCATGTAATATTTAATTTCCACAGGATGATCCAAATAAAGTGCTTTGATACCACTGCAATTTACCAACCAGGATTGGTGATACACTAACTAAATCTCCTACAAGAGTCAATGAAAAACAATGGACTCTGGTGACTAGTTTGACTATAGGTAAGAAAAATCAAAGTATTCTGGAGGGGATGAGGAATATGATAGATTATAGAACCTTTTCACAAAGTACTGGGACCATTAATGTTTTGAACATCATCCAGGTTGAATTCTACTCCAATGCTCCTGGGCACCCCGACATATGCAAACTAGAACTTCAACTAAGCATTGAATGAGAACCAATGGTGAAGGATTCTTAATTAGTGGGGCTAAATAACATTAAATTACAGTCAACTAACATCCTTGTTTTTATCCAAAAAAATTGGGAAGGTTCTGAGAAGATCTCATAAACATACAAGAAACTTTGCCTTCCAGGATTGCACAACTATGCCAAATTCACGACTTCCAAAACATTCTGACAGGCTCACGAATTTATGATATTAATCTTGGAATGATTCATATGGAATCTTAATTAAAATCATAAATATAAATCACTTCATTTGGATCAATACTCATTCATTTACCATATAGATTATGGAAACTAGCTCATTTTCATTGAAATCTAGACTAGGTACAAGAAGAGGTATTGGAATCAGATTTTTATTTAGTGTAACTTCAGAATTGAAATCACAGATCCATTATTACAGTCATATCAACCATCAGTATCTGATTCATACATCAAATAGTTCTCAATAATCAGATACAACCAGAAGAATCTCTTTCATTAGGAAAACTAGGAAGTTACTCATAAATATGCATGGAGGGATATTGTCACAAGCTTGTACTCCAATGGTATAGACTTCAGGACCTACAATAATCTCAATGAAAATGGATGGATACCATCATCCTCTCATAGGAAGTAGGAGCACATCTCCCAGCTTGGACTAGGGGCACATTTCCCATGTCACTGATGCACAATATCACTCAATCCAATTCTTCAACTTTCAAAATATGTGAAATGGAGTTATAATCCTTCTTTTCTAGATTGAGGTGACTTGTTGAGAAATTAACACAGGCTAAGGTGCCTTCATGGAGTGGATAAGGTTGCTTTGCTTTCTGCTTTAACTTTTTCCTTGCTTTCTTCTTTTCTTTGCTTTATGCTTTGCATTGTTTTCTGATTTTTCTTTTTTTTTTCCCTTTCTATCCTACTTTTTCCCTCTTTTATACCTTATCCTTATTTTTTGCTTTGTCCTACTTTTTCTCTTCTTTTCTACCTTACTCTGTTTTTTTGCTTTGTCCTGCTTTTTCATGCTTTTCTGCTTTATCCTACTTTTCTGCCTTTGTCCTACTTTTCTTCTTTGTCCTATTTTTGTCCTGCTTTTCTGCTTTGTCCTGCTTTTCTTCTTTATTCTACTTTTCCTGAGCTTTGCTGCTTTATTATGCTTTCTTCTCCTTTTCCTACTTTCCTTGCTTTGACTCCATTATCTTTTCTTGTCTTGCAATTTACCTCTTATTCAATCTTATCCTCTAAGGTGCACTTGTGGAGCATTATCCACTTTATTTCAAAATAAAAATAACTACTTATTTAAAAATAATTTCCAGCAAATGCATATCAAAATTTCAGAAAATAAATTCAACACCTCCTAATTAATTAATGCCTGAACTTTCAAAATTAACCCCAAGTAAATGGCATAGCTATCACCTACTAACTTGATGAGCATATGCTCACATTCATTTATTTTCAGTCTATAGTTCATTGTGTATACCTTAGTGTGGATAGATCACCGTAAAGAACAATGTTCTTTCCTCTACTACAAAGCTTTCATAGCAATGCTTGCTTAACCGAGTTTATTTTGGTTTAATGTATATACATGTAACCTTCTGACTTTCCATGGTTTATGTGGCTTGATATCCATTTAATAGAAAAAATACAAGGATATCGACAATATCGATCCCACTTTAATTTTATTCTAATAAACAATATATATATATATATATATATTGTGTTTATATTAATAATCTCGTTTATACTTTGTTACTGTTCTAAATAATATATTTTTCGACCCCAACAGGGAACCTATTGGCATCTTAGTTAATTGCGACTCAAAAACACAACCTTGTAGGCCTCGACCTATCTATATGTAATGTGTTTAATGGATAATTTTTTTAAAAATTTATACACAGGAAACACATTTAAACGTAGTTTGGTTATAATGTCGCGCATATAATTTTAATGTGGATACCTTTGGTTTAATACTTCCATATTGTATCGTGTTCCGACCTGTCCATACGACTCTCAAACCATCATCATGGAATCGCATTCACATGGTCCCATTGTTTCTTAAGGTATTTATAACATTAATTTGTTTCAATATAACATTTATAAATCTATCCTATGAGTCTCTTTCTTAAGTTGTAATGTAAAAAGTTTCCAAATGATTGCAATCCTCTTGGATTGCATCATAGCTAAATACTCCTCCCATCCTATCGCTCAAATCCAAATCCTCGTTTTAACTTGTTGAAAACTATTAATATAACAATTTGCGAATAAAATAAATGAGGTTTATATGTAAGGATATCACAACGATAGTTTATCAACAAATATATTAGAGAGGCTCTAACAGTCTACTCATTGAAGCATGCAAATATATAGAGTAACAAAATGTATGAGACAACACCTATGAATACTACTTGTACTTTATCTACAACAATTCTATTAAACAAATTCTCAATAATACAGTGCTATCACACTCATAAAAACATATAAACCATTCATTTATAAAGTACAATAATTGCATTATTATGAATGAAACCATTCTCTAAAATAGAAAATAACACAACAGCATACAGTTTTCCCATATAGTCTATAATATGAATATTTAGGAGAATCAAAATGTAATGTACCCAATTTCCTCATTGCTATTTTGTGAACTGGGTATGATTTTTTTTTCTTATTCATCATCTCTATGAACAAAATGTTAGTCTTAATAATCATTTGCCAACATAAAATTTTATAAAGTTAAAACATTATCCTTTTTAATCATAAACAACTATCCATTCCAATATAATTAAGTTTACCCATGATGACAATAGTTTCTCACTTATAAAGTACAATTGATCACGTAGCTGCTACCTCAATTTTGCATAAACCCATTTTCACACTTAGTATGACCTAGAAATATTTCAATTTCATCCATACTAATATGAAGGCATGTCAATACTTTACTTGCATCAAATAAACTCTTTGCTGATTAGGTACATGGAATCTATTGTTTTTATTATTATTTATAACTAATAATTTAAACACCTAAAAATAATGTGATACATTCATTCATATTTGGTTGACTTTCAACCATACATTTTATGTCCAAACCAAAACTTCAACCATTCAAATAAGAATGCTACCTTTAACTTATATGCACACCTATCACAAGATTTCAACACCCTTCATCAAGTAACTTACAAGCTCTTAGATAGAATTATCACACTTGCAATTACATGTAACTTACTAACTCTTAGATAGAATTATCACACTTGTAATTACATGTAACTTACAAACTCTTAGATAGAATTATAACACTTGCAATTACATTTATTTATAGGAAAAAATGGAATTATAATTCACCTTATGCTTGCGTGCTTACATTATACCATTATTTCTAACCACCTTAAATTCTAACGCTAAGAATACTATCAACACTTTAACTCTTCAACCATAATCAATGCAATTTATTATGTAAATTCCTTTTGTTACCTTCCACATTCTCATAATATTCGATCATAGTCTATTTTGTCACTAGTTAAATAGTATACAATTATTTGACCATCTTTATACATAATGAGGCAAAGTCAATTCTCTGATTAATGACTTAATAATAAAATTAATTGGATAACTTCATATATCAAGTTTGAGTATTAACTATAATAATCCCTTTCATAATATTCTTTAAAAGTACAAGAGCATACCAAACATTATTTATGGACCTTAAACCAATATCTCATTTCTCACCATCTTAAATGACATGGTAACTTACACTTTTATAAGAATTCTATTTATTTCTAGCATCATGAGTAAATATTTACATAGCTTAATAAACAATAATACAACAAGTTAAGAATACTTATCTAAATTAAGTAGAATGGTAAGACTGAAGTGACTGAAGTATTGACTTCAATTTTCCACCCAACCATTCTGATTCTTTGTCCAACCTGTGTTTTCCGGTAGAGAGGTCTCTCCCAATCTGGGCAGTGATTCCACTAGATTAGGGGATAACCGCTCTCATAGAAAGACCTTCCTCTCTCATCAATACAAGACTCAATATTTAGTAACACACGAAGATTCAGAGTAATGGGTGAAGCCTACCAGTTAGCTCTGAAGGCAGAGGAGAAACTATCGAGGAAATCCATAGTGACCAGAGGTAGGATGACCGGTCGGGGTGCGAAGACTATTTCTTCCGAAAGGCCAAAGTAGCTGTTACAGGAAGGAAACTGTCGAAGATAGTTGACATGCGGAAGGGAGATTGACAAGGGAGAAAGCGCAAGAAAACCAACGCGATGGTAGAATACCACACAGTCGAGGTGCGTATGGTCGAAGTGGTCCATCCAACAGAAAAAGGGATGACAGACCAGCCATAATCTATTATAAGTGTCGTGGAGTGGGATACAAGGCATATGAATGCCTAGAGAACCTACATGCTGTAGAGGAGTCGAAACCCAGACGTCGAAGAGATGAGCGAGTCGATGAGAGGGAAGAATCGGCATCCGACAGCAATGAGGATGAAAGGAGGAAGAATTGGAACCTGACAGTCAGGAGAACATTAGTTCAAGAGGACCGACGCAACGAGAAAGAGCTAGCACAGAGAAAGGCGATCTTTCGAACGAAGGTGCGAATCGACGAATGGTGTTGCAAGACAATAGTTGATGGTGGAAGCACTTAGAATATTTTGTCGATAGAGGTCATCGACAGGATTGGGTTGAAGTGTCGAGAACATCCACACCCATACAAGATCTCATGGTTGCAGAAAGGACACCATGTGAAGGTGAATAGACAGTTCTTGGTTAACTTCATAGTCAGGAAGTTAGAGGACAATGTACTGTGCAACATAATCCCAATGCACGCGTGCCATCTGTTGTTACGAAGACCATGGAAATATGATCAAAAAATGATCTATGATGGTCGGGCCAACACAGTCACAGTGTGGAAGAATGGCATACAGAGGAATCTTAAGCTGAAACCAGAGGAGCAAGAGGACAGTAAGCAGGGCGAGAGCAAATTTTGGGAGAAGCGGGTGTTGATGTGTTCAGCAAAAGAATTCCTCACGAAAGAGGAAAAGCAGTCGGGATGTTTTGCGACCATTCCAAAAGGGCCATGTGTCGAGAAGGCGATAATGGAGAAGATTTCGGTCAAAGTCAGAAAGATGCTTGAGGCGTTTCAGAGCATAATATTCGATGAGACACCGACGGGATTTCCACCGATGAGAAGCATATCCCATCAGATCGACTTGATTCCAGGGTCAAGTTTTCCAAACAAAACACCACATAGGATGAGTCCGACAGAAGGTCAGGAAACTAATCGACAGGTCCAGGAGTTGTTGGAGAGAGGATTGATCAGAGAGAGTCTGAGTCTGTGTGCAGTACCAACAGTATTAGTGCCAAAGAAGGGTGGAGAATGGAGGATGTATACAGAATCTAGAGCTATCAACAAAATCATGATCAAGTATCGGTTTCCATTGTCGAGGATGGACGACTTGATGGATTGTTTGAGTGGAGCGAAGTACTTCACGAAGATACACCTGAAGAGCAGTTATCACCAGATTTGGGTTAGAGAAGGAGACGAATGGAAAACAACATTCAAGACAAAGGAAGGGTTGTATGAGTGGTTAGTCATGCCATTTGGATTGACTAATGCACCCAGTACATTCATGCGATTGATGAATGAAGTACTGAAACCATTCTTGGGAACATTTTCCACAGTCTATCTAGATGACATTCTAATTTTCAGTCGAACCAAGACATAACACTTGGGGCACATTTGACAGGTATTGCAGAAGTTGCAGGAAGAGAAGCTGATGGTGAACCTGTAAAAGTGTTTCTTCATGAAGGAAGAACTGGTATACTTGGGATTCATAATATCAGGTAAAGTGTTGGTGATGGACACAAAAAAGGTGAAGGCGATATTGGATTGGCCTGAACTGACAAGCGCGACTGGAGTGAGGAGTTTCCATGGACTTGCCACTTTCTACTGGAAGTTCATCAGGGGATTTAGTCGGATTTGGGCACCATTTACAGAGTGCATGTGAAAAGGGGAGTTCAAGTGGATGTAAGCTGCCCAGCGAGCTTTAGACAAGTTGAAGGAAGAGGTCACTAAGAGCCTAGTGTTAGTGCTCCCATATTTTGACAAAGTTTTCCAGGTCGATTGTGACGCAAGTGGAATAGGAATTGGAGTAGTGTTGAGCCAGGAAGGCCGACCAATTGCATTCTTCATTGAGAAATTGGATGATGCGAAGCAGAAATATTCGTTCTATGACCAGGAATTCTATGCTATTGTCCAAGCATTGAAGAAATGGAGGCATTAGTTTTTTTCCCAAGGAATTTGTGTTGTACACAGATCACCAAGCGCTAAGGTATCTAAATACTCAGTCGAAGTTAAATCAACGGCACATGAAATGGGTCGAGTTCCTACAGGGATATACATTCATTTTGCAACATAGGTCAGGCAAGTCGAACAAGGTTTCCGACACACTGAGTAGAAAAGTTGCGTTGCTGAACACGATGACAGTTCAGGAAACAAGAATAGAGTTGGTAAAGACAGAGTATGCGATCGATGAGGATTTTGAGAAAGCATGGGGAGCTTGTCGTGAAACATGGAGTGTCGATAGGACTCCATACTTAGATTATTTTATCCAAGAGAGATACCTATTCAAGGGATGACAATTGTGTATTCCCAGAGGATCTGTGCGAGAGAACCTAATCCGAGAGTTGCATAGCAGCGGATTACAGGTCATTTTGGCATTGACAAAACTAAGGCACTAGTCGAAGAGAAGTATTACTGGCCAGGAATGACAAGAGATTTTGGGAAGTGGGTTCAACATTGTAGAGTTTTCCAGTTGGCGAAAGGAAGAAGTCAGAACACGGGGTTGTATACACCGTTGCCGGTACAAGACACCCCATGGGAGCATCTGAGCATGGATTTTGTGCTAGGATTGTCGAAGATGCAGTAAGGAAGCGACTCAAAATTTGTTGTAGTCGATATGTTTTAAAAAATGGCACACTTTATTCCATGTCGAAAGACAAGTGATGCCACAGGAATTGTTGTACTATTCTTCAAGGAAGTACTTAGATTGCATGGGTTGCCGAAGAGTATCACATCGAACAGAGATACCAAGTTTAAGCGGCATTTCTTGAGAACCCTATGGAAGAAACTGGACACGGGGTTGCAGTTTAGCTCGACATATCATCCGCAAATAGACGGACAGATCGAGGTGGTGAACAGAAGTTTGGGAAACCTTCTAGGATGTTTGACAACCGACAAACCCAAACAGTGCGAGAACGTGTTGGCACAAGCAAAGTTTGCATACAACAATTCTGTGAATCGGTCAACAAGTTTGAGCCCATTCCAGATTGTTCAAGGAAGAAGCCCACATGGAGTGGTGGATTTGGTCAAGTTGACGACAGAAACAAGGAAAAGAGCGGATGCAGAATCATTCTCAGAGCACATGTGTAGTGCTCTGGTTTTTACAGCAGAGCACTATGTAAAATTTCAGGGTTAATTTTCTAAGTTTTAAACTTTATCACTTTATGGAAGTAAATTTCTAAGAATTACTGTGTGCCTAAATAATATTTAGTGTACTGTGGTGTTTTCACTAACCTTACATTCGAAATTTGAAAATAAACAAACATATCGTTATTTTCTTTTCAACAGCATAAGAATAGGTTTCACAACTTAGTAAATCAGTAAATAGCAGTAAATCAGTAAATAGTAAGTTTGCATGTTTACAGTAAGATTTAGCATAATAGTAAATAACGGAAATTACCTGATGCTGATGCTAACCGTAAGTTGTAGCAGGTTGTGTAACCCCTTAGACAGCCAAACTGAAGTGTCCACCCTACCGACCAGCTATAATCTTGCTGGCCCTTGGAAATCAAAGGATTTCCAAGCCCCCGAGCCCACAATCTGATAATCCCGAGAGCAGTCTTTCCTTCTGTTCTCAAAATCCTTCTGTTCTCCAATCAAACTTTCTGTCCTCCCAACTTCTGTTCTCCAAACTTCTTTTCTTCTCCCATAAAAAAAAAAACCCCCCCTCAACCTTCAACCTTCTCCCCCTCTATATACATGTCCATCCTCGAGAAGGCCTTGGGCTTACTCCACCGCCCCAAACTCCCCCTCTCGAGCCCCTCAAACCTTTACTCCTTTCCCTAGTTCATTCATCCACGTCTCATTATAAAAATGTATAATTAATTACTCTTATGGAAAATTCATTTGGTTTTGGATTGACGGTCGTAATTATTTATTACGGTGGGAATTATCACCCCAAGGTTATCCATTCGGGGCAAGTTTCATTAAATACAAGTCTATCCGCCATCCTTGATATTTTAATGTTATTAATGTAATTAATAAAATATTATATAATTAGTTGCCCCTTGTCAACTTGGACATGATGTGTCTTAATGATCCACCTTATCCGTCGAGACTACTTTAGCTTGAGGTTTAAATTCCAAGATTAACATTGAATAATTAAATATCCATTTTCCATCACATCACGGTTATTCCAAAAAAGGATTATCTTATTATGGCTAACTTTGAAATGGAATTAATCACGCAATATTAATTTATAAATCAATATTTTAAATCTTACTTATATTGCATTTGTTACGATAGGGATATAAATGTTGCTGGAATATCATTTATTAATTAATAATAATAATTAAATCACCCCTTGACAATAATAAAAGGTGAATCAATCATAGTATTCTTAATTATTTGTTTATCACATGGGTACCCTATCATCAACATAGCATCCTTGTTCTTATAAACAAAGCACTTGTGAGGGCTTAAACAATTTTACTAATTAATTAGACACTATCATTACCCTATTCACAACAGTTCTTCTATGACAATGTTAACTGACGATACTTGTCTCAGTTTATTATTACAATGTTTTCATATAATTACTAATTCACTTTATGTTTACATTAGTTTAATCAATCAAGTACAGGAAGGGTGCCTACTTCCATTAACTCGGAATCAAGGAATACTAAACCCCCAACAGTGCTGACTAACACATCCTCCCTTCATAACCTACGTCCAGCATCCTCCCTATCCTTCCTCTGCTAGTACAACAGTGGATGTCGGACTCACCGATCTGACCACATAGAACTTGAGAGCGATAGCGTCGGCTGAACAGCGGACCTATCCTCCCCTAGCAGGCATCCGACAATCGTCATCACAACAACATGGGGAGCGTGTCTCAGCACGGCCCTCCCACGACCTCGGGTCTCATGGAAACATAGGGTGGGAAACACATCCATCCCTCTCAACATACTGGGCCTACGCCCTTATCAACTCATACTTGCTGCTATCGGGATTATCAGTTTGTGTTATCGTATCCTCATTTTGGCTGCTAAGGTTTGCTGTATGAACATGTTTTTCCTTTCCAATATATATCAGATCAAGTAATTGGCTATCCCATAGCCCCTGTGTCCTGTAGGTTAGTGTTTTGCAAAATACAATTTATAGAAAGCATTTTCCATTGATCGCCAATTGATCCATGTTATCATTTTATTTCATGTAACTTTTTAGCTCATCATAGATGCGTATGACATATAACATTTCAGCAATTCATATAAGAAGATGGTATCCACGTACCGAATCATATATTTCACATTTCATTAAGGAAAACATATAAACATATACTGCAATTGTAAAATAAGGAAATCATATGATAATCATGACATCATAACTGCATAACATAGTAACATCATAATCATGGTGAAATCATAAGACAGAGTAACATCATATAATGAGGTCCAATATAGTTTACTCAGTCGAGCTGAGTTCGACAAAATATATAAGAAGTAAAGTATGGTGTGTCTAACTAATAAATATGCCGAATCAAAATATGGGCATTACATACACCCACCCTTCGGGAAACTTCGTCCCGAAGTTATGGTCAAAATAGTGAGGGAAAATCTCGACGCATGGTCTCTGCGTCCTCCCAGGTAGCAGACCCGGGGCTATACTTGTCCCATTGGACCTTAACTTGGTCCACATGGCGACTACGGAGCTGTCGAACCCTACGATCAAGTATACGTAATGGTTCGACCCTGAAGGTTCCCTCGTCCGAGACCTGCAATTCCTTCCAATGAATTTTGTGAGTTTCATCAGCTATGTAATGTCGTAATACAGAAACATGAAATACATTATGAGTTTTATGCAAGTGGGGTGGCAGCGCGAGACGATAAGCAACTGGTCCGATTTTCTCAAGAATTTCAAATGGACCTATAAAGCGAGGTGACAACTTGGTACCCTTCCCAAACCGAATGGTACTTTTATTTGGTCTGATGCGAATAAATACACGATCCCCTACTCCATAAGTTCTATCTGATCTGTGTGCATCAGCATAACTCTTTTGCCTATCCTGTGCTTCCTTCAGCCGCTGCCTAATCTGTATCACTTGCTCCTCCATTTCCTGAATCAATTCAGGCCCAATTAAAACTCGATCCTCTAACCTGTCCCAACTGAGTGGTGTCCTGCACGGCCTCCCATACAATGCCTGATATGGCGGCATACCAATGGAGCTGTGATGACTATTATTGTATGCAAACTCCACTAAAGGAAGATATTTCTCCCACTGTGTCTGTTGATCCATAACATACATCCTAAGCATGTCCTCCATCACTTGATTCACCCTCTCAGTCTGTCCGTCTGTCTCGGGGTGATAAGCTGAGCTTAAGTTCAATTGTGTCCCTAATGCTGACTGCATGCTTGTCCAAAATCTGGAGGTGAACTTAGGGTCTCTGTCAGAGATTATCTTTTTAGGAACTCCATGAAGACATACAATCTCATTTATGAATACCCTTGCCACATCTGTCACATCATAGGTGTCTCTGACTGGAATGAAGTGAGCACTTTTGGTCAGTTTGTCAACTACCACCAAAATAGCATTATGTCTCAGAGATGTGAGTGGTAATCCTACAACGAAGTCCATGGAAATGACTTCCCATTTAGTCATAGGAATATCATGCGGTTGTAGGAGACCGGCCGGGTGATGGTGATCTGCCTTCACTTGTTGACACTCAAGGCATTTCGAAACAAAATCCACTACATCCATCTTCATACCTGGCCAAAAGAAGAGTTGCTTCATGTCAGCATACATCTTCTTCACTCCTGGGTGCGCACAGTAATGCGATCTATGGGCCTCTCTAAGGATGGTTTCCCTGATATCACCTTCCTTAGGAACATACATCCTTCCCTGATACCGCAACAACCCATCTTCCTCAAGGTGGTACCCATCATACTTCAATTCCTGTTTCTTTCCATTCTGAATAGCTGAGGTTACTTTTAGATACCAACTATCACCCAATAGTTGTCCTAGTACCCTTTCCCTCAAGTCAACCTTCAAGGGAATTAAGGAGAAAAGTCTCGGCCTTCGGCTTAGAGCGTCTGCCACCACATTCTCCTTTCCTTTGATGTAAGAGATACCAAAGTCATACTCACTCATGAACTCACTCCATCTCCTTTGCCTAGCATTCAAATCCCTTTGGGTAAATATGTACTGCAAGCTCTGATGGTCTGTTTTAAGGGTGAAGCTTCTACCAACTAGGTAGTGCCTCCATAATTTTAGTGCCAACATTACTGCTGCCAATTCTAGATCATGCGTGGCATACTGCTCCTCATGAGGTTTCAACTTTCGATATGCATAAGCTATTACCCCACCTTCCTGCATCAACACCGCTCCTAATCCTTGCTTCGAGGCATCGGTGCATACCATGAAATCTTTATCCATGTCTGGTACCCGCAAGATCGGTGCACTTGTCAACAATCTTTTTAACTCTGTAAAAGCGGCATCGCATTCATTGGTCCATTCATACCGGATTCCCTTGCGTTGCAAGGTGGTAATAGGTTTTGCAATTTTAGAAAATCCTTCCACAAACCTCCGGTAATAGCCTGCTAACCCCATGAAGCTGTGCACCTCATGAGCATTCCTTGGAATTGGCCAATCTTCAATGGCCTTTACCTTTTCTGGGTCTACAGAGATCCCTTCACCTGAGATGATGTGCCCTAAGTAGTGAATCTCTTTTTGGAAGAAGGAACACTTTGACAATTTACCATAAAGTTTATGTTCCCTTAAGCATGTCAAGACTAACCGCAAGTGTTCCTCGTGCTCCTTCTCATTCTTAGAATAGATAAGAATATCATCTAAGAAGATCTGAACAAAGCGGTCCAAGTATTTTCGGAAGACCCCATTCATGAGGCTCATGAATACAGCTGGAGCATTGGTCAAACCAAATGGTACCACTACAAACTCGTAATGCCCAAATCGAGTTCGAAAGGCAGTCTTAGGAATGTCGCCTTCCTTGATCCTCAACTGGTGATACCCTGATCGTAAATCAATCTTTGAGAAGACTGACGCACCTTTCATTTGATCAAAGAGGTCATCAATTCTTGGTATGGGATACCTGTTCTTCACGGTGGCCTTGTTCAAATCTCTGTAATCTATGCACAGTCGCAGAGATCCATCCTTCTTCTTAACGAAGATCACTGGTGCTCCCCATGGTGAGATACTAGGTCTAATCAGTCCCAAATCTAGCAATTCTTTTAACTGGATCTGTAACTCATGGAGCTCTGGAGTTGTGATTCTATACGGAGTCTTTGAGATAGGTTCTGCACCAGGTTTTAGTTCGATTGTGAAATCGAGCTCTCTTTCTGGAGGTAGTCCTGGTAATTCCTTTGGAAAGACATCCTTGAACTCAGGAAGTACTGGGTAAGAATTCAAGGAAGGTCCTTTACTATCGCTCACGGCCTCTACTACGAACAACTGGCATCCTTGTCTTAGGCACCGCTTAGCTTTCACCATAGAGATGAAACGGAGGGATACCTTCCTCTTCAAGCCTTGGATTTGAATTGTCCTTCCCTCGTCATCGAGGCACAACACCTTCTTTGCATAGCAGTCTATGAAAGCTCTATGGTCTTCTAACCAATCCATGCCAATAATGAGGTCATAAGTCCCCAAATTGGTGACATAAGCATCCAACTTAGTGGTGCAAACTCCTAAGTCAACCCCACAACCTCTCACTTTAAGACCTACTGGTTGCTTAGTTCCTGAAGCCATTTCGACCAGTTTGAAATCATCGTGCTCGTAGGCTGCCAACCCACATTTATCTAATGCAAATGGTGAAATAAAACTATCAGTTGCTCCTGGATCAAACAAAATTTTAAGTTTGACATTGTTTACATTACCAGTGGATTCTACTACGGTAGACTGATGTTCTGCCTGGTGGTTATGCACCGCTGCATGAATCCGATGACTGTTACCCGAACTATCCATGGGTGCCTTTCCTTCCATGTGCCTGCTGCTTGACTGACCCTTGGGACAGTCTCGCTGGACATGAGGACCTCCGCATCCCCAACAAGAGAGATTGGGAGGGGCTTTCCTGTTGCTCGAAGGAATCCTCTGAGATGAGTTCCTTCCCCTGGTTCCTCTAAAACCCCTTGCTCCTCTATAGGAACTTCCCTGTGTACGTCCCTGGCTTTGGTGGGTTGCGGACGATGCCTGCGAGATTGAGTTAACTGAGGTATTACCCCTCGGTTTGAACCGGTTACCATAAGGAGGAGGTCTAGATTGTCCTCCCCTGAAGTAAGGACGTGATGCCTTCCCTGAAACATACTGATTGGTTCCTGTCAACTTACTGCCCCCTTTTCCATCTGACATATCAGCTGCATAACGAGCATACTCAACTGCCATGGCAACTGAAGTTGGCTTCCACATCCGCACAGCAGCTCTAATCTTGTAGTTAAGTCCATACACAAAACGCTCAACTTGACAATCATCTGCATCTAGGTAAGGAACATATTTTACCAGTTCGATAAACCGAGATTCATACTCCTCCACCATATTGTCTCCCTGTACTAAGGCATGGAGTGCACCTGCCTGTTCTTCCTTGTAATAATTTGGCAAATACTTCATGTGGAACCTTTCCTCGAACAGTTCCCAAGAAGTTGTAAGAGGAGTAAGGTGCAACTGCTTCTCGAGGTCTGACCACCAATTCAAAGCATCACCTTTAAGCTGAAAGACAGCCATCCTAGCCTTGGAACTAGATGTGTACTCATTCAATGCGAAGCATCTCTTCATGCCTTCCAGCCATGCTTCGGCATGCTTACCGGGTCGTCCTCCAGAAAACTCTGGAACCTTTATCTTTTGCAACTCCCTCGATATGTCCTGAAGCGGTTCCAGTCTTAGGCCATGTGCCCTTTCAGAGTTCTCTCGACTCACTTGAGTGGTTTCCACCTCGGCGGCCCTTTCCGACTGCCTGTTCATCGTGGTCATAATAGCCTCCAATGACCTCATTATGATCTGCATTTCTGGTGTTGAGGTTGGTGGTGGCGGTGTTGGCGGTGGCGGAGGTGGTGGCGACGGTGGTCGACCTTGACCCCGTCCTAGACCTCTGCGTGTTGTTACCATGATAGTTCCTAAGTTTGTTGAAAATAAAATCATGTCCTTAGTTGTTCAATCAAATACACGCGGAACTAAAATGTAGGTATTCATACACTTATACTTATGCATAAGAAATAACTTGCATCATGAGATAACAGATTGTCAGGATTAGCGCAGTAAAATCTATAGTCATTTTTATTAAACAATCTTTGTCATGGTGTTCAGCTCGTCATGCTGGTCTTAACGGTGTCTTGTTTTTGAGATTTCGGGTCTCTTTTATCCCTTCGACTAGGAGTTGAAATCTCGGCAAAATTTTTAATATCTCTATTTTAGTTACTTTAAATGTTACCCTTTAATCTAAACAACCTAATTGACATTAATTTATCTTAAAATTCTGAATCCTCTAATCAACCTTAGGTTTAATTAAAGTTAGTCCTAAACATAGAGACTCTAATCATAATCTAACTTTTATTTATATGAATTTTAAATCAACCTAAAAACTATTATATATGTATTGCATTAAATTTACAATTATATCTCCATACTTTTAGCAATATATATATATATCATAAATATCAATTTTGGAAGAACTACAATTGAATTTTTAAATAATTAAATAATTTTAAATAATTTTAAACATTAATTATTTAGAAATATCCCACCATGCAGATATTTTAATTTACAACTAAAATTTTAGATTTAAATCATTTTAAACATTAAACAATTTGAAACATTAAACAATTTATTTTCAAGTTTTAAACCATTTATTATATATATATATATATATATATTTTTTTTTTCTTAATTTTTAAACACTATAACCTCTCACGCGGACTTCGACGCGCGTCCACCCTACCTACCTCCTCGTGTCTCCCACTCCACCGTCACCTTCTCCTATCCCTTTCCACAATCGGCACCTCCTCACGAGGCATGAAGTTACTCCTCCAAGGCCATCCACCCACTACCGCCTGCTCCACCTATTAGCTTCGACCGGGTTTCTACCTCTCGCCAGACCAACCGGCTCAAAGATCCACGAGGAGGCCTGGGCTGCATGCCAGCCACCTGGGCTGCATGCACCCCCTCTCCCCATTAACCACAACGTGGTGCCTCCCCCTACTAAGCGGTGCTTCCTCTCCCGCGCGCGAGCCTGGTCTCCCATTCAGTGCGTGGGTCAGGTGAGACCATTCAGTGCGTGGGTCTGGTCGGTGAAGGTAGGGTGGTGGCCGTGCATGGTGAAGGCGCTGGTGGATAGCTAGAGGATGATCCTCCAGGCCCGAAACAATTGCGTTTGTAAAAATATTTAGAACCCTGCATAAAAAAATCCTGAGACTAACTTCTGGCCAGCAAAGGAAGTTCGAAAGTCTGGTCGAGTTGATATTTTCGAGTATCTTCTCTCATAATCTCAACGCTTGGAAAATTGGTGATACGTGGGTGGCTGCCAGTCGTGGGCTTCCTCCTGGGCGCTTAATGTTTGTTGTCAAGCATTACTCCGAGAGTTGGAATAAGCTTGCTGGTGCTGGGAATGAGCACGAGGGCAAGCACCGTCTTGCTTCTATACCTGAGAACGGCCTCCAATTTATTGATCACAACAGGAGCGCGCTGCGCGGGGATTCGTACTCACGACCTCTGCACACCAGTTTGGCCGCCCGATCACAAACTTTGCACACTTTAAAGAGCGATATGGTGATTTTCGACGTAGCCCTTGTCAAGAAGGTAGAAAGTACTGCAAGATGTTCTCAAGGAGGTTAATGATGTACCATTAGAAGTAGCCAAATTCCCGGTTGGGCTGAGCGAGAGGGTGGAGAAACTTGAGGCATTATTGTTATCAAACCCAGATGGAAATAAAGCCACTGTGGTAGGCATTGCAGGCATGGGAGTGGTGGGAAAAACCACTCTTGCCAAAGCTACATACAATCGAATCCGCTCTAATTTCAGAGTTAGTACCTTCTTATATGATGTCAAAGAATTAATTGACAGAGAAGGGTTAACAGCCGTGCAGGAAATAATTCTGGGGGATCTACTGCGTTTCGAGTGTAAAATTCGGAGTATAGACGAAGGCAAAGTATTATTGAGGAGGCGTTTGAATAAAGCCAAGAATATTCTTATTATTTTGGACAACGTTGATAATTTTGAACAATTAGATACTCTAATGGTAACAAAAGTTCTTGGGCCAAGCTGTACTGTGTTAGTCACGACTCGAGATAAGAGAATACTGGAGCTCGCGCAAATTTCTATGGTTTATGAAGCTACAAGACTCAACCATGATCAGGCAACTGAACTCTTTTGCCGTCATGCTTTTCTCAGTCCCCGGTCTAATGTTGGTTTTGATGATTTGGTCATAAAATTTGTAGAGATTTTAGACAGTTTGCCGCTCTCTTTGGAAACATTTGGGAGCCATCTATATGGAAAAACTGATAGAAAGATATGGGAAGCTCTACTGGGCAAGGTTTCGAGAATTCTGCCGCGGAATATCAAGGAAAGGCTGAAGATCACAGTCGAGGTACTCGATGAAGAAGAGAAATCAATGTTCCTCGACGCTGCTTGCTATTTGGTGGGGGAAGACAAGGATACAGCTATATGGATATGGGGCGCGTCCGGGTGGAGTGGTTGGCTCGGTTTTGAGACTCTTGAACAAAATTGCTTGATTCAGTGGATGCTAAGAACCGGATCAAAATGCACGATCATCTGCGCGACATTGGAACTGTAGTGCTCTTGGCTTGGGTCTCGTTCAGTTGAAAAGCCCTCGGTGCTGGGCCCTCGGTGCTGGGCAAATGAGAAAAGCTTTGGCGTTGGGTGTTTGGGCGATGGAGGATTCGCGGGGCTCCTTTGACTTGGCTCGTGGTCCCTAGGTAAAGCCGTGGGTGCTGGGCGCGTCACCTTTGATCTGCGCTAGGGTTCCAGTGATATGATTCTCGCTTAGGGTGCGAGAGGTCCCAAGTTCAATTCTCGGAATGCCCCAGGTTTTTCTTGCAACGAGTTTTGGAATGCCCCAGGTTTTTTTTTTTTTTTTCCTTGATATGAATATTAATAACTCATCCGTTGCAGTCTTGATATATATACATAATCCATTTCTGAAATAAATATGCAGAGCATTTATATATATATATATATATTTTTTTTTGACTTAATGAACAGAGTATAATATATATATATTTTTTTTTTCTTCCATTAATCTCTGGTAGCGTTGAAAACACAAAATAGAGTTCCATCATCCCGGTTAAATATAAATCTAAGCCATCCATGATTATGTATATAATATAAAATCGATCTAAGAAGGAGTTCCTTTCTAAAATAATTCAAGCGATATTTTACTCTGTATTTCCTACAGAAACCATAGATCCGAGATCAACACTATAATATTGTTATTTTAAAATTTCGATTCATATATACATATATATATATAATATCATTAATATACAGCATTCCGTCAATATTTCACAATTGTAGAGAACGTTTTCCAGCAAAACCTACGGTATTCAAAGGAAGTAACACTTTAAACCATTAGGATTATCATATGTATTGTCAATTAGAATAGCATTCATGATTTTCTAAGGTAATGTTAGCAAAGAATTAAACCTGGAATAATGTCGCTATAACAGGATTGTCATTGATGTCGAAGAAGCTCACCAATGACAAAGGAAGAATCAAGGATTGATGGCAAGGCAAATACAAGTGAAGGCAGGGATTTAAGGTTTCTGATATTGTTGGTTCGAAGAAACTAACATTGGCAAATAAATTCTAACATTTGAGTGCTTCCCTTTGAGTTGCCCCACACTAATAAAAGTGATTGTCTCGTGAGATCTTCTTTTCTCTTTTTAACTATAGATTTTTTTTTTTTGTCTTAAATTCCTTGCTACCTAAATATTTAGGCTCCCTGATTTTCGTTTGCACAAATTTTACCCAAATTTTATCACTTCCAATTTGCTCGGTTAGTTAACAATTTTAACCCAAGCTGTACTAAAAGGAAAAAAAGTGGCTAGCTCGTGTTATTTTTTTTTTTTTTTCTAACTATATTTGCTCTATTTATTTTTATTTCTAAATATATTTCCAATGTGTATCTATTTTGAAATACAAACACATGTCGTTTTCTAACATATCCAGATTTTCTAATGGTGTTCCAATTTGTGGTCGTGCAGGTAAAAGAGGCTAAAGTTTGGTGCTGTTCATACCTCAATTCTATCCAGGTTTATGTCCTAAGTTCTTGTAGGTTTTAATATCTTGAATCCTCACAATGGTTTAGGCGTGTGCAGGCCCGAAAGGTCCAAAAGTGTCTGAGCCTTACGCTCTGATACCATCTGTAGTGCTCTGGTTTTTACAGCAGAGCACTATGTAAAATTTCAGGGTTAATTTTCTAAGTTTTAAACTTTATCACTTTATGGAAGTAAATTTCTAAGAATTACTGTGTGCCTAAATAATATTTAGTGTACTGTGGTGTTTTCACTAACCTTACATTCGAAATTTGAAAATAAACAAACATATCGTTATTTTCTTTTCAACAGCATAAGAATAGGTTTCACAACTTAGTAAATCAGTAAATAGCAGTAAATCAGTAAATAGTAAGTTTGCATGTTTACAGTAAGATTTAGCATAATAGTAAATAACAGAAATTACCTGATGCTGATGCTAACCGTAAGTTGTAGCAGGTTGTGTAACCCCTTAGACAGCCAAACTGAAGTGTCCACCCTACCGACCAGCTATAATCTTGCTGGCCCTTGGAAATCAAAGGATTTCCAAGCCCCCGAGCCCACAATCTGATAATCCCGAGAGCAGTCTTTCCTTCTGTTCTCAAAATCCTTCTGTTCTCCAATCAAACTTTCTGTCCTCCCAACTTCTGTTCTCCAAACTTCTTTTCTTCTCCCATCAAAAAAAAAACCCCCCCTCAACCTTCAACCTTCTCCCCCTCTATATACATGTCCATCCTCGAGAAGGCCTTGGGCTTACTCCACCGCCCCAAACTCCCCCTCTCGAGCCCCTCAAACCTTTACTCCTTTCCCTAGTTCATTCATCCACGTCTCATTATAAAAATGTATAATTAATTACTCTTATGGAAAATTCATTTGGTTTTGGATTGACGGTCGTAATTATTTATTACGGTGGGAATTATCACCCCAAGGTTATCCATTCGGGGCAAGTTTCATTAAATACAAGTCTATCCGCCATCCTTGATATTTTAATGTTATTAATGTAATTAATAAAATATTATATAATTAGTTGCCCCTTGTCAACTTGGACATGATGTGTCTTAATGATCCACCTTATCCGTCGAGACTACTTTAGCTTGAGGTTTAAATTCCAAGATTAACATTGAATAATTAAATATCCATTTTCCATCACATCACGGTTATTCCAAAAAAGGATTATCTTATTATGGCTAACTTTGAAATGGAATTAATCACGCAATATTAATTTATAAATCAATATTTTAAATCTTACTTATATTGCATTTGTTACGATAGGGATATAAATGTTGCTGGAATATCATTTATTAATTAATAATAATAATTAAATCACCCCTTGACAATAATAAAAGGTGAATCAATCATAGTATTCTTAATTATTTGTTTATCACATGGGTACCCTATCATCAACATAGCATCCTTGTTCTTATAAACAAAGCACTTGTGAGGGCTTAAACAATTTTACTAATTAATTAGACACTATCATTACCCTATTCACAACAGTTCTTCTATGACAATGTTAACTGACGATACTTGTCTTAGTTTATTATTACAATGTTTTCATATAATTACTAATTCACTTATTTACACATTGACAACCTAACCATTCATTACCTAAGTTGATTGATGTATCCTTAACTGAGTTATCTATGACATTTATACTACTATTCAAGCATGACAAGTATGTTATACACCAGTAATATTGTACACGTACAAGGTGTGCATGCATGGCCAGTGTATGCACATGTCGGACATGTACTATAAACAAACCCCATTCCGCCTATGCATACTTGCTAGCTAACAATAGTATCTACCCCCATGCATAAGAGCAAGCATAATATATAGTATAATTACTTTAACATCCTCGGTTATTTAACAGTTAACCCTTTACGATTTAACATCATTGTCTTTATGTTTACATTAGTTTAATCAATCAAGTACAGGAAGGGTGCCTACTTCCATTAACTCGGAATCAAGGAATACTAAACCCCCAACAGTGCTGACTAACACATCCTCCCTTCATAACCTACGTCCAGCATCCTCCCTATCCTTCCTCTGCTAGTACAACAGTGGATGTCGGACTCACCGATCTGACCACATAGAACTTGAGAGCGATAGCGTCGGCTGAACAGCGGACCTATCCTCCCCTAGCAGGCATCCGACAATCGTCATCACAACAACATGGGGAGCGTGTCTCAGCACGGCCCTCCCACGACCTCGGGTCTCATGGAAACATAGGGTGGGAAACACATCCATCCCTCTCAACATACTGGGCCTACGCCCTTATCAACTCATACTTGCTGCTATCGGGATTATCAGTTTGTGTTATCGTATCCTCATTTTGGCTGCTAAGGTTTGCTGTATGAACATGTTTTTCCTTTCCAATATATATCAGATCAAGTAACTGGCTATCCCATAGCCCCTGTGTCCTGTAGGTTAGTGTTTTGCAAAATACAATTTATAGAAAGCATTTTCCATTGATCGCCAATTGATCCATGTTATCATTTTATTTCATGTAACTTTTTAGCTCATCATAGATGCGTATGACATATAACATTTCAGCAATTCATATAAGAAGATGGTATCCACGTACCGAATCATATATTTCACATTTCATTAAGGAAAACATATAAACATATACTGCAATTGTAAAATAAGGAAATCATATGATAATCATGACATCATAACTGCATAACATAGTAACATCATAATCATGGTGAAATCATAAGACAGAGTAACATCATATAATGAGGTCCAATATAGTTTACTTAGTCGAGCTGAGTTCGACAAAATATATAAGAAGTAAAGTATGGTGTGTCTAACTAATAAATATGCCGAATCAAAATATGGGCATTACAACATGAAATAAATTCATGAAGATGTACGAAAGCGTAAAGAAAAGAGAAATGCAACATACAAGTTGAGAGCTGTCAGGAAGAAAAGACTACAGTAGTTCAGCAAAGGAGAGATTTTCGACAGGAACCTAAAACAAGCTGAAGCTGAAGAAGAATGGACCATGTAAGATTCTGAAGAAGATTTTGGACAACGCTTATGTGTTGGAGCTACCGAATGACTTGAGAATTTCACCCAAAGTTCAATGTCTAAGATCTATACAAGTTTGAAGAAGGTTCAAGAAGTGGAAGCGCAGAAGTGTCAAACATTGACTGGATAACGCAGATTCCAAATCGACACAAGGAGGAAATCGCAGAAGTAATAGAGGAACGCGAAGTCGGGCGTATGCATAGTTCGCGAAGGAAGGAATACTTTGTGCGATGGAAGGATGACGAGTTGCACGAGGCGACATGGATTTACGAAGAAGAGTTCATGAGATTGACGGAGCAGTCGAATTATTTTTCACCTGGGGAGTCTGATGCAGGGGCATCGTAGCCTAGGTAGATCAGTCGAAGTTGATCGACCCGAGGAGACTGACTAGAGGGGGTGTCGTCGACCACTGGTGTGGATAAGCAGGTTGGCTGTCGAAGTAAAAAATTTGAGCAGAATTTGTCGAGATGGGTCGACAGGAGGAAAGAGGTCGAGAGTCGACATGCAAATGGTCAACAGTCAACATGTGAATGCCTACAGGAAACAAGTCATCGCAGAATCGCAGTAAGGTCAACATGTTGTCAGATCACGACATCGACAAGTTGGGCATGAGCCAAGTGAGGAGGACGGGGCGGAATGGAAAAGCCTAAGCGTGGAGTGAAGTTGATAGGTGAGTCGAAGCTGACAAAAGGACAATATGGCCGACATGATGGATCACTGTAGCTTGTTAGAAAGACGCATAAAAGTCAAGGAGAGTACTTGGAAATAGTTCGGGGTTGCTAAGGAAGTTAATGACAGTTATTGCAAGTGGGTGAAGACATGACATATGTCGTCATAGGAAGGGGCTGTGCAGCACGGCAGGGGCGCTAACAATTGCAGGTCTGCAGGATCATGGAAGGATCGGCTGATAAAGGATGTGTGTCTCTGGGATCGCAGTGGTCTTGGGAACAGCAACAGAAGAGTAGAAGGCCGGAAAAGGGAGATCAGTTAGATCATCATTCCGCAGTTGAGGGAGTTCGGGGAGAAGTTCTGTAGATTGGAGAGAATAGTCACACAGCTTCTGAATGCAGAGGAGATCGAACCATAGCTCAGAGTTCCGCAGTGAACCAGGAGAGGGTGAGGTCGACACATTGAGAGAACACACAGTTACTTCTATGTTGTAACGGCCAAGGTCGACAGTTAGTTAGTTATTTATTTCATTTATTTGTAGTTTTCATTGTAACCGATTCGGAGAAGTAATATAAGCCAAATTCTGGCATGTTGTTTGCATCTTGTCTATGCGAATGTGTGTGGAGTGTGTAATTGTTAAGCAAGAACCTTTGTTGATAAGGCACCTTGCGTCAAGCATCATGTTTAAATATTTACATATCTTAATAAACAATAATACAAGTTAAGAATACTTATTCTTAATTAAGTCGACTGGTAAGATTGAAGCAACTGAAGGATTGACATCAACATTCCACCCAACCATTCTGACTCTCTAGCATGTGTTTTCGTGCCTACCGAGAGGTCACTCCTGAGAGAAAATCCACTAGAGTAGGGTGGAGAACCGCTCTCACATAAAGACCTTCTGCTCTCATCAACAAAAGACTCAATCTTTAGTAACACACAAACCATATTGTTTTAATATAATGGCACTGAATCTATGCCTCTTCTCCCTCTAGTATATTCATTATGTGTACACCGTGTTTACTTAGTAATGCGAAAAGGGTTTTAGCTATTCCCTTTCTGTACCGTGCACACCTATTTACTTTTTAAAAATTATATACAAGGATTTCAAATCAAAGATAGCACCCTTATGAGTTTGTTCCATGCTTGATATATAAAATATAGCATACTATAAACATGAAAATCGACCAAGTGTTGCGCTCTTATTGGCCCATCTAGCCTATACTTAAATATTTACCAATGTATATGAGAATGTCTTTAAGTACAGGGACATGCCCTTACTGGCTCTCATTTAGTTACTCATTATAGTATTGAAGCATAATCTAAATGAGTCTCGAGCGGTGCCCTCATAAACTCTTCCATGAATATAATTGATTATAGAACTATAACATAAGAGGTGTGAACCATGGCTGCACTCAGTTGGGATTCCCTATACATAAACATGATATAATAACTAAAGTATTCAAATAACAAAGTGACGTTGCTCTTCCCTAAAGTAGTTTATTCTACAGCTATCATTCTTCAAAGAAGAAGGAGATGGGGTCGTGCTCTTCCTGCTCCATATCAAATACAAGGTAACATTAAGGCTATGCCTTCATCACATAATCACAATGCCACTCGAGAGGGTTGTGCCCATCTTAAAGTTTATGGTCAATAAAAGGGAAGAGTTTCTCCCTCATACAGAGAGGCATTCTCAACAACAGTCGTTAGTAGGTAGTAGACCAATATCATTGAATGCAATGGTATTTAAGGGTTGTTCTCACTCAACCATATTAAGGCATGGCTTCTCCAGATGAGAGGCCATCCAACCGAATGTTATCTCTGTGAACAGAAAATGCATAGCTTCTCTGACTAGGTTACCAACCAATAGAGAACAAGATCACTTGCAATATAAAAGGAAAGCATGGCTCTTTGATTGAGAAACCATTCAATGCAAAACTATATCTATGCAAACAAAAGGAAAGTGACCGCTCTTCCATGAAGAGACCAACTAGTCAACGATATATCTAGAGCACAAGATTGTCGTGGATCTGCCCTATGAGCTCCCAACATCAAGACAATCAATAAAAAAAGAACATAAACAAAAAGAAAAGTCAAGAATCTAGAAGACTCGAGGAATACACGCTCTCTCCTGAAAGATGTGTAACCATCTCCCCGAGGATTCTAGGCTATGTGCCCTTTCGTGTTTCCTCCAAGATAATCATGAGAACCAGGAAATCATTCTTTATAAATGGTGGCTGTCAACAATGTATAGTTATGGCTTACCCTCTTGAAGAGAGGAGCAAGGTAATTTCATGGTATCACTAAGGACCATTTTCTTCACTCGACAAAGAACAAGGAGTCATTTCTCCTCTTTTATCCACAATGAACAAACTATAAAAGATATCGTGGTTTTGGATTGCAATAATAAACAATATAGGTCTCCAAACTATTCAAACTCAAACACACATATTCCAGGTCAAATAACTAGAACGTGAACCCCCTCTATCCAATTTACAAAACATATTCAATAGACAGTGTTTAAAATATGGAAATAGGTTTTTATTGAAGATCATCCTTTCTATTCATCAATATAGACTTGCATTGTGCAACTGTATCAACTTATGAATCTAAAAATATTTATGGAGTTGGTCCTCTCTTGAGAAACCACTCCTATTCTTCTCTACAGTTAACAAATAAGACTCGCAAGCCATATTAATAATATGGCTTATATACATCGATCAACGTATTATCAACCATGGCCACACATTTAAATGTGGTTAATATATGTCGATCAACGTATATAAGCCATATTATTAATTATTAATATGGCTTGCTAGTTGACGGTCGGTGTGCATAAAAGGATTGTTGAGTGTTAATTATGATTTATTATAATAGTTATAATAATAATTGTTATTATCTATTATTATAATAATTATTAATATTTATAAAAGAAAATATTAATTATAATTAAATAATAATTAATAAAATGGTTAATAATAATAATAATAATACTTAATATAATGGTTAACCATGGTCGATCTTGTTTGGTTGACCACGATTAACAACTATTAAGCATGGTTGTTGACTATGGTTGGTTGACCATTGTTAAGTATGTTTGACTTTGATTGACCATGGTCGACCATGGCTGACTCTTGTTAACTATACTTGTCTTTGGTTGTCCATGGCTGAACATTGTTGACCATGCTTGAACATGCTTGACATTGGTTGACCATGGTTGACTATGATTAACCCTAGTTCACCTTGGTACTCGATGATTTTGGTCGACCATGGTTGATGATGGTTGACCATGGTTTACAATAGTTGACTTTAGTTGACCATTGTTTAACATGGTTGACCATGGTTGCCTTTGGTTGAACATGGCTGAAGATGGTTGACCATGGGTGACTATGGTTGACTATACCTGACTTTTGTTGACCATGGTTGACTTTCGATAACTAAGGTTAACCATGGCTAACTTTGGTTAACCATGGTTGAATATGGTTGACTTTGGTTGACATGGTTCACCATTGATGACTCTCATTGACCATCATTGACTTTGGTTGACCTTGGTTAACCATGGTTGACTATGGTTAACCATGCTTGACTATGGTTGACATTAGTTTCCATTGGTTGACTATGGTTGACTTTGGTTGTCCATGGTTTAACATAGTTGACCATGGTTAACCATGGTTGAATTTGGTCGACCATGATTCCTTATGGTTTACCATGGTCGACCATGGTTTTCCCTAGTAGTATTTGGTTGATTATGGATGATTATGGTTGACCATGGTTTCCCATAGTTAACTTTGGTTGACCATTGTTTAACATGGTTGACCATGTTTAACTTTTGTTGAACATGGGTGAACATGGTTGACCATTGTTTAACATGGTTGACCATGTTTAACTTTTGTTGAACATGGGTGAACATGGTTGACCATGGGAGACCATGGTTGACTATAGTTGACTTTAATTCACCATGATTGCCTTTGGTTGACCATAGTTTACTATGGCTAACTGTGGTAGACCATGGTTGACTATGGTTAAGGCGTATTAAGGTTGACCATGGTCATGGTTGGCGGTAGTTGACCATGGTTTACTTTGGTTGACCATGGTTAATCATGGGTGACTATGGTTGACCTTGGTTGAATTTGGTTGACCATGGTTCACTTTGGTTGACTTTGGTTGGCCATGGTTGACTTTGTTTGACAACGGTTAACTTTGGTTGACTAAGGTTAAATACGATTGACTTTTACTTAACTTTTGATTGACCATGGTTGAATTGGGCTTACCATGGTTTACTTTTGTTACCTTTTGGTTTACCATGGTTGAATTTGGTTTACTTTTGGTTGACTTTAGGTGACCTTGGTTGACCATGGTTGGACATTGTTTACTTTGTTTGACGATGGTTGACTTTGGTAGACCATTGTTGACTTTCATTATCCATGGTTGACTATGGATGAACACGGTTGACCATGGTTGAATTTGGTTTTCCATGTTGACTATGGTTGACCATGGTTTACTTTTTTGACTTTTTCTTTGGCTATGGTTGACTTTTGTTGACTTTTTGTTGAACATGGTTGACTTTGTTTGACCTTGGTTGAATTTTGGCTTACTATGTTTATCCATGGTTGACCATGGTTGAATTTGGTTCTCCATGGTTGACTTCAATTTGACTTTTTGTTGACCATAATTGACTTTTGGTCGACTACCGTTGACTTTAGTTTGCAATGGTTATGTTGTGGTTGGCCTTGGTTGATTATGGTTGACCATGCTTTACTTTTAATTATCTTTAATTAACTATGGTTGACCATGGTAGGCTTTTTGTTGGCTTTGATTGACTATGGTTGACTTTGGTTAACTATGGTTGACCATGCTTGGATTTGGTTAAATTTTGGTTGACTATGGTTAGCCATGGTTGGTTATGGTTGACTATGGTTAACTATGGTTGACTTTGGTTGACTTTGATAATTATTGTTAACCATGGTTGACTATGGTTAACCATTGTTGACTATGGTTGACTTTGGTTGACCATTATTGTCTATGGTTGTTCATGGTTGACCATGGTTAATGATGATTAACCATGGTTGACTATGTTTATTCATGATTGACTATTAATGATGGTGGTTGTTCATTGTTGCCTATTGTTGATTATGGTAATTGTTTGACTTTGGTTGACCATGGTTGACTTTGGATGACCATTGTTGACTATGGTTAACCATGGTTGACTTTGGTTGTACATGGTTGACTATGGTTCGATTTGTTTGACCACGAATGACTATGGTGGACCATTGTAAACTATGGTTATTCAAGGTTGAGCATGGTCAATGATGATTAACCATTGTGTACTATGTTTATTCATAATTAACTATTGTTGATGGTGGTTGTTCATGGTTGGCTATAGTGGATTATGGTAATTGTTTAAAGTCAACCATGGTTGATTATGGATTACCATGGTTGACTTTTGGTTGAATTTGGTTGAATATAGTTGACCATGGTTAACATTTGGTTGTCTTTGCTTGGCTATGGTTGACAATGTTGACCATTGTTGACTATGGTTTATTATGGTTGACTGTGGTTGACCATGGTTGACTATGCTTGACCATGGTTGAATTTGGTTTAATATGGGTGACCATGGTTGACTTTGGTTGACCATGGTTGACTATGGTTAACCATGGTTGGTTTTGGTTGAGCATGGTTAACTATGGTTGAATTTGGTTTACCATGGTTGACTATGGTTAACCATGGTTGACTTTTGTTGACCATGGTTGACCAATGTTGACTATGGTTGTTCATAATTAACCATGGTCAATGATGATTGACCATGGTTTACTATGTTTATTCATGATTGACTATTGTTGATTGTGGTTGTACATGGTTGACTATATATGATTATTTTAATTGTTTCAAGTCAACCATGGTCGACTATGGTTGATTATGGTTGACTTTGGTTGGATTTCATTTAATATGGTTGACCATGGTTGACTTTTGGTTGGATTTGGCTAATCATGTTTGAGTATGGTTGACCATGGTTGACTTTGGTTCACTTTTGGTTTACCATGGTTGATTATGATTGACTTTGCTTGACCATGGTTGACCTCGGTTGACTATAGTTAACCATGGTTAAGTATGGTTGACTTTGGTTGACCATGGTTCACTATGCCCACGGTTTAATTATTATGTTCCTAAATGGTTATATCTCATTTTGATGTTTAGCGTCCTGTATTAATGCGACATTTTTCATGTGTTTTATTAAATTACAATAATTATCATGCATACGTACAATGTCTACAATTAATACTTAGTGAAAGTATACAATGTCAAATTGGAACATTCTCAAGGGTCATGTTAGAATGCAATGATCATTATATGTTATGTCAGATTGCAACGTACATTGATGGTTATGAAATATAAATGTTAATATTAATATTAATATTAATATTAATATTAACATTAACAATAATTTGATAAAGTTATGTTATGTTTGAGGTTGATGTTAATTCTTGTATAAGGTTTAATATGTAATGTTATGGTGTAATTATGGTTTCATTAATGAATCCTCAATTATGCTTTAATGACATTGGAACCTTCCCATGTTGGATTGCAATGATCATTATATGATATGTCACACTATGACATTGACGTTAATGTTAACTTTAGGATTCATTTGATGAGGTTATGTTATATATGAGGTCTATGTTAATTATTGTATACGGTTATGTAATTAATATTGTTATGCCTAATTAATGTTATGGATATTGATTATTAACCATTGATAGTGTTAATAAAATGGCTAATATTACATGAAAATGTTAATAATAAGTAATAATAATTTTTAACTTTAATAATATTTAACATTAATGATAATAATAATAATTTAAATGTAATTATGGTTTAATTATGATTCGAGAATGCAATTATAATTTAATTATGATTTAAATATGTGATACTCGAATCTTCCTAATTTTAAAACTTTAAAAATTATATTTACAATATTTTTTAAATATATATAATTTAAAATTATTATTCAATACAATTTGAAATTATTATTTTTACAATGTTATTTGAAAATTTGCAATGGTTTAAAAATTATTTTAATTTAGAAGGAATTATATTATAATATTTGATATACCGTTACATATTTCTATTACATATATTTCTATTACATATGGTTCTCAAAACTCTAACATAAGTATACCTTTACATAAGTAAAAAAATATAAACAATAAAAAACCTTAATATTAATATTTTGTACATATATAATAAATATATGAGACTATTAATATTTTTGTACATATGTTTGTTATTATCATATAAATTTCAATATCAATACTTTTAGATTAATCAAAAGTTAAAAGTACACAAAACCATAAAGGATTATTAATATTTTGTATATATGTTTATTATTATTATTATTATTATTATTATTATTATATAGAGTAATCAAAACTTTATATTGATTGTATAAACTTTTATATTAATCAAAAGTATACAAAACCATAACCATTAAAGGATTATTAATGTTTTATTTTATAGTGTTTTAAAAAATTTAATATATTTATTAAAAAAATTAGAGGTTAATTTATACATATTTATATTTAATTAGAAAATAATAAATAATTTTTTAATATGTTTAGAAAACAAGTTTATAATTTTAAAAGAAGTTAGAGGTTAAATTTTGCATATTTATATTTTAAACTTAAAAATAAGAAATGTTTTTTTTCGAAAAGTTTAAATAAAAAATTAATGTTCAATATTTTTTTCACATGAACAAATAAAAAAATTTTAAAAATTAAATAGAAAATGATAGAATATGATTTAAAGATATATTTTTTGAAAAACAAGAAGTGTGCAAATGTAAATAAAATCAAAATAATCAAACCGCCAAAAATAGAAATTCAGACTTTTTGTTATAATCTGTTTTATGTTTTTTGTTATTGTAGTGCATTTTTCATTCCTCTATTATTGATTAAACTTAATCATTTTCTTTTTCTTTCATATTTCAATCAAAACTTCCTAACATTCGTGAACTTTGAACCTAACATTCACTTTTAAACTTCCTAACATTCAAAGATAACAATCAATCTTAACATTCATTCATTCTTAAAATTCGTATAAAAACCTAACATTCATTCTTAACATCCATTCATTCATTGCACCTAGATCATAACTTCCTTAACATTCATTCTTAACATTTCATAACTTTCCTAACATTCATTCTTACCATAACATTCATTCTCAACATTCATTCATTGGATATAACATTTGATCTTAACATATCCTAACTTTAGATTGCACCTATATCAAAACCTTCAAACATCAATTCTTAACATTCCATACATAAATTTAATAATACATATATTCATAAATATGCAAAAACATATTCTAAACCTTTAAATCAGACCAAATATGCTAAATAATTAACAAAAAAAAGTAGATCATTTAAAGCAAATACAGAATATGTAAGTTCAATGTACATGTATATAATCCTCTAAAATACGTTCTTGAACATGTGAGTTCAATGTACATATGTATAGTCCAAAAATAAATCTCCCCGATGTCCAAAACAAAGTTACAATCTATATATCAACAAAAAGAGAAGATGTCCAATGTGTTATCCTCCACTGGGGCCTCCCTTTGGACTCAACCCACCCTGCAACATGTATAAAAACAGATTATGAATATCATAAATTATTTAAACTAAATTCAAAAAATTAAAATATTAAACTTATATATCAAAGAACAATTCAATTATTAACAAAATTACATCAAATTCTCTAAATGCATGTCCACCACTATCCTCCAAAAGAGTCTTCCCTTTGCCTCCAACCAATATCCGCTGCATTCAACAAAGAACCTATCTCCCCCCCCTAAAATTTAAATTGTGTTAATAAATAAAACATAGTGCAAACAAAAAAAAATTAAGCAATTAACTTAAAACTAAAACAAAAAAATTAAAAACATTAGCTCTCAATAGATGGTAAATCATTTAAAAAGTTTGTATATAAAGAAAACTGCATGGATAAGTCAAATTAAGAATAAGATGCATAGTTAAATTAAAATTAAAAAAAATGATAATATATCAAGTTCAAATATAATTATAAATATGTAAATAATAAATATACCTCTCCAATATGCTCTACATTTTCACTACTGGAAAGTCGAAAAGAATGTTGATTCATCATTCTGGAAAACTGCAACCAATAAACATTTACATAATGTACTTATTACTATACATAAAAAAAGACATAATATCATTCATATAATGTAACAAAAAGTTCAATTCAAAATGAATAAAAGATTAAATAGATTGTCATATCATAATCAACAAACCTCTCCTAAACTCGATGTGTCATTGGATATAACATTTGACGCTATGTCACGACAAACCTTGGCATAAGCCTTGAGATCTCTAATGCTCATTCCATCTACCTCATCATCAGTTTTGTAAACAAATTTTTGATGAATAGTGGCACGAGCCCTCTCTCGAACCAATCCCACATCTACTCCAACTAATGTTGATGATAAACCATCGCCAAAAAAATCCCTTGCAGTTGTCCCAAGTTGGGATGTGGGCTCTATCTCTGATCTTAATGCCACAAGCCTGGGTGGGAGAGATATCTGGGGTGGAGGTCGAAGAGTTGTAGGGTCTCTAAGAGCACCTTTACGATCATACATTCGACCCTTTCCAACTCCATAAAATTATGAATGTACATCAGTATAGTCTGGCTTTATATTTAAAAAAACTCGGCATAAAAAAATCTAGCAAAATATTGAGAAACCTCATCATTCCATGGAAGCCGACCATAGGCTGCAAGGAACCAATCATATAGTATATGTGCAAGATGAGGATGGTTGAAATATTTCACTTTCAACATTTCTCGCTTTAGACCTTCTTTAAAGTTAAACATTGATTTGGCATGTTCTTTCGTCACTCTCTCCTTCACAACAGCCCACTTGTCTGGACCCATCACTTGTTCCTTTCGTCTTCACACCAAATCAACAAAACCATTCGTAGTTGGTTCGAGATTCTCATATGCCTGAATGAATTTTTGCAATGATCCCAAAACAATATCCAAACTTTGTTTACTCTCTCGAGGGAGATCCATAGTAGACAAATCATTTTTCAACTTGCCGTAGTGGGATCTACATCTTTCAAGAGTCATTTGATGATCACCACTTTCCCATGGAAGTTTCTTAGGTAAATCAGATGGATATGTTGTAATGGGTGTACAACCCTCAGTTAGTTCAACATATTGCATCCTGGCTTGACCATCATCATCATCTGTAGAATGACGAGCCTCTTGGGAACCTTGCTTTACACCCTCATCCATCTCCCTTGCTCGCTCTGCCTCCCTCTTTGTAGAATTACAAGCATCTTCTGAACCATGCTCTGCTTCAAATAAAAAAAAAGTTTTGTGTAAACATGTACAAATTTTGCGTACACAAAAAAAAAATTGTATACATGTATTAAAAGATTGATGTTCATACCAACAGAAGGTTGAGATCGACGTTCTCCCACAGAACATAAAAGGGAATCATTTGTACCCCTTTCGCCTCATCGATGATCAACTGAATGTGAACTATACAATAAACTTGAATCTCGAGGGGAAGTTGACAACCTCTGATTATCATTTGAAACACCAACTCCAGAAGACTGTGAAAACCTCCTATGCTTTCGCCTCAAAGACTCCTCTCTTTCCATTTGATATAATGTCTACACTTACACAAATATCAACTCATTACATATTCAAATTCTACATATTCTAAGACCTAAATTCTAAATAAACTAAGTTATGTAATAAGGACCTATATATACCTAATATCATCTAATAGCTCTTAAAATGGGTATAGCTAATATTGTTGGATGTATAAGGAATTAATGTACCAATCTTCTAAGTGTTTTTAATGTTTAAAATGAATAGAACCAATATAGTAAAATGCGAAGTGAAGGTTTACATCTACATATTAATTCTACAAATTCTAAGACCTAGCTGCTAAAGAAACTAAGTTATGTAATAAAGACCTAAATATACCTAATATCGTCTAATAGTTCTTAAAATGAGTATAGCTAATAAGGAATTAATGTGCCAATATTCTAAGTGTTTTTGATGTTTAAAATGAATAGAACCAATATAGTTAAATACAAAGTGAAGGATTGCATTTTTTTATGTCAAAGAATGAGTTCATGAACATGTTAACTTTTAATTAAAATCTTAAATTACTTACTTAATTGATATTTTAATAATTTAAATATAAAGTATATCTACAACTATTTTCATTATTCCATAGAATCATAAAAAATAAACGATGCATGGTATTATTTTTCACAAGTTTGGTTATGTTTCCTAAATTTGCCATGTTGCACAATGGTCTTCAGTTTGGTACATAATACAGTTGACTTTGTTGTTTTGGAAGGTCAGGTTTTTTAAAAGTTTTCTATATAGTAGCTTTTGTTCTTTCTTATTATGTCTAAAGCAAAGTTAAGTTATGTCTAAAGTTTAGTTGTGTCTAAAGTAAAGTTTAGTCATGTCTAAAGTTTTGTTGTGTCTAAAGTAAAGTTTAGTCGTGTCTAAAGTTTTGTTGTGTCTGTAGTTATGCATTAACATGGTTTGTAATAAAACTAATATATTGATCTATGAACTCTGTCAATGTAGGAAGAGTTCATGAACTCTGTCCATGGATAGAGTTCATAAACTCTATCCATGTGGACAGAGTTCATGTTGACAGAGTTCAACCGAAAAGGGAAACCTATATATAAAGGGGAAATATCATTTGCAAATAGAATTACAAAACTACTTTTATTTTCATTTCTAATCACATAAGCAAAATCAATAGTTTAACAAGTTTAACTAACTAAAGACTACAAATATTTCTCTTTTTTATATTTAAATTTAAATCAATTTCAACATACGATTTGGACAGAATTCATAAACTTAAGTTTATCCAAATAGACTTAAGTTTATAAACTCTGTCCAAATGTACATAAGTTCATAATCTCATTTACAGGGACAAATTCAAAATTCTTTTAATTAATACTTAATTCAATAATTAAAAAAAATTGGGTTTCAGCTTACCTGTTTAAATTTTAACTTCTTTGACCCAGCCAAACAGAACTCAGGCGAATTTACAGAAACGAACCCAAGCACCAAAAACACAAACAAAACCTGCAATAACAATGCAACATTAATATAAGAAATTTCAAAAAAAAAAAACACAAACACATTTACCTCTGCGCAGACAACCCCACGACTACAAGTCCACAACCACAACATCCCACTCCTATGCAAACGTCCATCGACGAAAACAACACCAAAACGAATGTCCACCAATGACAACACCCCACCACAACGAATGTCTAGCAACACAAAATCTCCAAAAATATGAATGTCTGCCAATAGGCGAACACTCCAACAAGAAAACTCCACCAAGATCACTCCACCAACAGACGTACTGTTGAACACTACACCGACAAATGAGCGCAACAACCAACCAACGCATATACCACTCCGCCATGACCAGACGCAGAAAGGAGGCACAGAAGGGAGACGCAGAGGGTGGCAGAGAAGTGAGACGCAGGGAGCAGCGAAGGGGGTGCAGAGTTCACCTACAGCCAATGCAGAGTGTCAAAACGGGGTGTTGCAATATACTGCGAGAAGGTTGGCGCGGACGGTTGCAGTAGGAAGCGAGAAGGTCAGCTAAAAGAGTGGCATGAAGGATTGCAGCAGGAGACTACAAGGTTTGCGTGGACAGGTCCAGCCAAGCGGACACAGCTGTAACATCTCCAAGATTTGCGAGTTAGTAATTTTGGTGAAAATTAAAATTTCTATCTTAAAAGATCTTTATAATAAAACATTATAAGAAACATCCAACATGTAATTAATCCTTGTGCATACACTTGACTTTTTATAAGAGTCGATTTGCTTATGTTATTAAGTATTACCATTGTAGCTCCTTGGGTCTCCCTTGAGTCCATATATATAAATCAACTTTGCAGCTCCATGCTATGATAACAAAATGCTTTCACAACATTAATTCCATACACATTCTATGAATAACAATTACTCAAGAGCTGTTGACAAAATATAAATAATAAGATATGAACATGAGAATCAAGAATTATACACATGGGAAGACAAAATGTACGTGGTTCACCCATTCCATAATGGGCTACATCCACCAAAGGAGAGTCGCATCTTGTATTAATTATCAAGTAGAATTTACATCATACAACCCAATTGTTGCCGAAATCATTTTTTCGTTGCTTTGGAGCCTTTCTCATCGAGATTGTTTTTCCAACACTTTTCAAGTTAACAACAGAATTATGTCGAGAATCCATATACAATGAACATAGGTTATAAGACCTATAAAAGTACTATTCTAAGCATCTATATGCTTGTCTTTATTCTGTCACAACGAAAATCATTCATCCATTAACAATCTGCATATAACAAATACTATATATATACTATATATATCCCACTAGTTCATAGTGGCACCAAGAATATAATCAAAGCTAAATCCTTAGCCTCACATGATCATATATGTATATGTATATATTCAAAACAAATCCCTAGTAGCGGGAGATAAATTTAAATGCCTATCCCAAAGGTGGCAGTTCATGTATGTACACAGAGGTCCTAAAGATAGGGTCAAATATTATCATCAACAAGCAGTGACTAAAAGAACTTACCATGATATTCTTGGCAGTCTAGTACGTCGAGGGCAACATAGATCCGCAATACATTAACTAAGGTCGTATCCATACCATATTTAAGACATCTTTTATCACCAGTTCACACAAAGTATGAATTTCGTCCATTAATTAAGCACTCACGCCAAACGGATCAACAACTCTTAATCAGTGAGAGACTTAGCGGGGCTGGGGATTCGATTTGAAAATATCAGAAGGAGTAATAAATATATTACAGTTCGATGGCTAACTCGACATGAGGTGGATTGGGCTATGGATCGGCTCTATGGGATCCTCAGGAGATGCTTTGACAAGGTGCAGAGATTTAGCTATATTTATACACACAACACATTCATCATAAAAACAACTAGGGCAGTGATCAAAATAGAAACGCCAATAGAGTTTGAACCGTTTTAAAGTTTTCTACGTAGATATCTGAGCGCTATTTGCTTTCTGTCAGCGATTAGGATTTAACAAATTAAAAGTAATATAATAAGGGAGAACCATAATGAAAACTCCAACGGCCTTTCTATACAGGAAGCTAGCTAATTACGAGGATCTTCGATGCAAAGGATAAAGCTTTCATGAAGTAGAAAACTGGAAATAAGATTATTTGCAACAACATATAAAGGAAATTACGATACCAGGTAATCATATTTTAAATGAAAACAATGCAATGAAGATACGATTCCAACTGGAATACATTGAGCTTCGACATGAATGTGACTCGAGATAAATACCATGTCAAATAGAAAATACGATTTCCACATAACCGAACAAAAATAAGGAAACCCTTGATCTTGGAATCAAGCTTTTAACACTTGCGATCTGAGAACCTTGTTCTCGTCTGGGCGCATATAAAATAAACAATTCAAGATTGTGAAACCTGGATCTCAGCAAATCCAGGGCAGCAAATGAACAAAACTAAAGGAAACCCAAACTGGTCCAACAGGAATCATGACAGCGCAAAGATGCAGAGAACAAAGTTGTATCAAATGTGAAATATAAGTGACTTAACCCTTTCCCGAGGGCAATTCCCTCACAAAACAGGTTACAGGGTATTTTTTTGGTTTGTGATAATAGTACAGCGATCTGACCGCATATGAACAATTCAAACTATGAGACCAGCATTTAAGATTCCCTGTCCTCAGATTCCAAAAAGGCAAAGAGAATGCAACATGTAAAAGCCATAGCACACAATACGACATATAACAGATGAAATGCAACCCGAACCTTTTCACTCTATCACGGCAAAAAGGGCAGTAATAATCTACCGAAACACAAAGTTGATCTACACACTTATTAGAGTTTTAGATTTGGATTTCGATCGATACATCCTGTAGAAACAAAATGCAACAACGACACACCGAAAATCTCAGAGTTGAACTACGCATTCACCAGGGGTTTCGATCTGGGTTTTCAATCAATACATCATATAGAACATACGAGATTCATACTGGATCTGCGCTAGCAAAGGGCGTAATACCAAGATCTGGGTTGCATTTATACTAATCTAGATTGGGTGCAACACACCGAGATTTCAATTGACCCCTGCATTCGGCAGCATACAAAGGCACACAATATCTCCTACCAAATCATGGCTACAATCAAAGAACATAAAGCTCTCGCTCTCTGTGCGTAGGCAGAGATAATTTATAAGCGGAAAGATGATTTTGTACACCCAGAGATCTAGATCAACAACAAGCATATTGCATTCATCAACCAGGTATATAATACTGGCATATATGTAAAATATTTCCGAACATTACTTACCTCGATCACAGGCGCCGAGCTTACCGGTTTCTTATCACGGGGCTTACCATTTTTTTTTTTATATCAGATTCAGGAAACCAAGGTGACATCTTTGTTGAGATTTCTCCAAACGCAGAGACCCTCCTTAGGTCGTCATTGCCGAGTTCTAAGAAGTGAAGCTCCCCTTTCAATGTGAAGAACTACGCCTTTTGAACAGCCGAGTTCCCCGATACATCCTCAACCAGAACTGAAATACCCTCTCCATGCCAGAACTACGACTTATATTTCCCCAATCTCACAACTGTGTGTGCCCTGTTGGTAGGGAGTCGCGGCTCCTCATACGAGACAAGTGGCGCAATGGAGAGGTTTTGGTACCACCCCTAAGGAGACCACCATTAGATACTATCTCTTAGTTTAATTAAACCACCTTCAACAAGTGGCAACTACGTTTTCTAGGGAGGAGGTAGGTGGAGGCAATACGGTTTTAATAGTCTTGAGTGTTTAAAACTCCACTTCTTTTAAATGAAGTACGTGGGTAGTTTCCATCGATACATGCGAATTTGTAGAATCGTCCTATTAATAGTTAAAATTATTAATAGTTAACACAACCATTGTTAAACTTTCATATATGTATAACAGATATATAACATACTCAATATCTTCCTAATATCATTAATAGTTTAACACAACTATTTACAATCACCCAAGTATTAACATTAGTTAATTCTCTCTTATATATATATATATATACAATTATGTATATATTTCAGGTGATGTCTACTTGATGTCCCTGTTCTTATTAGACTCCCAGTGGTAATTATATTTCCACTCACTAAGTGGATCCTAGGTGTCCAAATTGACTAGTCGTTACTTGAGTATTAGCTTTAATCACGACTTCTTTAATTGGAGCAGTATTCGAGGCTTTAGACCTTATGCATGTAGTGTTTAGAAATTAAGCCTTTGCGACTGTAGGTATAGTTTTATGGCCATTGATAGGTCGTCGGGGATAACTATTAGCGTGCGACGAATAGTCGATACCCTCATCCTAGGGTCATGACTTCCTCACTTAAGCTATCCGTTACTTTCTCTATAGTTATTGAAGCATTGAAATGACCCTCTTCATTATTCATCTTCCACTTAGTGGTCAAGCTTTCCCCCTAGTGTTTTCATTTTCCATGCCGTTATGGTTGCATTAAGATCTCCTAGTCTATCAATCCATTATAACAACTTGAGAATACACAATCATACCACAAGATTATGGTGGGGCCTTGGCCTTGAGCTCCTTACCAGAGACCATTACATAGCAACAATTACATTTATAAGATTTATAGGGATCTAAAAGTGGGATGTTACATCCTTTCCCCCTTAAGAATAACACCGTCCTCGGTGTTCACATTCTTCAGGAATATCCTTCGGCTCTTGAGTTCTTTATTGCACATATCACTTGCAATATATGGAATAAATCTAGTTCTCCATGATTTTAAACTGTTGACTATATCAACAAACCTCATTCACTTGATCCAGGAAAATCTTGCCTAACACCTTAGTGCTCACGCAGCAATCCTTTCTCTCATGCCTTGCCTAACACCTTAGTGCTCACGCAGCAAACATTTCTCTCATGTTTTGCCTAACACCTTAGTGCTCACTCAGCAAACATTTCATTCATGTCTTGCCTAACACCTTAGTTCTCACACAGCAAACATTTCTTTCATGTTTTGCGTAACACCTTAGTGCTCACGCAGCAAACATTTCATTCATGTCTTGCCTAACACCTTAGTGCTCACGCAGCAAACATTTCTTTCATGTTTTGCCTAACACCTTAGTTCTCACGTATCAAACATTTCATTCATGTCTTTCCTAACACCTTAGTGCTCACGCAGCAAACATTTCTTTCATGCATACTAAGCAGCGTCCTGCCTCCCACATATACATTTTCTTATAGCTTGCCTAGGTCTTACAGCCAGCCGATTCTCCAAGAATCCTAGTGGTTGTTCAATCCCTCATTTTAGAGAGTATTTCAATGCCATTTCAACACTCTTTACACAATTCCCCTCAAGCCTTCTCGCTTGAGTCCCGAAATTTATTTTCCCCAAGCCGCCTTGCTTGAGTCTAGAAAAATCTCTTTCACTTTAATCAATTTATTTCATCATATTATATTTTGTAACCATACGATTACTCTGACCCATTTGATCCTAGATCTTTATTCAATCAATAATTATTAAACTTAAAGAATAAATAACAGTTATGATGTGGATCTTAAATCCTCACCCCCTTATTTTACCATGCATAGTATTTATGCTCTTGTTTTTCCACAAGCTCCTCCAAATTTTGACCATCTGCCAAGTTCACCTGTTAGTAACATTTTATAGAACAAAATCAAATTTATCATAAGGTCCTTTTTGTATTCATAAAATAGGATAATCATCCTTCATCATCATAATTGAAACATTTTTTTTTTTTAATCACTAAGCATATCTAGTTCAATAAAAGGGTTTACATAATCCTTTGCACATGAAATAACATTCTTCCTATTACGGTCCATGCACATTATGATCACATAACCTCAGATGTTAGCTTTCGTCATTTCAACACAATTCTGGTTTTAGTTATACCACTTTTCTTTGTATAGCTTGTCATCTTATACAATTAACCGATTGTGAAAAAAAAATATATATACTTGCGTACCTTATAAGATAACCCAATACTTTGTAAGGGCGACCACATATCTCTCTATTATAAGGCCCTCGTATGTTGAGGTACCTATGTATCCCACATTGACTTTTTGACGGTTGTAAGGAAGTGATGTGCGAAATGTGAAGTTTGTTTGACCACAACATTCAAAGTGTTAGTCATATAAAGAAATTAAATCATAAGAGCAATCTTACCTAGAATGTATGTCCAATCATCACCTTTAACATCTTAGACATGATTTACTGTTAAGATTACTTATGATCTACCACCATGGAAGTTCCATGACATTAATGGTTTCTTAACTCATAATGCTAATATAAAACATCCATCCCCTGCGGCCACATACGTCAGAAAATTTAAGTTTGAAGCATATTGCTAACTAGTAATCATTTTATGTCGGTTCTTTATTCATAGTAAAGAACATACTCATTTGAAATTTCTCCACCTCATTTGTATGATTATGATGTGAACAACATGATTAACCACCATAGTTTTTATCTTTTAACAAAATAATCACAAAACACAAATCAACATAAATCATGATCACCTCAAGGTATAACTTCTATTACCACTACTCATAGTATCCCAACATCCACCGTAAGGATCAATGAACTAAGGAGATATAAATGATATCGTGCATTTTTTTTTTTCATAGATTTTAATAACCAATAACTAAAAGGATCTAGTAGTGTCTAGCTTAGTTAGTTTACACTTCTTGTGGAAGGTTAGTTTATCATAAGTAACCAACCCACAATTTCTAGTTGCTACTTCTGTAATGAGATAGAGTTTGTGCTAAGGAGCAAAATCTTAACTTCAATATAGTTATGCTTCCTTAGTGACTAAAGGAATATTTTGAATATCTGACTTTCCCTCGTGTTGACTCCTCCGGCAACATGCACTATTTACAGGATTTACTAGTTATGTCCACAACATCAACTTATCCTTTAGAATGACTTTATATATTGAAAGGAACTTGACAGTTCCTAATCATAGTCGGAAATGTTAGATCATCTTATTAAGTCCAATATGAACATATATAAAAGAAACTTTAATGGAACTTTAACCAATCTAAGTTTTTTTATATTATCCATATGAATCTCATATTTTGAATCACTGACGATTGGATCAATAAAACTCGATTAGTCATATATAGTCAACAAAACGTATCCTAGCGTACTCTGTCAAACAAAACTTTTGTTGAGACCGAAAGATATCCACTTTCAAGAATAACAATAAAAGGTAGAGAAGGTAATAAGTATTAAAACCAATCATCAAATCAACAACTTTAGGAGAGTTCCTCCGCTTAGCATATCCACAACTAAGATGACTTTCGGCATACTCGAGACTCATTTTGGAAACACTTGACTATGTTAGTCTGACTACTCTAAGTGTACTTTCTCGCAATCTATTGTAACTAAATATACAGTAAGAGGAAATATTCATCCATAATATTTTCTAATAACCATTGGTTCAATTACCTACTAAAACCATGTTCACAAATAGACAAAGTTATACTATTATAATGCTTCAGAAAATGCGACATACTTACTTGTAATTTGAGACGACTTGTCCGTTACCTCCTTCCAAGCTTTGAAACTTTGAAGGGCATTTTTCCCCGTTGCTTGTTTCAAGTGGAATGAAATACCTTACTGGGTTCATCCAACTCATTTCCTCATGCTAAGCCCACTATAGGCCCGAGTGTTGTAACTCATGCTCTGATACCATATGTAACATCTCCAAGATTTGTGAGTTAGTAATTTTGGTGAAAATTAAAATTTCTTCCTTAAAAGATCTTCATAATAAAACATTATAAGAAATAGCCAACATGTAATTAAACCTTGTGCATACACTTGACTTTTTATAAGAGTCGATTTGCTTATGTTATTAAGTATTACCATTGTAGATCCTTGGGTCTCCCTTGAGTCCATATATATAAATCAACTTTGCAGCTCCATGCTATGATAACAAAATGCTTTCACAACATTAATTCCATACACATTCTATGAATAACAATTACTCAAGAGCTGTTGACAAAATATAAATAATAAGATATGAACATGAGAATCAAGAATTATACACATGGGAAGACAAAATGTACGTGGTTCACCCATTCCATAATGGGCTACGTCCACCAAAGGAGAGTCGCATCTTGTATTAATTATCAAGTAGAATTTACATCATACAACCCAATTGTTGCCGAAATCATTTTTCCGCTGCTTTGCAGCCTTTCTCATCGAGACTGTTTTTCCAACACTTTTCAAGTTAACAACAGAATTATGTCGAGAATCCATATACAATGAACATAGGTTATAAGACCTATAAAAGTACTATTCTAAGCATATATATGCTTGTCTTTATTCTGTCACAACGAAAATCATTCATCCATTAACAATCTGCATATAACAAATACTATATATATCCCACTAGTTCATAGTGGCAACAACAATATAATCGAAGCTAAATCCTTAGCCTCACATGATCATATATGTATATGTATATATTCAAAACAAATCCCTAGTAGCAGGAGATAAATTTAAATGCCTATCCCAAAGGTGGCAGTTCATGTATGTACACAGAGGTCCTAAAGCTAGGGTCAAATATTATCATCAACAAGCAGTGACTAAAAGAACTTACCATGATATTCTTGGCAGTCTAGTACGTCGAGGGCAACATAGATCCGCAATACATTAGCTAAGGTCGTATCCATACCATATCTATGACATCTTTTATCACCAGTTCACACAAAGTATGAATTTCGTCCGTTAATTAAGCACTCATGCCAAACGGATCAACAACTCTTAATCAGTGAGAGACTTGGCGGGGCCAGGGATTCGATTTGAAAATCTCAAAAGGAGTAATAAATATATTACAGTTCGTTGGCTAACTCGACATGAGGCGGATTGGGCTATGGATCGACTCTATGGGATCCTCAGGAAATGCTTTGACAAGGTGCAGAGATTTAGCTATATTTATACACGCAACACATTCATCATAAAAACAACTAGGGCAGTGATCAAAATAGAAACGCCAATAGAGTTTGAACCGTTTTAAAGTTTTCTACATAGATATCTGAGCGCTATTTGCTTTCTGTCAGCGATTAGGATTTAACAAATTAAAAGAAATATAATAAGGGAGAACCATAATGAAAAATCCAACGGCCTTTCTATACAAGAGGCTAGCTAATTACGAAGATCTTCGATGAAAAAGATAAAGCTTTCATGAAGTAGAAAACTAGAAATAAGATTATTTGCAACAACATATCAAGGAAATTACGATACCAGGTAATCATATTTTAAATGAAAACAATGCAACGAAGATCCGATTCCAACCAGAATACATTGAGCTTCAACATGAATGCAACTCCAGATAAATACCATGTCGAACAGAAAATACGATTTCCACATAACCGAACAAAAATAAGGAAACCCTTGATCTTGGAATCAAGCTTTTAACACTTGCGATCTGAGAACCTTGTTCTCGTCTGGGCGCATATAAAATAAACAATTTGATATTGTGAAACCTGGATCTCAGAAAATCCGGGGCAGCAAATGAACAAAACTAAAGGAAACCCAAACTGGTCCAACAGGAATCATGACAGCGCAAAGATGCAGAGAACAAAGTTGTATCAAATGTGAAATATAAGTGACTTAACCCTTGCCCGAGGGCAATGCCCTTGCAAAACAGGTTACAGGGTATTTTTCTGGTTTGTGATAATATTACAGCGATGTGACCGCATATGAACAATTCAAACTATGAGACCAGCGTTTAAGATTCCTTGTCCTCAAATTCCAAAAAGGCGAAGAGAATGCAACATGTAAAAGGCATAGCACACAATACGACATATAACAGATGAAATGCAACCCGAACCTTTTCACTCTATCATGGCAAAAAGGGCAGTAATAATCTACCGAAACACAAAGTTGATCTATGCACTTATTAGATTTTTAGATCTGGATTTCGATCGATACATCCTGTAGAAACAAAATGCAACAATGACACACCAAAAATCTCAGAGTTGAACTACACATTCACCAGGGGTTTCGATCTGGGTTTTCAATCAATACATCATATAGAACATACGAGATTCATACTGGATCTGCGCTAGCAAAGGGCGTAATACCAAGATCTAGGTTGCATTTATACTAATCTAGATTGGGTGCAACACACCGAGATTTCAATTGACCCCTGCATTCGGTAGCATACAAAGGCACACAATATCTCCTACCAAATCATGGATACAGTCAAAGAACATAAAGCTCTCGCTCTCTATGCGTAGGCAGAGATAATTTATAAGCGGAAAGATGATTTTGTACACCCAGAGATCTAGATGAACAACAAGCATATTGCATTCATCAACCGAATATATAATACTGGCATATATGTAAAAGATTGCCGAACATTACTTACCTCGATCACAGGCGCCGAGCTTACCGGTTTCTTATCACGGGGCTTACCATTTTTTTTTTATATCAAATTCAGGAAACCAAGGTGACATCTTTGCTAAGCTTTCTCCAAACGCAGAGACCCTCCTTAGGTCATCATTGCCGAGTTCTAAGAAGTGAAGCTCCCCTTTCAATGCAAAGAACTACGCCTTTTGAACAGCTGAGTTCCCCGATACATCCTCACCCAGAACTGAAATACCCTCTCCATGCAAGAACTACGACTTAGATTTCCCCAATCTCGCAACTGAGTGTGCCCTGTTGGTAGGGAGTCATGGCTCCTCATACGAGACAAGTGGCGCAATGGTGAGGTTTTGGTACCACCCCTAAGGAGACCACCATTAGATACTATCTCTCAGTTTAATTAAACCACCTTCAACAAGTGGCAACTGCGTTTTCTAGGGAGGAGGTAGGTGGCGGCAATACGGTTTTAATAGTCTTGAGTGTTTAAAACTCCACTTCTTTTAAATGAAGTAGGTGGGTAGTTTCCATTGATACATGCGAATTTGTAGAATCGTCAATATACATATAGACATAAATACCCATCTAAAATTATTAATAGTTAACACAACCATTGTTAAACTTTCATATATCTATAACACATATATAACTTACTCAATATCTGCCTAATATCATTAATAGTTTAACACAACTATTTACAATCACCCAAGTATTAACATTAGTTAATTCTCTCTTATATATATATATATATATATATATATATATATATATATATACAATTATGTATATATTTCAGGTGATGTCTACTTGATGTCCTTGTTCTTATTAGACTCCTAGTGGTAATTATATTTCCACTCACTAAGTGGATCCTAGGTGTCCAATTTGACTAGTCGTTACTTGAGTATTAGCTTTAATCACGACTTCTTTAATTGGAGCAGTATTCGAGGCTTTAGACCTTATGCATGTAGTGTTTAGAAATTAAGCCTTTACGACTATAGGTATAGTTTTATGGCCATTGATAGGTCGTCGGGGATAACTATTAGCGTGCGATGAATAGTCGATACCCTCATCCTAGGGTCATGACTTCCTCACTTAAGCTATCCGTTACTTTCTCTATAGTTATCAAAGCATTGAAATGACCCTCTTCATTATTCATCTTCCACTTAGTGGTCAAGCTCTCCCCCTAGTGTTTTCATTTTCCATGCCGTTATGGTTGCATTAAGATCTCCTAGTCTATTAATCCATTATAACAACTTGAGAATACACAATCATACAACAAGATTCTCTGGTGGGGCCTTGGCCTTGAGCTCCTTACCAGAGACCATTACATAGCAACAATTACATTTATAAGATTTATAGGGATCTAAAAGTGGGATATTACAACGGCCGGATGGTGCGAAGGTGGGGCCGGCAGTGGGTCTCAAAGCGGGGTCCACGAAAACCTGCTGGAAATGACAGAGAATGGCCGCGACCGAGCTTTTATGCAGAATAATTATTCGACCGAATAAATAAAAAACGCCGTGCATTTTTCCCATCCGACTAAACCTCGCACACAAATCGAGATCACCGTTATGTATAACAGTGACCCATTAAACATTATTCGGCCGAATAAAGTAGAACTTATTCGGCCAAATAACTAAATTTATTTTCCGAATAAGTTCCGCTATGCCTCTTCGGTGCCCAATTCTCACCAAAGTGTAACCCACCTTCGCGTTTCCAACCTAATGCGACATTTTTCATGTGTTTTATTAAATTACAATAATCATCAATGCATATGTACAATGTCTACAATTAATACTTAGTGAAAGTATAGAATGTCACATTAAAACATTCTCAAGGGTCCTGTTAGAATGCAATGATCATTATATGTTATGTCAAATTGCAATGTACGTTGATGTTTATGAAATATAAATGTTAATATTAATATTAATATTAACATTAACAATAATTTGATAAAGTTATGTTATGTTTGAGGTTGATGTTAATTCTTGTATAAGGTTTAATATGTAATGTTATGGTGTAATTGTAAAATTAGTCACAGCAGATCTAATGAACAAGTAAATCAATCACAACAGATGAACATAGAAAATATGGTGCAAAACTGTGCAAAACATGCAGCAGTGCTCTCTATCCCAGAAAGGGTGAATGAATTATAATACAAACTGTCACAATGACAGAGCAATTCGAATTGGCTAAGGAGGTCATTCGAATTACAGAATGGAGTAGCTTGACTCTATCTAGGAGTCCTCATCAATCATCGGTGGTGCTCATCAATCACAACAACCAGTCATCCAGGTGTCAATCTGAGTCTAACTGAGTGTAATAAGTGTAACTGAAGTGTGTAGCACTGATATAGGATCTGGAGGCTCAGTGGGGGCGCATGGGAGGCTAACTGAAGTCAGAACAAGTCACCTAATCAAACTGGAGGTCCAACGGAAGTGATACAGTCAGTCGGGAGTGAAACTAGCCTCAAATCAGGGAGAATCAGAGCTAACTGAATGTAACTGAAGTGAAACTGCAGTGGTAGGTGAACAAGTGCGCCCTTCTCTAGTAGTAGGTGAGAGGTGGGTGCCTTTCAGCTTAGGAGGGCTAAAACTCTGTGGTAGGTGGCTCCCGGGTGCTAGAATGAAGTGGATAAGGTGTTGGAGGCATCAAACTGGTGACTGGGATGCATGCCTGTGCATGCAGGTGCATGCAAACCCTAGATTCTGCATGCAAACCCTAATTTGTATGCAAGATCCTGAAAAAGATGATGTGGATATCCGAACACCCCCCCTCAAGATAGACTATGATGTGCCAACAAAAATAATGTGGGGCCCTGGTAACTAAGACCAAAGGTCACCCGAATACAATAATCCAAAAAATGCTGAAAATAAACTAAGTGAAGAAAGAGGGAAAACCCAGTGGGAAGAAAGCCCCCCCTCAAGCTAAAGCATAATAATGAATCAATCTGTCTCCACCATGATGGAACTCACCCCCAACAGTGAACGGAGGTAAGAGAACTTCTTCTCAGTGAAGCTCTTGGTGAAGATGTCTGCAATTTGCTCATCGGTAGGGCAATATTGCGGAATGATGGTGCGGTCATGCACCAACTGTCGAATGTAATGCATATGAATCTCAATGTGTTTGGTCCTCTGCTGCTGAACTGGATCTGTGGAGATCTTGATAGCACTTTTATTGTCACAAAATAGGACAGTCGAAGTAGTGCCACCAAAACCAAACTCGGAAAGAATACCCTGCAACCAAACTGCTTGAATGCAGGCATTGACTGCCCCTCGATACTCTGCCTCTGCTGAAGAAAGTGCAATGGCTGCTTGCTTTTTGCTGGACCAGCAAATAGCACCATGACCAATCATGAAAACATAACCGGAAGTGGACTTCCGATCAATGCTATCACCTGCCCAATCTGAATCAGTAAAACAAATGAAATCTAGCTCAGAATCTGCAGCATAATGTATGCCAAACTGTTTCGTACCTTGCACATACTGCAAGATCCGCTTGGCTGCTCGCCAATGAAGCTCATGTGGCTGCTGCATATATCTTGACACGGCACTCAAGGCATATGAGATATCATGCCATGAATGTGTCAAATAAAGTAGTGAACCAATCAACTGTCGATACATACTGCAATCTGCAAGCGGTGTGGAATCTCCCTCCTCAAGACTGATTCCTGAGAGGAATGGGAATGGGGCTGCCTTACATTCAGCCATATTAAACTTCAATAACAGGTCGGAAGCATATTTTTGCTGAGATATAGTGAGCCCATCAAAATTTTGAGCTATCGCCAAGCCCAAAAAATGACTCAGCAAGCCCAAATCGCTCATGTCAAAAGCTATATTTAAGGTAGATTTTAGCTTGTTTATTGAAGTAAGTGTGCTACCAGTAATAAGCAGATCATCAACATAAAGTACAATAACCAACAAATTACCTTTAACTCGCTGAAGATACACATTCAGATCAGATTTGCATCTTTGGAAATTCTGAAAAAGAAGGAAGGAGTCCATCTTTGCGTACCAAGCTCTTGGGGCCTGTTTTAACCCGTACAAAGACTTCTTCAATCTACAAACCAATGATGGATATGATGTATAACCCTCTGGCTGCTGCATATAGACCTCTTCAGCAAGGTCTCCATGTAAAAATGCACTCTTCACATCCATATGGTGCACTTCCCAGTGCTTGGATGCGGCAATAGCTAAAACAAGGCGGATGGAATCCATCTTTGCAATCGGTGCAAAGGTCTCTGTGTAGTCCACTCCTTGGACTTGGGAAAAACCTTTTGCCACCAACCTTGCTTTATATTTGCTGATAGTGCCATCAGCAGCAACTTTAGTACGGTAGACCCATTTACACTTCACTAATTTTCTTCCAGGTGGAAGAGAAACTAGCTCCCATGTATTGTTCTTTTGAAGAGAACTGTACTCTTCATCCATGGCACTTTTCCATCTCGGATCTCGATGGGCTGAATAGTATGATGTAGGATCTGAACCAGCCATCAAATAACAAATCTCAGGAAGAAATGGATCAGCAATAGAAAGAGCCATACCTGCTCTTTGAAAGTCTCCTCTTGTTTGTCTCGGATCAGCAGGATTTCCAAGACTAGAACCAGCAGATTGTAGAGTGTTGTGGGCCCACTTTGGTAACTGAGGAGGATCATAATGATTGGATTCCAAACCTGATATGTCATGATCATCATATGCTGCTACAATATCAGAAATATCAGAACTCATACCTTCATTATCGCTGCTCGGATCTTCTTCTGGTGAAGGCGGTGAATCGACAGTCTTTTCCTCGACTAGTTGCAATTCTTGAAAGCGGTTCTTCAAACTGCACACTGCGCTCTATGAATATCTTTTTAGATCTGATATCCATGAGTTTATATGCTTTTGATTCTTCCCCATATCCTATCAATATGCACTCGATACTTTGTGGATCAAAAGCTCGTCTCTTCTCAGAAGGAATTCTAGCCCATGCAGTAGAGCCAAAAACTCTCAAATTTGACACATCCGGTTTGTGACCAAATAATGCTTTGAAAGGAGTCATACCTTTCACGGATGAATGTGCAACACAGTTCTGTATATATGCAGCAACATTGATTGCTTCAGCCCAAATATTTGCAGCCAAACCTTTCGATTCAATCATGCATGTAGCCATCTCTTTCAGTGACCGGTTTTTCCTTTCCGCTACACCGTTCTGCTGGGGTGTGTAGGGAACTGTATGTTGGATCTTGATTCCGCTTTGGCCACAAAGTTGCAGCAACTCAGACTTGATATATTCCCCACCATTATCAGATCTAAGAGCTTTGATCTTGCTCTCAGTGGTGGTCTCAACAGAAGCCTTAAAATCCTTGAATTTTCCAAGCACTTCTTGTTGAGATATTGTAACTTCAAAGAATATTATATTTGTACTTTATTATTTCAGAGATGTTTCATTCCTCCGTGAAGATCTTATTGTATATCCGGAGATGTTTATTCCTCCGTCAGAATGTGGTAACTCGGGTTATTAGACTTCCCTAGTGGGGGTCGGCCCTGTATATGTTATGTGGGTCAAAGGGTTATTAGACCACCCTAGAGGGGTCATCCCAATCAGTTGTAGTGGGGTATTTAACCCATTGGTTAAATACGAGCCTACGTGTACCTGTGTAAAATATATGTCAGTGTAGTGTATAAATAGAGGAGGTGTGTTCCTCATTTTACACACACACTCACTTGAGAAAGGAGCACTTGTGGAGGAGAGGTCTGCTATGGTGGAGGAGGAGATCATATCTTTGGTTTGCATCTTTGTGTATTGCTGATCATCTATATTGAGGAAGCTTTACTAGGTTTTCTACCCCATGAGGGTTTCCCAGGATAAATCTGTGTCTCTTGTGTTTATGCTATGCTTGTTGTTTCTTCAGTGATCCTGTATATGCTATTATTGTGAAATGGAATGTAATGCTGCTATTTTCAGTCTTAGCATATTAAATATTAACATGGTATCAGAGCTAACCTGAAGGAAGGCAAGGTATGGCACTTACGACACTTGCTTTACTTACGACAATTTGAAGGTTAGGGTTTTACATAGCAAAAACCAGTCATCGTGGAACTTTCGCTATAAATCCATTTATGCAAAGTTTCAGGGTCTGAAAAGTTTACAGGTCGAAGATAACATCCACAGGTACCTTGTATCCAAAGGGAACCCTCATATTCGTTGTACTTTATGAGTTATGATCAGTACAAGTTAGGGTTTCTGCCTCTTCCAGATCTCAGTCAAAATCAGGTAACCTTGGAAAAAAGTTCATAACTTGGGCTAGGAAGCTCCAAATGAAATTTCGTAAAAAGTGACAGCTAGTACACAGACTGTACTATCTCAAGAAACGTTTTTAGAGGCCGAAGGTGAACCAGTGACACGTGGCACTCCGTACAAGTTCGATCTCCTATTTTATCCCATAAACAGGTCACGTTGCGACACTTGGCATAACTCTCTCTCAGAGAGTCCAATTGAGGTCAGATCTATCAGGATAGAAAGATAACAGGGCGAGATATCTCAGGAAATGTTTTTAGAGGCCGAAGCTCAAACAGGGACATGTGGCATGTCGTACAAGTTCGCTCTCCTGTTTTATCCCATAAACAGGTCACGTTGCGACACTTGGCATAACTCTCTCTTAGAAAATCCAATTGAGGTCAGACCTGTTAGGATGGAAAGATGACAGGCCAGGCTACTACAGAAAACGTTTACAGACCCTGTGGAGCAAAAATTTCAGAGTTATAGCAGAAACAATCAGGTGCATATTTCTGTCAAAACAGAATTATTTTTGGAGCACCTTTATTCATGGCTTCCGGAATTTAGGGTTTCGGAGAAAGTTAGAATTTTTGGAATCGGAATCCACGGCTGGAAGCTCCTCAGAAAAATAAGAGTTTAGAGCCTTGGATCAAACCTTTTGATTGAGAAAAAGGGTGGGCTTCATCAAACCCTAGTTCGGGATCATATCAAGAAGATCTAGAAGTTTGAAAGGCAATTTTGAGGGGTCAATTTTTGGAGATTTCAAAATTGAAGTATGCTAGTTTGATCAGCTCAGCAAGACACATCCTTCCATTCATTCGGAAGTGTGAAAGTCAAAGATTGAATTTTTAGGGTTTCTCTAGCAAACCCTAATCAAGCTCTAGATCAAGTTTCACGGGGAGTTGAGGCTAAGGCCTTACATAAGAAGACTACAAGAAGTCTCGACAGGTATGACTTGAGGTTCAGGTATGTCTTGAAATCTGATTCTTGATTAAGTTCATAATGTGTTTGTCTTCATGTTATTTATTAGTACAATCTTGATTAATGTTAGAATTATCTTATCACCCTAGTAATAGTATGAATGCATGTGAATGATCGAAGACATTCATTGATTAGGGCTATATGATTGTACTAATGCATTATCGTGTTGTATGAGGTTGATGTCGTTTGCTAACAAGATACAGGTACATCACAAAAGACAAATCAAGCTCCTTAAAACATGACAACATGAAGACAAAGACTCATCCATAATCTTTGTTCTACTTACGAGGTATGTATGACTTTGTTATATTATGCTTAACCTATGAGACATGCAGGTTCTAGCTCAGGATCTCTAAATCATTGAAGAGATTGTTTAGGTATGTTGTACATAGCTAAGCAGATATACTAATCCAGGTATGTTTTCCTATGACAAGTTAGAATCTTACCTTAGGATCCCTTATATAAGTATACTTGGTCTGATTGGTTATGCTTATTCATAAAGTTAGTAATCAAGGGTTTATGCATATTATGTCTCTTATCTTGATGATCTAATTAACTAGAAGAGTACTATGATCAAACAAGAATATGTAGAAGTAAAAGAAGACTTCCTTGAAACCTTGAATATTATCTATAATCATGACTATACATTTTCAAAGATTATTTAGAACTAGAATGTTTTGATAATATTGAGAATATACTAATGAATGTATGTCTGTGTATGAGGATGACACTAGTACACACTTGAGCATGCATAGTGGTACAGAATGAATAGAAGTTCAAAAGACATATAGAAGATCAAGCGGGAGGAAACCACACAAACATAAAAGATAAGTATTTGAGTTGTTATTTGAAATAGTAAATGATATTGCTTGTATGCATATTTGTATTCCTAGAATATATCATGCTGAGTGTAAACATTCATAGAGCATTGAACAGTATACTACTAATATGCATATGATTGGTAAGTTGGACAAACATTCCATTGTTGCTTGTCTAGAATGAAACCTCTTTGCTAACATGCTGAGAGCTGTGCACACTCTCAATAGTATGTTCTGGTAGAGATGGAGGCATCTAGATAGCCACTATATGCATACAGGATATGGGAAAGTGTTGTGCCAAAGTATTGGTCAAAATAGTTACATAACTACGTAAATGATATCTGTATGCATAATAGGTTATCATGTCAATATGATTTGATGATTATGAAGTATTACTAATCATGTACTTAATTTTTATTTGTAGGAAAGATCATGATGAATGATGAACACCGAACAAGCGATGGATGTTCAAACAAAAGGATTTACAAATCAAACACACTATAGAAGGCTTGTGGCTAGAAAATTCTCTTAGAAAGAGGAAGAGAATCATGATAAGATGTTTGCTCCAAGTGGCTAGATAAGACCATTCTGTTAATGGTGTAATTAAAGAAGAAGTGTGAATCAGGTTCTGTATGGGTACCCAGGATCGATAATCAATTGATGAGCTTAATGATCACCATGGGTGATGAGGATCTCAACCTTTGCTACAAGGTTGAATATTGTTTCTATACACAGACGATATGGTGCAGAAAGGAACCAAAAGTTTGAATTTGTTACAATGTACTAACCAAACCTCTACCGATCCAATGTACTAACCAAACCTCTACCTCAAGTAAATTTTTCTGAGACAAACTTAATATAGTTCAAAAGGACCCTCCTCGAAAGGGGGAGTGATGTGATAACTCATGATGAGATTGCCTGCATCGACAGTGAGGTCGATAATGAGGATACCTATATTAGTGATGCCGACAAAGAGGTTGGTGGATGGTCCTTAGATAGGGTCAAAGGTGACAAGGGGATTGCATCATCCTTGAACATATGTTCTAAAGAGATCCGTAGACGTATGTCTTCGAGAATGAAGTCCTTGGTGGACATGATAGGATTGCATCATCCTCAAGAGAGTCGTAGACGTATGTCTTCGAGAATGAAGTTCTTGGTGAACATGTGAGGGGATTGGATCATCCATGGACTTCAGTCCTAAAGAAGAGCCGTAGACATATGTCTTCGAGAATGAAGTCCTTGGTGGACATGATAGGATTGCATCATCCTCAAGAGAGCCGTAGACGTATGTCTTCGAGAATGAAGTCCTTGGTGGACATGATAGGATTGCATCATCCTCAAGAGAGCCGTAGACGTATGTATTCGAGAATGAAGTTCTTGGTGAACATGTGAGGGGATTGGATCATCCCTGGACTTCAGTCCTAAAGAAGAGCCATAGACGTATGTCTTCGAGAATGAAGTTTTTGGTGAACATGTGAGGGGATTGGATCATCCCTAGACTTCAGTCCTAAAGAAGAGCCGTAGACGTATGTCTTCGAGAATGAAGTCCTTGGTGGATGGTTGAGGATTAAGTCATCCTTGGACGTAGTCCTAAATGTACGGTTGAGGATTAAGTCATCCTTGGACATAGGTCCTAAATGTACGGTTGAGGATTAAGTCATCCTTGGACGTAGGTCCTAAATGTACGGTTGAGGATTAAGTCATCCTTGGACGTAGGTCCTAAATGTACGGTTGAGAATTAAGTCATCCTTGGACGTGGTCCTAAATGTACGGTTGAGGATTAAGTCATCCTTGGACGTAGGTCCTAAATGTACGGTTGAGGATTAAGTCATCCTTGGACGTAATCCTAAATGTACGGTTGAGGATTAAGTCATCCTTGGACGTAGGTCCTAAATGTACGGTTGAGGATTAAGTCATCCTTGGACGTAGGTCCTAAATGTACGGTTGAGGATTAAGTCATCCTTGGACGTGGTCCTAAATGTACGGTTGAGGATTAAGTCATCCTTGGACGTAGGTCCTAAATGTACGGTTGAGGATTAAGTCATCCTTGGACGTAGGTCCTAAATGTACGGTTGAGGATTAAGTCATCCTTGGACGTTGGTCCTAAATGTACGGTTGTGGATTAAATCATCCTTGGACAGTAAATCCAGTATTTCCGAAAGGAAGGATAGTCCTAAATGAATTGAGTGGATTAAATAATCCTTGGACAGTAAATCCAGTAATTCCGAAAGGAAGGATAGTCCTAAATGAACTAAGTGGATTAAATCATCCTTGGACAGTAAATCCAGTAATTCCGAAAGGAAGGATAGTCCTAAATGAATTGAATGGATTAAATCATCCTTGGACAGTAAATCCAGTAATTTTGAAAGGAAGGATAGTCCTAAATGAGATTGAGTGGACTAATCATCCTGTAAATAGATTGGGATTGCCTCATCCCTAGACATGGTGAGATGTCTTAAACTGATAAGGACTAATCATCCTGTAAATAGATTGGGATTGACTCGTCCCTAGACATGGTGAGATGTCTTAAAGTGATAAGGACTAATCATCCTATAAATAGATTGGGATTGCCTCATCCCTAGACATGGTGAGATGTCTTCAACTGATAAGGACTAATCATCCTGTAAATAGATTGGGATTGACTCATCCCTAGACATGGTGAGATGTCTTAAAGTGATAAGGACTAATCATCCTGTAAATAGATTGGGATTGCCTCGTCCCTAGACATGGTGATATGTCTTAAAGTGATAAGGACTAATCATCCTGTAAATAGATTGGGATTGCCTCGTCCCTAGACTTGGTGAGATGTCTTAAAGTGATAAGGACTAATCATCCAGTAAATAGATTGGGATTGCCTCGTCCCTAGACATGGTGAGGTGTCTTAAAGTGATAAGGATTGATCATCCTGTAAGTTGATCTGGATTGCATCATCCATGGACATGAGAGTTGTCTTAAACTGAGAGGGACTGATCATCCCGTAAGCGGATCAGGATTGTATCATCCTTGGACCTATGTCCTAAAGTGAGAGGGATTGATCATCCCGTAATTGGATCTTGTGTGTTGCAGGGTATGCTGCTGTTGATGAGGATACTTGTATTGATGATGTGTATACTTGTATTGATGAGGATACTTGTATTGATGATGTGTATACTTGTATTGATGAGGATACTTGTATTGATGATGTGTATACTTGTATTGATGAGGATACTTGTATTAATGATATTTATACTTGTATTGATGATGTTGTTGATCGTGATGATCTAGATGACGATGTTATTGATCGTGATGATCTAGATGATGATGTTGCTGATCGTGATGATCTAGATGACGATGCTGCTGATCGTGATGATCTAGATGACGATGCTGATGATCGTGTGATGACGATGCTGATGATCGTGAGATGATGATACTGATGATCGTGAGATGACGATGCTGATGATCATGAGATGACGATGCTGATGATCGTGTGATGACAATGCTGATGATCGTGTGATGACGATGCTGATGATCATGTGATGACGATGCTGATGATCATGAGATGACGATGCTGATGATCGTGTGATGACGATGCTGATGATCGTGAGATGATGATGCTGATGATCGTGTGATGACGATAATCGTGAGGATCCAGATGATGATATTGTTGCAGCTGTTCAAGTGCTACAGAAGATAAAGACTCAATACTGAAGATGTCGATGTTCCAGTATTGAAGATGTTCCAGTAACTGCTTGAGTTACTGATGATGTTGAGAAAGCTTCCAATGATTTATAGATGTATCATGTATGATGTTGATGACTCCTTGCTCATGCAGATGTTGTTATAATATCCTTCTCGTTAAGGGGGAGTGTTGAGATATTGTAACTTCAAAGAATATTATATTTGTACTTTATTATTCCGGAGATGTTTCATTCCTCCGTGAAGATCTTATTGTATATCCGGAGATGTTTATTCCTCCGTCGAAATGTGGTAACTCGGGTTATTAGACTTCCCTAGTGGGGGTCGGCCTTGTATATGTTATGTGGGTCAAAGGGTTATTAGACCACCCTAGAGGGTTCGGCCTAGTCAGTTGTAGTGGGGTATTTAACCCATTGGTTAAATACGAGCCTACGTGTACCTGTGTAAAATATATGTCAGTGTAGTGTATAAATAGAGGAGGTGTGTTCCTCATTTTACACACACACTCACTTGAGAAAGGTGCACTTCTGGAGGAGAGGTCTGCTATGGTGGAGGAGGAGATCATATCTTTGGTTTGCATCTTTGTGTATTGCTGATCATCTATATTGAGGAAGCTTTACTGGGTTTTCTACCCCATGAGGGTTTCCCAAGATAAATCTGTGTCTCTTGTGTTTATGCTATGCTTGTTGTTTCTTCAGTGATCCTATATATGCTATTATTGTGAAATGGAATGTAATGCTGCTATTTTCAGTCTTACCATATTAAATATTAACACTTCTGACTTGTTTTTGAGAAAGAATACCCATGTAAAGCGGGAAAAATCGTCAATAAATGTCAAAACATACCTTGAACCATTTAATGACATATGGGGCAGCGGACCACTGATATCAGAATGGATCAATCCCAAAATAGTAGAGGCTCTGCTAGCCTTGCCTCGGTCGAATCTGTGCTCGGGGTGCTTCCCAATAATGCAACCGGTGCATATTCCCTTCGAGGAACGGAGTTGTGGAAGCCCATCTACCATGGATTTATTTGATAGCAGAAGCAAATACTTATAATTTAGATGTCCAAATATTTCATGCCAAATCCTACTAACCTCATTACCATGTGTGCGAAGAGCAGTGGGATTTGCAAGCGGAATAAAGTGCGAAAACTCATAGCATTTTGCAGTGTGGTTTGCCTTTCCAACCGCAACTAGTCTTCCACTTTTGATATCAGAAATTTCAACTGTATTAGGGTTGAATGTGACTTGCTTTGGTTCACCAGTATGTGTCATTTGATACACAGAAAGGAGATTCGAAGCTAAGGAAGGCACATAGAGAACATTCTGAAAGCATCCATGTTCTACATGAATCGTACCTTTGCCCTTTGAAGAAATTTTTGAGTCATCTCCCAAATGGATGGGGATGGAGCTGTTTGGATCGAATGAGGAAAAAGAATCAATATTTGCAGCCATATGATTTGATGCACCCGAATCTATCAAGAGAGTAGTGGGCTTCGAAACCGTTGCCATGAGTGCTTGTCCTCTTTCATGATCGTCATTCCGATCCTTCTTCCTTGCACCGTCAGGAAGGGTTATGTTGTTCTTTTCCAAAAGGAGGGCCATTTGATCTATAGTCTTCTTCATACATAAACTTTCGGGATGAAAGACACGGTTACAATAAGTACATTTAGATTTTTGGTTACCTTCTTTGCCCTTTTGCTTGGATTTCGAACCGGATGGTGCATCCGTTTGCTTGCCTTTGTCTTTTTGCTTGTGAGGCTCGAATTTGGGCTTCTCCCTCTTTAGCTTTCCTTTACCATTCGAGATCTTGGGTCCTTGAACAAATAGGGCTGAATCTTTGGAGCTTATGGACCCCATTTGAATCAACTTGTCATGCTCTTTTGTAACGGACTCAATGAAGGCATTCAAGGTAGGCATCTTCCAATTCGGGGTAGTTAGCCGACCGGAATTGAAAGTAGAGACAAATACCGAATAATCTTTCCCAAGCTTGCTTAGAATGGAGAGGATCAACTGTTTATCCTCTTTGATAACACCACTATTCTTCAATTGCAAGTTCAAGTTCTTGAATTTTGTGAAGAATTCATTGATGGTCTCGAAATTCTCAGGATTAAGGCCAATCAATTCATTCTCTAATTGAAAAGCCCTAAGCTCATCCTGCTTTCCGAATAGTGTTTCAAGTTGCTCCCATATGGCTTTTGGAGTCTTCAATCCGCTGAGATGGAAGTGAAGATCTTTGGAGATGGAGAGACAAAGAAGACCATAAGCTTCATCAAGCTTGTTGTAGTGTTTGGTTCGATCTGATACATTGTTTGGCTCCAATTCAAGACCAATAGTGACTCGGTAGTAACCTTTTGAACGTAATATGATCTCCATATCATCTTTCCAATCAAAATAATTGAATGGGGTGAGGATAGGCTTTGAAGAAGAGTATTCCATTGCTAGGAGCGAGTCAACTGATGAAGAGGAAGCTTGCATGCAGACTATAGCGAGTGCAATTGCTGTAGGGAAGCTTGCATGCAAAAGATAGCGAGTGCAATTGGAGGAGACCTTAAACCTGCAAATCACATCAAAACAACCACAATAAGGTCGAACAATCCACCCTTTGAGAGTTGCATCACACCTAGGATTGGATTTCAAGCAATGTTGAATAGGTCCAATGTATCAGATCCAGGAATTATGTGGTAACTCAAGCTTCTGGAGTGGTATTGGAATAATTTTCAAGCTTTGCATGCACAGGAGCGAATGCCCTTGAGATATTTCATGCCAAACTTTTTGCAATTTTTAGCAATTCAGTCAAATCTTCTTGTATAAACACCTGTAGAAAAGAGATCTTGTCCCTGCAATGGCTCTGATACCATGTAAAATTAGTCACAGCAGATCTAATGAACAAGTAAATCAATCACAACAGATGAACATAGAAAATATGGTGCAAAACTGTGCAAAACATGCAGCAGTGCTCTCTATCCCAGAAAGGGTGAATGAATTACAATACAAACTGTCACAATGACAGAGCAATTCGAATTGGCTAAGGAGGTCATTCGAATTACAGAATGGAGTAGCTTGACTCTATCTAGGAGTCCTCATCAATCATCGGTGGTGCTCATCAATCACAACAACCAGTCATCCAGGTGTCAATCTGAGTCTAACTGAGTGTAATAAGTGTAACTGAAGTGTGTAGCACTGATATAGGATCTGGAGGCTCAGTGGGGGCGCATGGGAGGCTAACTGAAGTCAGAACAAGTCACCTAATCAAACTGGAGGTCCAACGGAAGTGATACAGTCAGTCGGGAGTGAAACTAGCCTCAAATCAGGGAGAATCAGAGCTAACTGAATGTAACTGAAGTGAAACTGTAGTGGTAGGTGAACAAGTGCGCCCTTCTCTAGTAGTAGGTGAGAGGTGGGTGCCTTTCAGCTTAGGAGGGCTAAAACTCTGTGGTAGGTGGCTCCCGGGTGCTAGAATGAAGTGGATAAGGTGTTGGAGGCATCAAACTGGTGACTGGGATGCATGCCTGTGCATGCAGGTGCATGCAAACCCTAGATTCTGCATGCAAACCCTAATTTGTATGCAAGATCCTGAAAAAGATGATGTGGATATCCGAACAGTAATTATGGTTTCATTAATGAATCCTCAGTTATGCTTTAATGACATTGGAACCTTTCCATGTTGGATTGCAATGATCATTATATGATATGTCACACTATGACATTGACGTTAATGTTAACTTTAGGATTCATTTGATGAGGTTATGTTATATATGAGGTTTATGTTAATTATTGTATAAGGTTATGTAATCAATATTGTTATGCCTAATTAATATTATGGCTATTGATTATTAACCATTAATAATGTTAATAAAATGGTTAATATTACATAAAAATGTTAATAAAACATATTAAAAAACCTTAATATTAATATTTTGTACATATATTTATTATATATATGAGATTATTAATATTTTGTACATATGTTTATTATTATCATATAGAATAATCAATATCAAAACTTTTACATTAATCAAAAGTACACAAAACCATAAAGGATTAATATTTTGTATATATGTTTATTATTATTATTATTATATAGAGTAATCAAAACTTTAAACTTTATATTGATTGTAGAAACTTTTATATTAATCTAAATTATACAAAACCATAACCATTAAAGGATTATTAATTGTTTGTTTTATATTTTATTTTATAGTGTTTTAAGAAATTTAATATATTTATTAAAAAAATTAGAGGTTAATTTATACATATTTATATTTAATTAGAAAATAATAAATAATTTTTTAATATGTTTAGAAAACAGGTATATAATTTTAAAAGAAGTTAGAGGTTAAATTTTGCATATTTGTATTTTAAACTTAAAAATAAGAAATATTTTTTTTTCCCAAAAGTTTAAATGAAAAATTAATATTCAATATTGTTTTCACATGAACAAATAAATAAATTTTAAAAATTAAATAGAATATGATTTAAAGATATATTTTTTGAAAAACAGGAAGTGTACAAATGTAAATAAAATCAAAATAATCAAACCACCAAAAATAGAAATTCAGAAATTTTTGTTATAAGATATGTTTTATGTTTTTGTTATTGTAATGCATTTTTCATTCCTCTATTATTGATTACACTTAATCATTTTCTTTTTCTTTCATAATTGATCTAGATTGTACATATTCTAGTAAATTGTTCTTTATATTGCTTTCCAGATCATATCAATTTTAATAATATAGAATGTCTTCCCATATTTATATGTTTTCAAACTTTTAAACATAATTACTTTTGAATATATACAATTTTAATAATCTAGAATGTATTCCCACAAATATATCTTTTCAAGCTTGTAAACAAAATTAAGATTGAGTATATATATATATAATTGTTACAATTCTATTCTGAATTATTTAAAACAATAAGATAACAATTAATATAAAAATTATATATATAAAATTTAAATGAGTAATGGCTTCTATAAAATGAAGATTGATTTCAAAAGTTATATATAAAAGTAAATGTGTAATGGCTCTTGTATTGTCACCGTTACAATAGATACAACAGATGAACACTCATAATAATATGATATCTGAATGCCATTCTCTCCTCATGGAAAGCATGGGATAATCCCAATATGAAGTTGTATATTCTAGTTGAGTTAGAAATATAAATTTTAAAATAGTTACAGCTAAGGAGCAAATATTTTAAAATTTTAAAATATTGATTTTAAATTAAACCAATTCCATAATTTTAGACATGTACAAGTTTGTAATGAATGTTTACCGATCATTAAGATTAAAATACAACCCTTTGAACTTCAAATTGTTATATGAGCTTAATTACACAAAACATATTTAAGGATTTACCAATTATTAAGATTAAAATACAACTCTTTAAACTTCAAATTGTTACATGGACATAATTAATGGAAACTGTTGAAAAATAATACCTGGCAGCACCTAAAAGAATAAAGTTTTTTGATATAAACTTCGAGGTACGAACTTTCTTTTTTGATATAAACTTCGAGGTACGAACTTCGAGTGAATGTTTTGGGACATGTTGATTTTTACATTGGTACTACTTTCAATCCGTTTGCATTTTTTAATAGAATACACAATAAAGAATTTACCTGAAATTGTTTCGAAATATTATTGAGAAAAAGTCTTAACTATTCAGCCGTGTAAAGTTATACTTAAGACGGTCAAATGATTTTCATAAATCATCAAGGCCAGCAACTTAGTTCTTCGTGAAGGCGGCAACAGAAATAAAATCTCAGGCACCAATCCTAGTGAAGATGCAAGTTCAGATGACACAAGGACATATCGTACCATCAATATTTTGCATGTAATGCCTGTGACTGTCTCTCTTGCCATTGGCGATGGCAGCCCAAAGTTGTATGGCAATAAATGCCAATTCCATCAACATTAGTAAATGCATCAGTAGATTTTCCTTTTAAGCAAATCATCATTATTATGTTGAGTATACAATTTTAACTGAAATTGTTTCCAAATATTATTGAGAAAAAGTCTTAACTGTTCAGCCGTATAAAGTTATACCTAAGACGGTCAAATGATTTTTCATAAATCATCAAGGCCAGCAACTTAGTTCTTCGTGAAGGCGGAAATAAAATCTCAGGCACCAATCCTAATGAAGATGCAAGTTCAGATGACACAAGGATGTTTCGTACCGCCAATATTTTGCATGTAATGCCTGTGACTGTCTCTCTTGCCATTGGCGATGGCAGCCCAAAGTTGTCTGGCAAGAAATGTCAATTCCATTAACATTAGTAGATTTTCCTTTTAAGCAAATCATCATTTATTATGTTTATTAGGTTGAGTATAAATCTTGGCACAAAGCTTACAAATCATAGTAGCATAATTAATTCGAGATATAATTGAATATCGTAATAAAATAATCCAATACATATAAAATATGGAAGTAGACTTTTTATTTATAATACTTTTAATCAAATATATAAATGAAATTAGCATAAAAAATCATTAGTTTTTATAAGAAAGAAATAAATTGAATTCTATTTATATTCTATAGTTAGTAAATAATTAAAATTTGGTTTTTTAAAATTTACTTTTTCATCAGTAAGAATCTATATTCTTATTGCTTCAAATTTCAAATTTCAATACGGGAAATGCCAAAGAATCTATATTAGTATTGTTTCAAATTTCAAATTTCCCTAAGAAAAATGCACATAAAGAAGGTCTCTTTGAATGTTCAATTGATGCATATCATGGAAGAAGAAATTCAAAGGATAAGATATACTCTATTTTCTTGAATTGGGATATACATGCAATTTTATATTTATCTTTCATAAACTTAATATTTATATATTATTAGTTATTTATATTTATAATATATTAATATTTCTTTTTCCAGACTTAATATTTATATATATGGAATATTTCATATTAATATTTAAATAATATTAAATACCACTCAACAATCATATAACATATAATGTCCTCTCTCATTCACCACATATGTTAAATATTCGTTCAAGTTATTGAATGAAAGCATATATTTATAAGCTATTAGGTCAATGTTGTCCATCGAAAACTATCATTGTGCGAAAAAAGGAAAACATAATCTTGTGGACATATTTGTGAACGGATTATTAAGAAACCTACAAGAGAGAATAAATTTTATAAGGAGGGTATATAGATAAGAAAGCTCATTAAAGCCCTATTCTTTATATAAACAAATAAGAAAAAGGACAAACTCTATTGGTGGAATGGATCATAAATACTCCATACATAAAAATGAATAAGAGTTAGCATTCTGAATCTATGAGAAATGCATACATTAAATGGATCTTATAGGTAATGGGAATTCATATAATATTAATGTTCAATTAAAAATGTTAAAATCTATCATTTAAATGTATAAAAGGAACATAAAACCTTAATTGCAATATAGATTAAATATTCTACCATCATGGTGGTTTTTTGCTAGATATGAAGGCAAAAGGCTCGGTCATTCTTTGATCCAAATTAATACCGCTGTTGTGAGTTAAGTAGACTCAAGCGTAATTGATGTCGGTTTGAATGTTGCATGATGTGGGATTGCTCAGAGTGTATGCAAACAACATTGTAGAAAATGAAAGCAATGTGACCACCAAATCTATTCTTTCATAACTGAAAGTAAGAAAATGCAGCCACCGAAATGAAAACAACTTGCAAAAACTGCAAAACAATTTGGAAAATTTGGAAATCTATGGAAGATAATGTCTGCTTACCAAGGATAGGGGTGTTGGCAACCGTAATTCCTTCATCGCCACAGTCTAGAAAAGACAACCACCACCCTGCTCAGTGGCCGCCGAAACTCTGAGGAGTCAGCCACCGCCACACCGTTTGATTATGTCTTGCTATCATAGTTTGAAAGGGGAAGCACACCACAATGATTTTTGAAGAAGCAGTTGCAGCCATCTGCCACAGTTGATCGAATGATTATTTAGGCTGACCATTGCATTGATTTTTGAAGAGCCAAATCTGAAGATGACATGTTCATGATGATCATATGTTAAAAGGAGATGCGTGTTCACTGTTGTAGTACATGTTGAATATTGTAACTTCTAAGAATATTATATTTGTATATTATTTATTCCGGAGATGTTCCATACCTCCGATGTGATTATACTATGAATCCGAAGATGTTTATTCCTCCGAATTGGTTGTGGTAACTAGGGTTATTAGACCCACCATGTGCGGGTCGGCCCAGTCAGTTATAATAGGGTATTTAACCTAATGGTTAAATACGAGCCTACATGTACTTGTGTAAAATACATGTCAGTGTAGTGTATAAATATAGGAGGTATGTTCCTCATTTGATACACTCACTCACTTGAGAGAGGCGCACTTGTCTGGTAGATCTGCTAAGGAGACAAAGAAGGAAGGAGCACATCTTGTATTTTGGTTGATCATCTTATTGAGGAAAGCTTTGCTGGGTTTTCTACCCCATGAGGGTTTTCGAGGGTATATTTTGTGTCTATCTTGTGATTATGTTTCTTTCAGTGATCTTGCTAGTCTATTTGGTTTAAACTTAACATGGTATCAGAGCTAGACTGAATAGGACATCTTTCACAAGGTAAGAATACCTCTCTCTCTCTCTCCGGTGAAGTTAGGGTTTCAGCCCAAAGTTGGTATTATTGATTTTTGGTTGCATGGCTGGATAGCCCTTTTCAATACCTTTCTTTTAAGCTGTAGATCGAACTTTTTGGTTGGGTAGAACTCCGGGAAATCCAAACCCTAATTCTACCAAAAGTGCGATACCTCAGAATTTGGTTTCAAAAAAAAGTTGGAATTTTTGAATTCTGATTACATGGCTGGATAACCCTTCTCAAGAGCATTTTTTTGAGCTGTAGATCGAACTTTTTGGTTGGGTAGAACTCTGGGAAATCCAAACCCTAATTCTACCAAAAGTGCCATATGTCAGAATTTGGTTTCAGAAAAAAGTTGGAATTTTTGAATTCTGATTACATGGCTAGATAGACCTTCTCAAGAGCATTCTTTTGAGCTATAGATCGAACTTTTTGGTTGAGTAGAACTCCGGGAAAGTCAAACCCTAATTCTACCAAAAGTGTGATAAAATTCTGTTCCAGATTCCGGAAAAGTGAAAAGTAACTTTCCAGGTAAGTCTACTCTGTCTCTTGGACTCCGCCAAGAGAAGATGTCTCCAAACACTAAGCTTGAAGACAAGCTAGAAGGTATAGAAAATTTTCGGGCATGGAAATACAGAATTGGTCTCATTCTTGAGGAGAATGATCTTGCTCATTATATCAAGGAGGAAGTTGCAGAACCAGAAGGAGATGAAGCCAAAGAAAAACACAAGAAGGATTTGATTAGGGAAAAGAGAATCATAGCTGATTCTATTAAAGACCACTTGATTCCCCAAGTGGCTTCCAAGAAGACTCCAAAGGAAATGTATGATGCCCTAGGAAGAATGTATGAAGGAAAGAGCATCAATAGGAAGATGAATCTAAGGACTCAGTTGAAGAGTACCAAGATGCACAAAGGAGAATCCATTCAAGACTACTTCTCAAGAGTCTCTCTAATCAAGGAGCAACTAGATGCCATTGGTGATACTCTTGATGAAGATGAACTTGTGATGACAGCTCTAAATGGTCTCACTAGATCATGGGAATCTTTCATACAAACCATGTGTGCCAGAAAAGAAAGCATGAAGTTTGATATAGTATGGGAGGATTGTGTTCAAGAAGAAGCTAGGGTTGCCAATAGAGAATCATTGCTCAAGGAAGATGACCAAGCCTTGGCCACCCATACCAAGAGAAGAAAGAATCGATCCTACCTTAAGAAGGATAGTCAAAAGGAGTCCCATCCTCCACAAAGATTTCAAAAGAAAAGGGGATCCTTCCAAGGAAGAGATTACTCCTCATTCCAATGTTTCATTTGTCACAAATTAGGACATATTGCCAAAGACTGTCCTAACAAAAAGAAAAAGGGTACTTACCACAGAAGACATCATGCACATCTTGCAGAAGATGAGAGTGAAGAAGAAGTTGAAGAGGAAGAAAGGCCTCTCAAGAAAAGATCTAGAAGAGAAGAAGAAGATGAAGAAAGGACCTTCTCCAAAAGAAGACCTAGAAGAAATGAAGAGGAAGATGCAGAAGAGTATGTTCTTTTCTCCGCACTCTCTGGATCTATAACACCTGGAGAAGGTACATGGGTCATTGATAGTGGTGCTTCAAAGCACATGACAGGACAAAAGAAGACTCTATCAAATCTTGAAGAAAAGACCTCTCCACTAAAGGTATCTCTTGGAGATAACTATCAATATCCCATTAAGGGAATTGGTGAAGCAAACTACAAACTTGATTCTGGAACCCCCATGAAGATGAAGGAAGTTTGGTATGTTCCAGGATTGAAGAAGAATTTTCTTTCAATCTCAGCATTGGACAAGAAAGGTTATAGAGTTGCATTCATTGATGGACAAGTGTTAATGTGGTCCAAAGGCAAATCTATTAAGGATGCAATTGTCATTGGTGAAGAGGAAGGAGGTTTGTATAAACTCAAGGGTCATCCAGAAGCTGCCCTTGTTCATGAAACCTCTAGTACCAGTGAGCTATGGCATAGAAGACTAGCTCACATTAACTACAAAGCCTTACCCTATGTAAGCAAGGTGGTCATAGGACTACCAGATTTGAAGGTTGATCATGATGGCTCATGTAAAGGATGTAAGAAAGGGAAGAATGTCAAGAACCCATTTCCAAAGAGTGAAACAAAGACTAAGAGTATCTTGGATCTAATACACTCAGATGTATGTGGTCCAATGCCCACCACCTCTCTAAGTGGATTTGAATACTATCTTTCATTCATTGATGATCATTCAAGGAAAACTTGGATATACTTTCTAAAAGGTAAGAATGAAGTTTTTGGAAAGTTCAAAGAGTTCAAGGCTCTAATAGAAAATCTCTCAGAAAAGAAAATCAAGATTCTCAGAACAGACAATGGTGGAGAATATACTTCAAAAGAGTTTGAAGAATTTTGTAAAGAAGTCGAAATCAAGAGAGAACTAACCACTCCCTACAATCCCCAACAAAATGGGGTTGCAGAAAGGAAACATAGAACCATCATGGAAGCTGTGAAGACTATGATACATGACCAGGATCTTCCCATGTATCTATGGGCTGAAGCAGCCAATACAGCAGTATATGTTCAAAACAGATTATCTCATAGTGCTCTTGATTTCAAAACTCCAGAAGAAGTGTTTACTGGAAAGAAGCCCGAGGTAAGCCATCTTAAAATATTTGGGTGTCCTGTGTACATCCACATTCCAAAAGAAAAGAGAACCAAGTTGGATCCTTCTGGTAAGAAAGGAATATTTGTTGGTTATTGTGAATCATCCAAAGCCTTCAGGATTTACATACCAGGCTTTCATCATATAGAAATCAGTAGAGATGTAACTTTTGATGAAGAAGCAGCTCTCAAGAAATCAATAAAATGCCAACTTGAAGAAATATATGAAGAAGATCCTTCTTCTAGAAACTCAGAGGCTGTTCACATCCCTAAAGATAATCCACCAGAGGATCATGACATGTTGGAACCGCAAGAACCTCCTATCTCAGATTTATCAAAGAAAAGAAGGCCAGCATAGGCTAGAGATATTATCCAAGGGGATGAAAAATATGGTGCTCCTGAAGGCTCCATTAGAGAAAGAAAGAAACCAAAGCTAGTGTCCAACTATATGGCCTTGATGTGTGATCTTATGGATCAACTACCTACTAGCTATGAAGAGGTAGCTCAAAAGAAAGAATGGGTAGAAGCAATGACAGAAGAATATCAGTCGATAATGAAAAATGATGTTTGGGATATAGTTCCCAAACCAAGAGATAAAAGTGTGGTTTCTTCCAAATGGATTTTCAAGATAAAACATGCTCCAGATGGTAGCATTGAAAAATACAAGGCAAGGTTTGTAGCCAGAAGATTCTCTCAAAAGGAGGGAATTGACTATGAAGAAACATTCACACCTGTTGCTAGGTATACTTCAATTAGAACTATCATGGCACTTGCATCCATGATGAAATGGAAATTGCATCAAATGGATGTTAAGACAGCTTTTCTGAATGGTGTAATTGAAGAACAAGTATACATAGAACAACCTCAAGGTTTTGAGGTCAAAGACGGAAGGACCCATGTATGCAAACTGAAAAAGGCATTATATGGATTGAAGCAAGCTCCCAGGGCTTGGTACGGAAGGATTGACAGTTTCTTAACAAGCATGGGCTTTACCAAAAGTAAAGCTGACCCCAATCTTTATCTTAAAGTGATAGATGATGAACCTGTTATATTGCTATTATATGTAGATGATCTATTTCTAACCGGAAATGAGAAACAAATTATTGAAAGCAAGAAGAAGCTTTCTTCAGAATTCGAAATGAAAGATCTCAGATTAATGCACTACTTCTTAGGCCTAGAAGTGTGGCAAGAGCCAAAAGGACTCTTTCTAAATCAAGGTAAGTATACTGTGGAGATTCTCAAAAGATTTGATATGTTGGAGTGTAAAGCCATGGCCACTCCCATGGACTCCAACCTGAAACTATTAGTTAATGATTCATCAGAACTAGTGGACATAACCCTATATAGACAAATCATTGGATCATTTATGTATTTGACAAATACTAGGCCGGATATATGCTTTGCTGTAAATACCCTAAGTCAGTATCTAGTAGAACCTAGAAAGGTTCACCTTATAGCTGCAAAGCATATAATGAGGTACCTAAAAGGTACAGTGGACTTTGGCCTATACTATCTTGGAGGTAATGAACTCAAGTTACATCGTTACTCAGATTCTGATTGGGCAGGTAGTGTCTCAGACAGAAAAAGTACTTCAGGTGGATGTTATGGTCTTGGATCTGCCATGATCTCCTGGTTCAGCAAGAAACAATCTAGTGTGGCCCTCAGTACTGCTGAAGCAGAATATATAGCCGCTTGCTCTGCCAGCTGTGAAGCAGTGTGGCTTCGAAAACTTTTATCTGGAATTTTTGACTTAGAAATGGATCCCACTATGATTATGTGTGATAATCAAAGCTGCATTAAGATGACTGAAAATCCTATGTTCCATGATAAGTCAAAACACATTCAGATCCGTTACTTCTATATACGAGACATGGTGTAGAGAGGAGCTATCAAGCTCGAGTATATAAGCACTGAGGATCAGATTGCCGATATCCTGACTAAACCTTTGTCTCGAGTAAAGTTTGAATACTTCTGAGACAAGATTGGTATAGTCCAAAAGGACCCTCCTCGAAAGGGGGAGTAGTATAGTATTTGATAACAATTCTGTCCCTTAAATTTTGTTTTGTTGCACTTAGCTACTTACAATTATTTAGATTTAGAACTCTTATATATCTTTTATTTTAGATGTATACATGTTTTGATGTGATGTATACATGTTTTGATGTTAGATGTATTAGTGAGAATACATGCTAGATGTATACATGTTTTGATGTGATGTATACATGTTTTGATGTTAGATGTATTAGTGAGAATACATGCTAGATGTATACATGTTTTGATGTGATGTATACATGTTTTGATGTTAGATGTATTAGTGAGAATACATGCTAGATGTATACATGTTTTGGTGTGATGTATACATGGTTTGATTAGTGATGTATACATGTTTTGATGTGATACATGCTCTTGGATATTTGTACCTGTATAGATGAGAATACAGATGAGGATTGGATCATCCTTGAACTTAAGTTTTAAAGTGAGCCATAGATGTGAGGTCTCTGAAAATGAAGTCCTTAGTGGACAGTTGAGGGGATTGGATCATCCCTGTACTTTCAGTCCTAAAGAGAGCCGTAGACGTGAGGTCTCCGAAAATGAAGTCCTTAGTGGATAGTTGAGGGGATTGGATCATCCCTGGACTTTCAGTCCTAAAGAGAGCCGTAGACGTGAGGTCTCCGAAAATGAAGTCCTTAGTGGACAGTTGAGGGGATTGGATCATCCCTGGACTTCCAGTCCTAAAGAGAGCCGTAGACGTGAGGTCTCCGAAAATGAAGTCCTTAGTGGACAGTTGAGGGGATTGGATCATCGCTGGACTTCCAGTCCTAAAGAGAGCCGTAGACGTGAGGTCTCCGAGAATGAAGTCCTTGGTGGACTTGAGGGGATTGGATCATCCCTGGACTTTCAGTCCTAAAGAGAGCTGTAGACGTGAGGTCTCCGAGAATGAAGTCCTTGGTGGACTTGAGGGGATTGGATCATCCCTGGACTTTCAGTTCTAAAGTGAGCCGTAGACAGGTGTCTCCGAGAATAGAGGATAGGACTGCATCGTCCCTGGACCTTGGTTCAAAATGCACGTGATTGGATCAATCATCCTTAGATAGTAAATCCAGGAAGGATAGTCTTAAATGTGATTGTGATTGGATTAATCATCCTTAGACAGTAAATCCAGGAAGGATAGTCTTAAATGTGATTGTGGTAGGATTAATCATCCTTAGACAGTAAATCCAGGAAGGCTAGTCTTAAATGTGATTGTGATTGGATTAATCATCCTTAGACAGTAAATCCAGGAAGGATAGTCTTAAATGTGATTGTGGTAGGATTAATCATCCTTAGACAGTAAATCCAGGAAGGATAGTCTTAAATGTGATTGTGATTGGATTAATCATCCTTAGATAGTAAATCCAGGAAGGATAGTCTTAAATATGATTCTGGTTGGACTAATCATCCTTCGACAGTAAATCCAGTAATTCTGAAAGGAAGGATAGTCTTAAATATGATTGTGATGAAATTGATCCAGTAAATTTGAAAGGAAAGATCATGTGTATTGATGACGATGCTGCTGATCGTGTGATGACGATGCTGATGATCGTGTGATGACGATGCTGCTGATCGTGTGATGACGATGCTGCTGGTCGTGTGATGACGATGCTGCTGATCGTGTGATGACGATGCTCATGATCGTGTGATGACGATGCCGATGATCATGATGTCGATGTTGATGTTGACATTGATATACCAGTAACTGTTTGAGTTACTGATGAAGACAAATTGAAGAAAGCTTCCGATGATAAATAGATGTATCATGTATGATGTATGACTCGTTGCCCCTGCAAATGTTGTTATAATATCCTTCTCGTTAAGGGGGAGTGTTGAATATTGTAACTTCTAAGAATATTATATTTGTATATTATTTATTCCGGAGATGTTCCATACCTCCAATGTGATTATACTATGAATCCGAAGATGTTTATTCCTTCGAATTGGTTGTGGTAACTAGGGTTATTAGACCCACCATGTGGGGGTCGGCCCAGTCAGTTATAATAGGGTATTTAACCTAATGGTTAAATACGAGCCTACATGTACTTGTGTAAAATACATGTCAGTGTAGTGTATAAATAGAGGAGGTATGTTCCTCATTTGATACACTCACTCACTTGAGAGAGGCACACTTGTCTGGTAGAGCTGCTAAGGAGACAAAGAAGGAAGGAGCACATCTTGTATTTTGGTTGATCATCTTATTGAGGAAAGCTTTGCTGGGTTTTCTACCCCATGAGGGTTTTCCAGGGTATATTCTGTGTCTATCTTGTGATTATGTTTCTTTCAGTGATCTTGCTAGTCTATTTGGTTTAAACTTAACAGTACATCCATGTAATATCCCAACTTTTTGACTAACTATGTTATGAGGTTATATCGGGCCACGGCCCCAGCATATGTGATTTATTATTTTAGCATAACATTAGTATGTTTTGATTTATGCTTTCATGAGTTGATATATTGGGCATGGACCCTCATTGTTTCATTGTTAGATATATATATTGGGCAGGAAATCCCAAACGAATAAACTATGTTGTATTATGATCAGAATTTAGGTTCTATCGGGGAACCTCGGATGGTAAAATTGTCTAAAAAATTGGAAACCAAGAGAAAAAAGCAGTATGTTGATCTGATGAAAAAATATGCTGCTGCCTTCGCCTGGAGCTATGAAGAGTTAAAGGAGTATGACACTTCAATATCCAGCATTCCATCCCAATTCGTCCCGGAGAAAAGCCTTTCAAGCAGAAGTTGAGAAGAATAAACCCCACGTTGGTACCTGTGGTAGAAAAGGAGATCAAAAGGCTGTTCAACGCAAAGATTATTGTCACTTTGAGATTCTCTCAATGGGTGGCTAACCTAGTTCCTGTAAGAAAAAAGAATGGGGAAATTAGAATCTGTATCGACTTCAGGAATTTGAACAGAGCATCCTTAAAGGACAATTACCCTCTGCCCAAAATGGAGCATATCCTGTAGAAGGTAGTAGGGGCAGAAAGGATTTCTGCAATGGATGGTTTCTCAGGGTATAATCAGATCAAGGTCAGTCCAGAAGATCAAGAAAGAACTACTTTCACCACTCCATGGGGTACTTTCATGTATGCTAAGATGCCCTTTGGATTGATGAATGTTGGAGCTACTTTCCAGAGAGCGATGGACATAGCCTTTGCTGAAGAGAAAGATAAGTTTCTGGTGGTGTACATGGACGATATAACAGTATATTCAAAGTCCGATGACGAGCATCTCAAACACCTAGAGTAGGTTTTTAAGAAGTGCATAAAATATGGTATCTCCCTAAACCCAAAGAAATCCCACTTTTCTTTCGAAGAGGATAAATGTTGATGTATATGTAACTTCGTAATGTATTTCATTTATGTATTTCATATATATTTATTGTACCCTTATTAGAGATGTGTTATTCCTCTATAAGGAAGCGTCGTCATGTGGATTGACAAGTGTCACAAGTGTGTGTACTTACCGATGGGTTATTAGACTACCATGTGTGGGGTCGGCCCTGAAATATATATTATATTGTGGATGTATCTAGATAGACAAGTCAGTCCCATAGTCTAACTGGGAAAATAGGTTATGTATAAATAGAGATCGGGAGATCTCTATTTGGATCATTCAGAAAGCCACACTTCTCTCACTCAGAAAGTGGTGCACTAGTGAGGAGGAGGATCATATGCTACTAGGAGATTATCTCAATGTATTTTGGTTGTACTTTGGTTGAGCCATTGCTCTCTCTATCTCTGAGGAAGTTGTGGGGTTTTTCACCTTAGGGTTTTCCCCACGGAAACTCTGTGTCTCTTGTCTCTCATGCTTTTGATTCTTGTGATGCTTTTCATGCTTATTGTGATTGTTATGCATTGATATATTGTACATGTTATTCTCTCAGTAAAGATCCTAGAGTATTGTGAATTAATGCTCAAAATTTAACATGGTATCAGAGCTAACCTAAGAAGAAGACATTGTGTAGTGACGAAAACTTGAGTTTCTTGTTTATTGGGTTTCTCTCCATAGATTTTAGAAAAGAAGTAAAGTAGATTGACTCTACTCATCAAGGAGAATCTATCTGTCCAATCAGAATTCAATTATGAGCATTTTCAGATTTGGCCCTAAAAATTAGGGTTTTCACAAAAATAGGAATTTCTGGAATCTGAAGACATAGCTGGAAGCTCCTTGTAAATATCAAAGTTTAGAGCTTTGGATCAAGATTTTTGGATGGGTAGATCTCCGAGAAACTCAAACCCTAATTCAGGGCCCTCCCTAGTGAACCCGGGAGGACAAAAAGATAAATCTGAAGAGTAAAGCTTTGCTGATCTCAAATTCTGAATGCACCAGGCTGATCAGGTCATCAAGGCGCATCTTTCTATCCTTTCAAAAATTTGAAATTCACATTTTGAATTTTTAGGGTTTTTCTTACAAACCCTAATCCGGGACAAGATCCAGTTTTCAGCATTTCAAGTGGTAAGACCTAAATCTTTTCTATTTTCATTTGAAGTACTCTTTAAGATGTCTCACCACACCAAGCTTGAGGATAAGCTTGAAGGGGCTAATAACTTCCGAGCTTGGAAGTATAGGATTGGGTTAATCCTGGAAGAGAATGAGTTGGACTCATATATAAAAGAAGACATCCCTATCCCAGAGGATGAAGAGGCTAAGGTATTGCATAAGAAGAACTTGGTCAAGGCAAAGAGAATCATTGCTGATTCTATCAAAGACCATCTGATACCGCATGTGTCTTCTCTAAAGACACCCAAGGAGATGTTTGACTCTTTGACCAAGCTATTTGAAGGGAAGAACATAAATCGAAAGATGACTCTGCCGAATCAATTGAAAGGGGTCAAGATGTTGAATGGAGAAACCATTCAATCTTACTTCTCCAAGGTCTCTCAGATCAAGGAGCAACTTGAAGCTGTGGATGAAGTAGTGGACAATGGTGAAGTTGTTATGACCACTCTGAATGGCCTACCTAGGTCATGGGACTCCTTTATTCAAGGAATCTGTGCAAGAAAAAAATTGATCTCTTTCAGTAAACTATGGGAGGAATGCTCTCAAGAAGAAGCTAGACTTGTAGCTCGTGAGGAAAACATGGGAGGTGAAGATCAAGCTCTTGCATCCCACACCAAAAGAAGCAAGCCTAAGAAGGAGCACTCTCGCTACAAGAGATCCTATCAAAAGAATAAGAAGGATCTAAGATGCTTCACATGCAATGAGAAGGGTCACTTTGCCTTAGATTGTCCCAAGATCAAAAGGGATAATAACAGCAACTCTAGCAAGAGGAAGAAGAGCAGCAAAAGAAAGTTCAATGCTCATGTTGTCGAGGATGATGAACCTCCAAAGAAGAAGGCTAGGGCAGAAAGTAATGATAGTAATGATGACTCATCAAGTGAAGAAGACTATGTTCTAATCTCTGCTCTCACAGGTACTATCTCCCATGGTTGTAATGATTGGTTGATTGAGAGTGGGGCTTCCAAACACATGACTGGGTTTAAGGAATCTTTTGTAAACCTATCTGAACATGAATCATCCCATAAGGTGAAACTTGGGGATGATTTTCAATACCTAATCAAAGGAAGTGGTGAAGCCTCCTATAACCTAGATTCTGGAAAATATTTGAAGATGAAAGAAGTCCTTTATGTACCTAGGCTCAAGAAGAATCTTCTCTCCATCTCTGCATTAGATGCAAAAGGCATGAGGGTTTCATTTGTAGATGGACAAGTTCTAATGTGGCCAAAGGGTAAAACAATCGATGATGTAGTAGTGTTTGGAGAGCAAGAGGGAGGTTTGTATAAATTGAAGGGTCAACCTGAACATGCCATGGTACATGAATCCATGGAGCCAAGTGAACTTTGGCATAGAAGACTTGCTCATATGCACTATAGGGTACTTCCAATTGCAAGCAAGGTTGTAGAGGGTCTTCCTGAAATCAAGACCAAACATGAAGGTGTTTGCAAAGGATGTGCAAAAGGTAAGAACATTAAGAAGGCTTTCCCAAGTAGTGAAAGCAAGGCAAAATACATCTTGGAAATCATCCACTCAGATGTATGTGGTCCTATGTCATCCAGTTCTCTAAGTGGGTATGTTTACTATGTCTCATTTATTGATGACTTCTCCATGAAAACTTGGGTATACTTCTTGAAGAACAAAGATGAGGTGTTTGACAAGTTCAAGGAATTCAAAACCTTGATGGAGAATCAAACTGACAAGAAGATCAAAACATTCATATCCAACAATGGTGGAGAATTCACCTCAGGTGACTTCAAGAAGCTTTGCAGTGATTCAGGGATTAAGAGGAAGTTGACTGCTCCTTATAATCCTCAACAGAGTGGAGTTGCAGAAAGGAAGAATAGAACAATCATGGAAGCAGCAAGGGAAATGCTGCATGACTAGGATCTACCTATGTATCTATGGGAAGAAACAACTAGAACAGTTGTATATGTGCAGAACAGAACACCCCACAAGATATTGGACAACAAGACACCAGAAGAGGTCTTTTATGGTAAGAAACCTGAAGTCAGCCATCTCAGAATATTTGGTTGTCCAGTATACACTCATGTCCCAAAGGAAAACATGACCAAACTAGATCCTTCAGGAAAGAAGGGTATCTTTGTGGGTTACAGTGAAAGCTCAAAGGCCTATAGAATATACTTTCCAGGGTTCGAGAAGATTGATGTCAGCAGGGATGTAACATTTGATGAAAACTCAGCATTCATCAAATCGAGGAAGGCACCTATCAAATTTTTTGAAGAACCTAAGGAAACTAAATTTCAAGACACTACCATGACTGAAGTAGTTCCAGAAGTTGTTCGTGAGTTTGAAGATCTGCAAGAACCTGTAGATCCACCCCGTGAGGATAACTCTCACAAGAGGAAAGCTGCATGGGCTAGAGAGCTCATTCAAGATGCAAAAAGATTTGGCATTCAAGAAGAAGAACACAGAGCAAAGAAGAGAACCAGATCACATACCAGCTATGTTGCTTTACTCTGTGACATCATGAACAAAGAACCTTCTAGTTATGAAGAAGCAACGAAAAATAAAGAATGGAAGGATGCCATGGTTGAGGAATACCAATCAATAATGAAGAATGATGTTTGGGATGTTGTCCCAAGACCTAAAGAGAAGTCTGTTGTGACTTCCAAATGGATCTACAAAATCAAGCATGGTGCAGATGGCAGTGTAGAGAAATACAAGGCAAGATTTGTAGCTCATGGCTTCTCTTAGAAAGAGGGAATAGATTATGAAGAAACTTTTGCACTTGTAGCCAGGTATACTTCCATCAGAATAGTACTTTCCCTGGCTGCAGCGACGAAATGGAAAATACACCAGATGGATGTCAAGACTGCTTTCTTGAATGGTGTAGTTGAAGAGCAAGTATATGTGGAGCAACCACTCGGTTTTGAAATACATGACACGGAGTCATATGTGTGCAGATTGAAGAAAGCCTTGTATGGCTTGAAGCAAGCTCCCAAAACTTGGTATGGTAGGATGGATAGTTTCCCATCTAGTTTGGGATTTACTAAGAGTAAAGCGGATTCCAACCTTTACTATAAGGTTGAGGAAGGGAATCATGTGGTTCTACTCCTATATGTGGATGACCTATTTGTAACAGGAGATGACATATTGATTGCAGATACAAAGAGGAAGCTTGCTGCCGAGTTCAATATGAAAGATTTGGGAATGATGCATTATTTCCTAAGTATGAAGGTGTGGCATAGTGCAGGTGGGATCTTCCTTGGTCAAGGGAAGTATATTGTAGATATCCTGAAGAGGTTCAGGATGATGGATTGCAAGGTCATGGCCACACCTATGGAATCAAATCTGAAGCTTCTTTGTGATGCTTCATTTGAGCCAGTTGATGTCTCTATGTATCCTCCGATGATTGGGTCCTTGATGTACCTGACGAACACGAGACAATATATTTGCTTTGCAGTGAACACATTGAGCCAGTTCCTGACGGATCCAAGGAGTGTTCACCTGGTTGCTGTAAAGCATATTCTGAGGTACCTGAAGGGTACAGTGGATTATGGGCTCAAGTATGAAGCGGATCAAAAGTTTAACCTGCAGGGTTATGTTGATTCAGATTGGGCTGGTAGTGCTGCAGATAGGAAGAGCACATCTGGGTGTTGCTTCAGTATGGGATCAGGTGTGATCTCTTGGTTTAGCACGAAGTAGTCCTGCGTAGCACTGAGTACAACTGAGGCAGAGTATGTTGTAGCCTGTTCAGCTAGTTGTGAGGAAGTATGGCTATGGAAGCTACTGTCTAAGCTATTTGATCTCCCATTGAATTCTACTGGTATATTTTGTGGTAACCAGAGTTGTGTGAAGCTGTCCGAGAACCCAGTGTTTCATGACAGGTTGAAACACATAGAGATCAAATATTACTATATCAAGGATATGGTGCAGAGAGGAGCTGTGAAGCTCCTGAATATTGCGACGGACGAGTAGATTGCACATGTGCTGATGAAGCCACTAGCTAGGGTGAAGTTCGAGTACTTCAGGGAGAGGCTTGATGTTCTTCAGATTGATGACACTTCGAGGAAGAAGTGATGGACACGTTTGCAGAAGCCATTTCAAGCATGTTAGAAAGAGGATCCTTCACATGGCTGTGGATGTAAGCACTGGATGATGAGCATCAGGATGATGTTCTGGTTTCTGCTTTGTATGATCACTTGGATCATTTATATGTATATGTATGTATGCATCATGTTGGATGCTGGATATGATTAGTTGGATCATTTATATGTATATGTATGTATGCATCATGTTAGATGTTGGATATGATCAGTTGGATCATTTATATGTATTTGTATGTACGCATCATGTTGGATGCTGGATATGATTAGTTGGATCATTTATATGTATGTAAGCATCATGTTGGATGCTAGATGTGATCAGTAGGATCATTTGTATGTATTTTGTATATGCATCATGTTGGATGATTGGACCATGTATCTGTATATGTATCGGGTGGATACATTGTATGATCAGGTGGATCATGTACGGTGATATGTATCATGCATTTGTATTTGTATCAAGTGGATACACTGTATGATCAGGTGGATCGTGTATGATGATATGTATGAGGTAAATACTTGGTATGCATCAGGTAGATGCAATGTATGATCAAGATGATCATGGATGACGAGCTTCAGGATGTTGCTTCAGATGACATGCAGTAGGATGTTGCAGTGATGATGATCAGGATGATCATGTGTACATTAGGATGATGTATGGTGAGTATCAGGTTGATACTCTATGGCTGTGGATCAGGTTGTGCAGATGATCATATAATTTGGCCCTGGGAGATTTGCAGATAGTCTTTCGAGGTTTTGCCTATGGCATATAATTTGGGCCTGGGATATCTGGAAAATGGTCTTTCGAGGTTTTGCTCTGGGAGGACATATAATTTGGCCCTTGGAGATATGTAGATAGTCTTTCGAGGTTTTGCCGATGGCATATAATCTAGCCCTGGGATATCTGGCAGATGCTCTTTCGAGGTTTTGTCCTATGGCATATAATATGTCCCTAGGAGATCTGATAGGTTGAGCTATGTGCTCGTAATAATCCCTAGAATGATCTTGCGATTTTTTTCCATGACCACATATAATCTGTCCCTGGGAGATCCTATAGGTAGAGTTGTGTGCTTGTAATAGCCTGGGATGCTCTTGCGAGGTTTTGTGCTGACCACATATAATCTGTCCCTGGGAGATCCTATAGGTAGAGCTGTGTGCTTGTAACAGCCTGGGATTCTCTTGCGAGGTTTTGTGGTGAGGTCACATATAATATGGCCCTGGGAGATCCTATAGGTAGAGCCATGTGCTCGTAACAGCCTGGGATGCTCTTTTGAGGTTTTGTGACGCACGTAATAAGTCCTAAGGATTCCACAGTATGGCCAGTGATGATGAAGACCTGCAGGTGGTGGACCTACATCCAGTATGAAAGAGGACAGGCTCTATAGAACTTCATATGACAAGTAGAGTCAGAGATTGGTTGAGATAGCAGCAGCAGTGACGATGACGATGACAATGATCCTGAGAAGAAGACTTGTCTAACAGATCTATGTCGAGAGATACCTTCCTAGTTAAGAGGAAGTGTTGATGTATATGTAACTTTCGAATGTATTTCATCTATGTATTTCATATATATTTATTGTACCCTTATTAGAGATGTGTTATTCCTCTATAAGGAAGTGTCGCCATGTGGATTGACAAGTGTCGCAAGTGTGTGTACTTGCTGATGGGTTATTAGACCACCATGTGTGGGGTCAGCCCTGAAATATATATTATATTGTGGATGTATCTAGATAGACAAGTCGGCCCCATAGTGTAACTGAGCAAACAGGTGATGTATAAATAGAGATCGGGAGATCTCTATTTGGATCGTTCGAAAAGCCACACTTCTCTCACTCAGAAAATGGCGCACTAGTGAGGAGGAGGATATCTGCTACTAGGAGATTATCTCAGTGTATTTTGGTTGTACTTTGGTTGAGCCATTGCTCTCTCTATCTCTGAGGAAGTTGTGGGGTTTTTCACCTTAGGGTTTTCCCCATGGAAACTCTGTGTCTCTTGTCTCTCATGCTTTTGATTCTTGTGATGCTTGTCATGCTTATTGTGATTGTTATGCATTGATATACTATACATGTTATTCTCTTAGTAAAGATCCTAGAGTATTGTGAATTAATGCTCAAAATTTAACACTAAACTCCTGGGACATATTATTTCTAAGGGAGGTATTAAGATAGACCCTGAGAGGGTTAGTGCAATCCAGAAAGTTGGACAGCCCAGAAGTAAAAAGGAGGTGCAATCTTTTATTGGACAAGTGGGTTTTTTGAGAAGGTTCGTACCTAGCTTTGCTGAGATTATGATGAGCATTACCAATATGCTGAGAAAAGAAAACCAGATAAGGTGGACAGAGGAAACAAGAGACTCTTTCAAGGGAATCAAAAATGCTATTTCTGAAGCCCCTGTATTAGCAAGCCGTGATTTTTCTAAAAATTTCCTGATTTTTTCTTATGCTTATGAGCATACAGTAGCAGGTGTTGCTGCAGAAGAATGATCAGAATGCCAAACAGCCAATTGCTTTTTTCAGCAAAGTATTGAGATATGCAGAATTAAAATACGATATCATAGAGAAACGGGCTTATGCTCTAATCAAGTCGTTGAAAGATTTCAGGGTCTATATTCTCCATTCACACATAATTTTCCATGTTCCAAATAGTGTAGTAAAAGGTATCCTCACCCAGGCTGATCCAGAAGGAAGAAGAGCAAAATGGATCATTGTGCTGCTAGAATATGACCTGGAAATAAAGCCTACCAAGATGATAAAGGGGCAAGGGTTAGCCAAGTTGATGACCAAAGATAACTATGACTCTTTGCAACTAAATTTTTTGCAAGACTCTTTATGTCAGCTAGACATAGGGTTACAAATAAATCCCGAATTTTTTGCGTCTCCCTCGTACTCTGATAGTGTTTATGTATTGCGAAATCTACAGGCTCCAGCAGGATTAAGTAGGAGTAGGGATAGAGCTGTAAAATTAAAGTCCGCAAAATACTGTATCATGAATCAATTCTTGTACTGGAAGGATCTTGGAGGCGTACTGCTAAATTGCATGTTAGAGGACAAAGCCAAACATACTAAGAGGGAATTTCATAAGGGGGATTGTGGTGGTCACCATTCTTGGAAGGTCACAGTGAACAAGATCCTGAGGGTTGGTCTCTATTTGCCCACCATGTTCACAGATGTGTATAAATAAATAGTAACCTGACACCAATGTCAAATTTTTGAAGGAAAGAGGAAAGTCGTATCACTACCCCTTCACCCATTCATAGTAGAAGCTCCTTTTCAACAATGGGGACTGGATTTCATTAGGGAGATAAACCCTAACTCTTTTGGGGAGCACAGGTGGATATTGAAGGCCACAGATTACTTCACTAAGTGGATAGAAGCTATACCTACCAAGAATGCAACAGAAAATGTTATTATGGATTTTCTAGAGGATAATATCCTATCTAGGTTTGGTTGCCCGAAAAGGATCATGACTGATAATGCACCTGCATTTTGTTCTAAGAAGATGATTAATTTCTGCCACAAATATCATATCAGTCTGAACCACTCTACAGCCTACTACCCCCAAGGAAACGGTTTGGCAGAATCCTCCAATAAAAGCTTAGTAAAGATCATAAAGAGATTATTGGAAGAGAATAAGAGGGCATGGCACACTAAACTGAATTATGCTTTGTGGGCTGATAGAATAAGCACTAAAAGGGGCATTGGAATGTCCGCATTCCAGTTGGTGTATGGAGTTGAAGTGGTTTTTCCAGCTTCTCTAGGATTACTAGTTATGAGGTTGCTGCAAGGTTTAGAAGAAGAACCGAATCACATGAAAAGGAGAGTGAACTAGATAATTGAGCTAAACGAATTAAGAACTAAAGCCTATGACAGAGTAGAAGGACACCAAGAAAAGATGAAAGAGGCATTTGATAAGAAGACCAAGGAAGATAAATTTCAAGTAAATGACCTAGTTCTGAAATGGGATTGCCCAAGAGAAGACATACACGGTAAATTTTACCACATGTGGATGGGTCCATACGTCATTGCTACACCCAAAGGAACCAACTATTTTACACTGGAAGAGCAAGATGGGTCTGCTTGGTCAGGAGGACCAGTCAATGGTTGATTTTTAAAGCATTATCTGTCCTAGATGAGCCAGGTAATTCATGTACCATAACTTGTACATATTTTTCCTTTTTTCAGTTGTTTGAAGGTTTAACGGCTAACCAGAAGACTTGAAGCCCGAAGTGAAGGCCCTAAGGTCTGAAAGGGGAGGCCATGCAGTTTTCGTTGTTTGTTTTGTTTTTCCTTAAGTGTTTTACCCAGAGGCGAAAGCAAGTGCAGTTCCCAGCGTCAGGTTTTGAGAAAAAAAATTTGGTCTAAGGCCACAAGGAAAATTTTCCCAATGGATCAGGCACTTAGTCTATAGAGTTCTTTGCTACCTCCCTGGGAGGATAGCATCCCTGAGTTGGAGTGAGTTGTTAACACCTGATTTTTACACCTCATAAATATCAAGTGTGAAAGGAATAGGGTTGGAGAAACATACCTGATAAAGGCTTGAATGTTCCAAGTTTTCCTTCATGGATGAAGGCCAAAATAGGGGAAATCAATATATAAAGGAGCTAAGAGGGGATAACCCATAAGAAATTTACAAAGAAACATGTGAAGGAGCCTTCTAAACGAATAAATAACGCAAAAATCCTAAGTCCGACAGCCTAAAGTGTTACGAGGGTTAAGTCTTGGCAAGGGAACCGCCGTAGATGCAAAGCGGAGTAGATCCATGGTCCAGGATTCATCTCGTCGAGAAGCTGCATGATGGATAATCAAAAGGGTGGTAGCGATGGATGATACCGCCGGACATATGGTAGCTAGAGGGCTCATCGCGGGAAGAAGGGTGGTAAACAAAACCATCAGAAGGGCACAAGATACCGGGGTGGCGGAGTCATGAAGTAATCTACGGTGTGGAGAGTAGATGGCCTAGATCGATGGTGCAGAGATGAAGAAAGATGCACGAAAGAACGGGCAGTGGGCCCCATCGTCGAGGAAAAGTGGAACATTAAATATGTCGCTCATCTCTACAATAGATGTAAAATGGAATAAGATCTACGGCCCAAGATCGATCTCGTCGGGAAGTAGCACAATGGATACCTAAGAAGGCAGTCGCGATGGATAAAACCGTTGGAAAGGTGTCAATGCCATAGGTGATCGCGGGGAAGGAAAGTGGTATCCAAAACCACTCTTGGAAAGTTTCGATGATGTTCCTTGGACACGTGTTATCAGTGGGATGACATAGAGTGGGTCCTACCTAGGATTCGATGGAGGGCAGGCATAAAATGTCACATCAGGAGATTAAATAATTGTTTAGATCCGACGACCGAAAATCACCCATGGAGAATTAGCGGTCGGGATCATCGGACAAGTGGCGGATAAGACCAAGGCTTAAGTGAAGAAGATTTATATATAAAACCCTCAACGGTTGTTGTAGGCATTTTTTTATTCAGAAAACTGTCAAGGTTTGGAAGTTTCTCAGTGGGTGGGAGACGATGAGGGTGACCGGACTTTCAACAGGAACATCCTAGAAGATTTGCTGGCAACAGGTAGGCCCTTCCGACTAAGACTTGTCAGTAAAGTATATAATTCAGTAGAAATCATGGAAGAAGGTTCCGCCGTGAGCAAAAGTAGAGTTAGGAATGCCCTAGAAGACAAGGATGGTAATATTTTTGACACAGTTACCCAATTGCCCATAACTGAGATAAAAAGGAGATTGAAAGGTCTGCGGTATAAAGGTACAGATGTACATAGGGTTTTTCAGTTGTCTTTTATTTTCTTTTGTCTAGACCAGATCATGTCGTTTCGTGAGTCCGTCTCTTGGTGTGTATCCAACTATGAGGGATCTTAGAGAGTTATCATGAATAGCCGACAGAGAAAAATTGTCTATTCTATAGAACCTTCAGTGGTGCGTCAATCGTTTGAAGTCCTTAGTTTTCTCCCACCCGAGTCTGAAGAGTTCTCCAAAATAGCACTGGTAACCCTCTATCGTAAGACTCCTATCGAGAGTCAGCAAGCCTTTTTGACCGCTTGCCTAAAACCAGACCTAGAAATTGAAGAAACCCCTTATCTAGTAGATATTAGCCTGTTTAATACCAATACCTAATTGGTTTTGTCATTACTTGCATATTTTTTTGGTCTTGATAGTGACAGAGGGGTGACGGAAGTGAAATTAAGCTTGATGCATAGAATAAGCGTCAGCCCACCCCTGGTCAGTTATGAGTCAGTCCCTGGTCTCAGGTTCAAAAGTTTTATAGCAGAAAGCATTAACGCCCAATTGGTGGTTTTCCCGAACACTAGATGTTTCCGATTTCAGGCCCATTTGATGAAGTTGGTTATGGACAGTAACCACAACGAGTTACATTTCTCGCCAAAAGTTTATGCTGGTCACCTGGAAGACACCATGTTCAATTACATAAATTCTATGTTATCTGTGTTGTACAAATTATTTTTTGAAGAAGGGATGCCAAGAGTATTTCCTGAAATGAAAACCTTGTTGTAGTTGAAAAGGGAAGTAGCAGTAGGAGACTGGTTTTTATCCAAAGACTCCACAGTCATCCGACTGTATGGGTTTACACACGAACCTTATGTGCTGCCGGCCTTTTTGACATCCAAAATTTTCTCTTTGGAATTTATCAGACAAAAGTTAATCTTGGAAGAGGAGCTTTTTGCAAAATTCAGGAAAGGAACAGATTTGAAATTTCCTTGGGTCATTGGACCATTCATTGTAAATAGCAAGGAGGGTATTGCAGAAGTGAAGAAGTTGATGGAAGAATTTGAGTTTGAAAAAGATGTGGCGGCAAGCTACGACCCTTATCATATAATCTCTGATAGAAGGAAGTTGAATAACCAAAGCGGTTTCAAGCATAAAGAAATAGAAGGGTTATCGTCCAAAAGGAATTTGTTGCAGTACGAACCAGAAGCAGAAACAGCCCCCGGCTTGCAAGGTGAGGAGCTCGCTTTGCCGAAGGCAACCATAGAATTGGATGAAGTTCCTAAGATTGTTGAAGTGGGGGAAAAGAGGGATTTGCATGAAATCTTAGAAGAGCATCATGAAGAAAGGGGTAATAGATGCAGATTCAGGGACCAGGAATTGGCCCAAACTCAAGCCATCGCGACTATTTCAATGGAAGCTGAAGATAATAGAGAAGAGGAAAATCCAATTCCTGGTGTGCAGGTAGTGGAGTACAATTTCCAAGAAGCTCAGGAAAGTGGGGATACAAGTAAGTTCTCTTTGAGAGAGAAGATGTTTGAGAAATATGTATGGGACAAGCAGGCCTCAGCTCAACAAGCATATGACCTATTACCAAAGGCTCAAAATTTGTCGAAATCAGGCGTCTCCCTAGTAGCCAGTCGAAATGTGAAAGCGGGTACTCTAAATGTGGTGGTGGCTACCTCGAGTAAACTGACCGAGGTAACATATGATTTAACAAAAATATCAGCTCCCGATAAGGTCCAGATGCATAAGCAACTAGGGGACGTTATTACGAGGATTACATACAGGAGAAGCTGAAACTAGATAAGTTTGGAGAAATAATCATTAAAATGGACACTCAATTGAGACAACAAAGACAGGAGAACAAAGTGCAGCAGTAGAAAATCAGGAAGATACAATTAGAGTTGGTTTCTAGTGATGGTAGCGGTAAAGCTACTAAGAAATTATTGACAGAAAAGGAAAACCTAATCCAAACATTATGAAAGAAAGCCAAAGTCTCAAATACCCAGTTGATCCAAACTCCTGCAGTGACTAAGTTGGAACAGGAGAAAGAATCCTTAGTCAAAGAACTCAATGAAATCCGGGCTGAATTGCTAAATTTGACTGAGAAAAAGGCAGATTGGGAAAGGAAGAAGTTAAGTTTGGACCAACAGATAGAAGACATGATAGACAACTTTCCCATTCTAATCACGCGGCCTACCCAGGAAAATTAGGAGAAAAATGATACTGATAGCCTCTCTCGGGCTATGTCTCAAGTTAGTCTCAAGGAAGTAGAGATCAAAGAACTGAAGGAAAGGACTTCGAAGCTAGAAGAGCAAAACATGCATATGGAAGAAGAAGTGAAAAAAATGTAGAAAGAGAATAAAGGGTTGATTTTAACAAATCACTGATTTGTCTCCCAAGTAACCGGGAATATCCCTATGCAAACGGGCATCAGTCTAATCTGGGATGAAATTTAGAGATCGCTACAAATCTCATACCATACTTAATCTCCTTGAACACTCAGGAGAGAGCGATAAAGAAAGCTTTGAAGAGTTGTGCATTAACCAGAAGTAACTTGCAACTCAGGCCTAAGGAAATAGCTCGAGACGCCATAGACTTCTTGAAACCTCAGTCCGAAGAACAATTGAGTGCTCTGGGTATAAAAAATAGAGTGGTTGCTATCGCTTGGGCATGCAGGACGCTAAGTAAGTTTTCCCTCGTAGAATAGCTTGAGGACCGATGTGCATCGATGAACGAGTAGATAGCAGAGATAAAGCGAAGGTTCGAGAAAATATTCCAGAAAGCATTGCCTTCTCTTTGGAACGAAAGCAATGAACTCATCGTACGTAATGATTACAAAAACCTGTTGTGTATCACAAAGATGGACCATGAAAAATTCCAGATGTTGAGCCAGATCCTCACAGGAAAAATACTGTTGGAAAAGCTTGCACTTGATTTCGAGATCCTGAACCGACTAAGAAGTTTGAGCGAAGGAGCTTTCATATTCTCAAATGATGAAAATGTGGAGCTAAAAGTATTGGTGAAAGATATGGCGTCGCATGAGAGCATCATGGCAGACCAATGGGGTTACGTGGAGAAGTACAGGAGAATGAAACATTCACTCTAGACTTTTTAGTAGTGGTTATTTTTTCTGTTATTTTCAAAGGGTTGATGTTATGAGCAAAAGACTTCTAAGACATTCCTATTTTGTAAAGTAATTTGTAATATTTCTAAGGCGGCTAAATGGATAGACAGCTGGAACTTTTATGCTTACTATGTTTACTTTACTATGATGTTAATTTCATTCGGTAATAATACCGGCAATGTAAAAAGTAGTTAGGATGGCCTGTAATGTCCCCATTTTGACCCCCTTTGTATTAAACCGTAAATGATGTAAATATTGTAATTTAATCATGGTGAGGAGCTCAAGGCCAAGGCCCCACCATTGATTTAGTGTTTCATGAATCGGCAATTAAAAATAGATGCCCATGGTTCTTGTGCAAGATGGGCACAATGTATATAAGACACCATGTAAATACGAATTTTAATGGAAAAACCCACAACCGGCTATGCAATGCAACAAAAGAGATGGGGCATGACTCTACAAGGAAAAGGGAGGGAAATTATTCAAACCTTGAGCCAATGGTATTAATCCATGTGTCAATGGGGAAACCCATAAACCACCAACTACGCATTTTGTCTCATGTACCCAATCATTTAATTTTTCCAAGAAATTGGTTAAGGTAGTTAATGCCTTGGGAATGAAAGAGTATGGGCAAGCCATTTTCGTGCATGGGCAAGCCATCAACTTGGAAAATCGTGTTTTTGCTTGTGGGGCAAGAAACCACCAACGAAATGGTGCCCAAAGCCATGGGGAATGGGCAGTCTTGGGGGATTCACGCAGTTGGAGTTAGCTGGGATCTTTCCATTAACGTTTTTCATCTAAATACTACATTTTTCCATGCCTGGGAGTCGTTTTTGCAGTATATAACAGTTGGGAGAGGGAGGGCCACGTTTTGAGGACTGTAGGGAGGTCGTTTTTGCCCTTGAATGTCCAAGGACGTTTTTCTAAAAACGGATTTGGCTTCCTGGGTTGTTCACCAACTTCCCATTTCGTTTTTGTGGGTTCCCACGTTTTTCTGGGTTAGTTGAAACCCCATCTCATGCATTCCACTGTGGAAAACGTTTTCCTCATGCCCAGCAAGTGGGGTTCTGCTGTTATGTGCATCCTTGTTCTTGGTTTGAGCCTGTGAGCTGAAGTGTTGGAGTGGTAGTGGATAGAAGTGGCTTGATAAACCTAGTGGGGGAGACAACCTCTCAAGAAGATCAAGAGGGCTTTGGTTACTCTTCTATGCATACCCTGAGAGCACTAGATAGGGAAGGTATGGCTTGAGGGACTGCACAGCAGTGAAAAGAATACTTCCTTGTGCTGGGTGTGTAGGTAATGTGGGTGCCAAGCTAGATAGATCTTTCAAGGTTATCCCTGGCTCTGTGCTGGAGCTCACTAGCTTAGCAACTCTTCCTTTCCATCTCCTAGTAGCCTGATAAACCCAATTGTAGATTGGCTTGGCTCATATTGGTGTATGCTTGGCTATGTGTGAGTCTGCTGTTCCCTGGTTCCTTGTAGAGATCATGCCCAGCTCGGGGGTGGCAGTGGTGCTGCGAGATTGAGGAGCACACTGGCCTATGGTTGGGTGGAACGTTGCAGTTGCATAGCCAGTTACTTGGGACTGCCTTATTGAGATAAGTATTCTCTTGTGTAAATTGGCAATTATCATTTGATGAATATTTTGAATGTATGTGGATGTATTAAGCGAATTTACTTCTGCTGTGTATTAAAATGATTATGCATGTCCATATGATCTTGTATATTTCTGCACAGATCTTTATTTCATGGCTGTCACAGAATCTTGAATGTGTTTTAGAGATCAACAGCATTTATTTGATTACCGTCGTTTGTCCATAGCATGAACAGATACAGTTCTTTGCACCTATGCATTTAAAAAAAAAAAAAACGAATTGGGGCTAATTGCCCGGATTGAGCACTGTGATCCTCTCTATCACGCTGGTATGATAGAGGGGACACTACACGGCCCTACCTATTTTTTGTTTGGAAAACAATTGTGGAAAATCGATTTTTGATGAAATGGCATATGGCTGTAACTATTTTTTGTTCTGAAGGAGCCGAGCCTAGAGCTCGAGGGTGTCTATATATACATTTGTAATTGAAGGCACAAGGGTTGGAAATCTTATGAAAAATCTATTTGTGTTTTGATGATCATTTTGTAAGACATTTTTCTTTGAGTTGTTTAATAGAAATTTGCAGAGCTAAAGCCTGGGTTTTTTGACAAGGATTCTTGTGTAATTGGTCTAGTAGTCTGTATCTTTCTTTTCCCATGTGCAAATGTGTTTCTCTCTTTTTTATTCCATTCTGTGTTATTCCTTCATGCTTGGATCAGGGTAACAGTTAAGTAGAATTCATAGAGATTATGCTCTGCTTAGCTTATTCCAAGTATTTCACCAAATATATTCTACTAAAGTTGATGTAGGATTCATCCTTGTTAGATGCCTTACATTGATGGATTGTTTCTTTTCTCCTCTGTTCCACAAATTAAAGCTCTTTGACTATTAGCTGCTTGCTACCTCGCCCTTGTGAATGCGTTTGCAGAGACTTTGTAAATATTGCTTTCAGAATTTGTTAAATGTGACTCCATCGCCCAAATGAAATTCATGCATTTTCAACCAAATATTTCCTAAATCCTTTCCGTTTCCTAAACATAAATCTAATATGTATAATTGTTCTAATTGAATATCTTAGCCATGAATGTTGGTGTTCCTTTTTCATTATTGACAATCTTGATTATTCTAGTCTTTTTTTCACGAGATCGTAGAGAGAGCCTTCTCTGTTTATGTTTGATCAGAAACATAAACCAAAGAATGGTTAGTAGTTACCCGAGATTACCCTCTTTCATCCTTGGGGGTCAGTTTTGGTGTTAACACACATACTTAGTTGTTCTTCAATTAGTCAGAAATATAAAATCAAGTGGTTATTTTATTGAAGTTAGATCTAGCCGGATCACTCGACAAGTTCCCTCAAAGTCTACCACAGTCTAGGGGCACTACAATGTGTGGTCGGATATCCGACAACAGAGCCGTCGGATATCTCACACCCATTACATCAAATATTGTAGGATATCCGATGCAGATACCTAGAAAGAACGACGGCGTTTTGCGTCATTGGTTTGGCGAGCTCAACGGATTTTTTTGAAGGGGGCATTAGATATTCGACCGACATTAATTGATCGAAGGTCTCGTTGCCAAACATGACAACCAACTGATTAGTGAGCTCATCTTTAAAAATTTTCGTTTGTTTATCCCACCTTGTGGGGATGGTGGGCCTGAAGATCTCCAAGGACAAATAATTTAGATGTTTATAAAAAACATCATTTCCTGCAAAATGATCATGCCATCATTAGTTGAAAAAAATGTATTATCGATATATTGCAATCAAATTATAAACACTAACTTGAACAATGTATAATTACTTGGAAATTTCTTTGTCTTTATTGGAATGAGATCTTCATCGACCAAAAATGTTGTCTGTATTGTACCCGTGCTAGTGACATTGGAAGATCCAGGAAATGGTGATGCAATATCAATACTAGCAGGCTCTGCATCGACCCCTTCTTCTGCACGATCTGGTGTGCATCAGTCACTAGCGGGTTCACTCACAGCTTGCCTGAGGGGTTTCACAGAACATGTTGCTAACTGTTCAGTCGACAACAATGGCACATGAGTCGATGTACATGGAGTTGTTTTCCCATGTGATGTCTCTCCACAAGCATCATTGGGGCCAACACTGCCTTGACCAATAGTGTGTTGTTGAATAAAATCATGTAAATACAAACCATATTTTATAAGTTCACTATCATATAAAAGTAAAAATGATAAAGTTCTAACTGAATTTATATTATGATTCAAGATTCCGCAACTTACTTGCAAGGCATGATATCTCTTTACCAAAACATCAACCTTGGCTTTAATCTCATCTGTCTGCGGCATAATGAATAGCAGAAAAATGATATCCTCGTTAATTTTTTTCAAGGTCTTTTTTATCATCTTAACTGGGTCTAGAGAAGAACCAATTTCAGCATCCCGCATAAACTCATACACATCAAAAGCCATTGATTGTTGTGATGTTGTTTCATATGCCGAATCATTGGTCTGCAACAAATATATATAAAACATTACCGACGTGAGAGAAATAGACTGAGGAAAAAAGTATATTAACAAAACATATCTATCATGATAGATTCCTAAAATTACAACGAGGTTTACCTGATGCCTCGATGATGGTGTAGCTGGGGACATTCCTCGATCGCTCTGCAAAAAAAAGTAGAAAACATTATCATAATGAAACCAATAGACACATGAAAAAGACATAACAACAAAAAAACATTATGCTACATATTATATTGGTAGAATTCCAATGAATTATACCCGCTGCCTCGAGGATCATCTACTCATCGGATCAATGTTTATAGGTGACCTACCCCGATCGACTAATAGGGAGGTGCCCCTTACATAACCCTGCATCAAAAACATAGAAAAAATTATCTAAACGAAACCAAAATACTCACTGAAACAATATAATAACAAAACATTTTGACATATTTAAATTGTATAATTACATTCTAGTTTACATGTTTCCCTGAGGCTGTTGTCATCTAATCAACAGCCAGGTGGCTTCCCCGATCAACACTCTACATCAAATATATATAACATTATATAAACCAAACGAATATACTCATGAAAAAACACAACAAAAAAACTTGTTGTACATATTAAATTTGTACAATGGCATCGATGTATACCTGTTTCCTCAAGGTAGGTCTGGTATCATCTACTGCTAGGGAGGTTCCCCTTATAGAACCCTGCATCAAAAACATAGAAACAATTACCTAAATGAAACCAAAATACTCACTGAAACAATATAATAACAAAACATTTTGACGTATTTAAATTGTACAGTTACAATCAGGCTTACTTGTTGCCCCGAGGCTGCTTTCGTCTGATCAACAGTCGAGTGGCTTCCCCGATCAATAGTATACATAAAATATAGATAACATTATATAAACCAAGCGAATATACTAATGAAAAAACACAACAAAAAAAAACTCTTTTTCATATTATATTGTTACTATTACAAAGATGTATACTTGCTGCCTTGAGGAAGTTGTAATCCTTTGACCAGCTATCGGGGAGATGCCCTGATCACTACCGTGCGAAGTAAATATATAAAATTTAAACGAAATTATAACAATAAACTAATGAAAAATAACTTAAGATGTTAAATTCATTAATAAAAGGTTCAGTAAATTGTTATATGTAGCACTCCCATAGTAACTGTGTTTATATCTACTTGATTCAAATTGTAATTAATAAGAAACTCTTCCCCTACAACTATTGATTTAATGCCACATCCAAAAAATATTTCCCTCATGCCCCTCCAATTCACAGTTGGTTTTCTTATCTGTAGACCCTGGTTGTGTACTGTTTATAAACCCTGCAATATTCCTTGTGGCCTTTGGCCTTTTGTCAATGTACAACATTGCTCCTTTATTTTGATCTTTGTCTTTCAGCTGTAAATAATTTGTTGACAATCCATATCTACGCATACTTCATGTATATTAGACAAGTCACATCCAATCTTTGTAGTTGTTACATGGTCCAACATACAACATCAATTTTGTACATCCGTTGTAACTGACCTTTATGCCATCCATGCAAAAAAAAACCAAACCATGTAATGACGATGGTGCAATTCGATATATCCTCTCGTTCACACAAAAATCTATGTTCAGTTGAAGAATAACCTTGGGTACCCATTTTTTCACTAGATGTTTGTACCTCAAGGGAACCTCGATGTCGCCTATTGTCTCATCATCATAGGAACATGACCCCCCTTCAGCGAGAAACAATTCCATGCGTTTATGGAATTTTCTTCTGATCTTTTGACATCTAGTTGATATAAATTTTGTAGACCTACTGGATGTCTCAATTTCCTCTAGCCTTCCTAAACTCCCCTCGCTCGAGGAAGACAGATATGACAAATACCTGTTTGGTTCTACCTGCACCATGGGAAAAAAGTTCAAATAGGACCTCGTTGGGTATGCATAGTTCATATTAGAAAATTACAAGGCATTAAGGCATGCAATTTCCACTATCATCATACATAGTTAGCATTCCTCCACCAAATGTAAACTCCTTTATTTTATTACATCTAATAAACAAGTACTATTGAAACTAAATAGAACAATAGTAACAAAACATAATTTTCATCTCTTTCAACTTTTCCACATTAACACTACCAGTTGGCTCATTGTGTTAAAGCAATCTTCAGTAAAATGTAATTACTAACAATAGTTAATCAACATTAACATGAGTAAAGAAGATAGGTTTAGGGTACTTAAACCGTAATGTGGAACATTCTTGTCGGATACTCAGAATTATTACTTTCAATGAAAACTGTATCTCTTAGAGGTCAGCCAACACTAGGAACCCACTGACCCTACTAAAGGGTAAGTAGAAACCAGATAGATGGAGAGAAAGGTTGTATGCAACAATAATTAGACAAATACAGTTACAATCATAACATAAGTTAAATAAAGTGCAACGAATGATTACAACAAAAGTCTTAGTGCAAGTAAAAGCTTAAGAGAAAAACACATATCTGATCACCAACAATTTTGTTTGACAGGACAAGTCTTAACTACTTAATACAAAAAATAAAAATTAAAAATTAAATATAAAAATTAAAAATTAAAAATTAAAAGTAAAATAATAAAATAATAAAATAACAAATAAAATAAAAAGGAGTAATAAATAATAACATAAATCATAAGTGGGGTACTAGGGTCATTTAGGGGACAAACAACCATAGTACTCAAAGGACCAAAAACATTAAAGGGTGGTACGAACAACTCAATATGGGAGAAATGACCCTATCAACCACACGCCAAGGACAAGGTACCACAAGACCAATAAATAACGGGGAGTAAGGACCAAAAGTAAATCAACAATTGATGGGAAGGTACTGTTAAATTTTCTGAATTTACTTCAATATGATCTAGGATCTTAACTGAGAGAACAACATGTACAGCATATCTACAGCATATCAATCATGGAGACAATAATGCAAGCACACAAGAGACACAAAGATTTACTTGGGGAAAACCATAAAGGTGAAAAACCCCAATAACTTCCTCAGAGATAGATAGAGCAATGATACAACCAACCAAGAGATAGACATAACCTAGCAGCAGATCCTCCTCCTCCATAAGTGCGCCTCTCCTCCTTGAGAGCATGTGTGAGAAGTGAGTGAGCAAATAGAGTGCCTCCCGCACTCTATTTATACTTGACTTGACTTGCCTTTTTACCTAACTCATGTAGGCTCGAACTTAACCACATAATATAATGCTGACTGGGCCGACCCCCAATAGGGTGGTCTAATAACACTTTGACCCACATGGCCGACCCCCAATATGGTGGTCTAATTACCCTTTGACCCACATGACTTATACAGGGCCGACCCCAAACAAGGTGGTCTAATAACCCATCAAGTATAAGTTACGACACTTACAATATAAATGACGATACTTCCGTATAAAGGAATAATAACATCTCTATAGGAATACAATATACATATATGTGAAATACATTCCGAAGTTACATATACATCAACACTCCCTCTTAACTAGGAAGGTATTTCTCAGCACAGTTCTTCTAGCACAAGTCATCTTCTCTGGATCATCGTCACTGGATAATCATCATCGAGTCATCATCATCGTCACTGCTGCTGCTATCTCAATCAATCTCTGAATCTACTCGTCATAGGAAGTTCTACAGAGCCAGTCCTTTTTCATACTGGATGTAGGCCCACCACCTGCAGGTCTTCATCATCACTGGCCATACTGTGGAATCCTCAGGACTTATTACGTGCGTCACAAAACTTGGCTGCAGCATCCCAGGCTATTACGATCACACAGCTCTACCTGTAGGATCTCCCAGGAGCACATTACATGTGACCCATCACAAAACCTGGCTGAAGCATCCCAGGCTATTACGAGCACGCGGCTCTACCTGTCGGATCTCCCAGGAGCACATTACATGTGATCTCACCACAAAACCTGGCTGAAGCATCTGAGCCCTTTTTCATCCTGTCCAGATCTCCCAGGAGCAAATTACATGTGGTCCACCACAAAACCTGGCTGAAGCATCTGAGGCCTTTTTCATCCTGTCCAGATCTCCCAGGAGCAAATTACATGTGGTCATGGCAAAACCTGGCTGAAGCATCTGAGGCCTTTTTCATCCTGTCCAGATCTCCCAGGAGCAAATTACATGCCATAGGACAAAACCTCGCAAGAGCATCTCAGGATGTTACGGGTACACAACTCCGACCTGAAATCTCCCAGGGCACAAATTACATGTCCTCCCAAGCAAAACCTCGCAAGAGCATTTGCCAGATGTCCCAGGGCACCGAATTACATGCCATAGGCAAAACCTCGAAAGACCATCTGCAAATCTCCCAGGGCACAAATTACATGCTTTCCTGCACAACCTGATCCACGGCCACAAAGTATCATCTGATACTCATCAAACATCATCCTGATGTACACATGATCATCCTGATCATCATCACTGCAACATCCTGCTGCATGTCATCTGGAGAAGCTTGTCATCCACGATCATCCAAGTATCCACCTGATACATACATAGATACATGATCCACACAATGTATCCATCAACATACATGATCCACCTGATCATACAAAGATACATGATCCACACAATGTATCCATCAGCATACATGATCTACCTGATCATACAAAGATACATGATCCACACAATGTATCCATCAGTATGCATGATCTACCTGATCATACAAAGATACATAATCCACACAATGTATCCATCAGCATCCATGATCTACCTGATCATACAAAGATACATGATCCACACAATGTATCCATCATCATCCATGATCTACCTGATCATACAAAGATACATGATCCACACAATGTATCCATCATCATCCAACATGATGCGTTCATACAAAATACATACACATGATCCAACCGATCATATCCAGCATCCAACATGATGCGTACATACATAAATGATCCAACTGATCATATCCAGGCAGAAACCAGAACATCATCCTGATGCTCATCATCCAACGCTTACATCCATAGCCATGTGAAGGATCCTCCTTCCCACATGCTTGGAATGGCTTCAGCAAATGTGTCCATCACTTCTTCCTCGAAGTTTCCTCGATCTGAAGAACGCCAAGCCTCTCTCTAAAGTACTCGAACTTTACCCTGGCTAGTGGCTTCGTCAGCACATCTGCAATCTGCTCGTCCGTCGCAACATACAGGAGCTTCATAGCTCCTCTCTATACCATATTCCTGATATAGTGATATTTGATCTCTATGTGTTTCGACTTGTCATGAAACACTGGATTCTCGGACAGCTTCACACAACTCTGGTTATCACAGAAGATACCAGTAGCTTCCAATGGAGATCAAATAACTCAGACAGTAGCTTCCGTAGCCATACTGCCTCACAACTAGTTGAACAGGCTGCAACATACTCTGCCTCAGCTGTACTCAGTGCTACGCAGGACTGCTTCCTGCTAAACCAAGAGATCACACCTGATCCCATACTGAAGCAACACCCAGATGTGCTCTTCCTATCTGCAGCACTGCCAGCCCAATCTGAATCAACATAACCCTGCAGGTTAAACTTTTGATTCGCCTCATACCTGAGCCCATAATCCACTGTACCCTTCAGGTACCTCAGAATATGCTTTACAGCAACGAGGTGAACACTCCTTGGATCCGTCAGGAACTGGCTCAATGTGTTCACAGCAAAGAAAATATCTGGTCTCGTGTTCATCAGGTACATCAAGGACCCAATCATCTGACGATACATGGAGACATCAACCAGCTCAGATGAAGCATCACATAGAAGCTTCAAATTCGATGCCATAGGTGTGGCCATAGCTTGCAGTCCATCATCCCGAACCTCTTCAGGATCTCTACTGCATACTTCCCTTGTCCAAGGAAGATTCCATCACTCTGCCACACCTCCATGTCAAAAAAAAATAGTGCATCATCTCGAACTTGGAAGAAAGCTTCCGCTGCGTGTCGGCAATCAATCTATCTTTACCTGTAACAAACAGGTTATCTGCATAAAAAAATAGTATCACTGGATTGCCTTCTTCAACCTTGTAGAAAAGGTTGGAATCTGCTTTACTCTTGGTAACGCCCAAACTGGATAGAAAGCTGTCTATCCTACCATACCAAGTTCTGCACACATATATGACTACACCATGCTGTCTTGAGATCCATCTGGTGCATCTTCTATTTTATCACTTTTATATTTCTCAATGCTGCCATCTGCAACATGCTTGATCTGATAGTTCCATTTGGAAGTCATAAAAAAACTTCCCTTCACATCTTGGGACTACATCCCAAACATCATTCTTCATGATCGACGGATCATGGCATTCCATTTCTTCATCCCAGATCCTGGGAACTTCAATATCTTCAATAGATATCTTTGTTGCTGGAACAAAATGTTGTAGTTCTTCTTTTGTAGGAAATGACATACGATCTTTCCTACACAACAAGTTAAATTGCATGATTAGAAAACATCTCATAGTTTTCAGAACAAAATCTTACACATAAAGAAATATGTCATACAGTCATGCAATTATCTTAGCCAATGCTTCAATACAACATTTATCCATATCCCGTAACTTTCTAGATGCCTTCCATTCTCTACCAGAACATTGTTAAGAGTGTGCACAACTCCCAACATGTCAGCAAAGAGGTTTCATTCTAGATAAGTAGCACTGGAATGTTGTACAGTGCCATAGGCCACTTACCCATGTATATTAGTAGTATATTGTTCATCAATGCAACTATTCTAATATGCATAATACACAACCTAATTCTAGGAACATCAGTGTATACATTATTGAACAGTATTATTTAAACAAACAAATATGCAAGAAATGATAATTTAAAATACTTATCTTTGTTTGTTCGTTGGGTGGACTCCCTCTGAGTCTTTGCTTCCTTGCAGGAGCTGCTGGAGTCCTAATCTGAAGTAGCTTCTTCTACACCTTTCTATTGTGGAATGTAGAGAGATGGTCAGCTCCCTCTGAATATCTGCATCCTTGCAGAAACTACTGAAGTGTGCTCCTTTGCTTTCTTGCAGGAACAACTGGAGTGAGCTCCCTCTTGATCTTTGCTTCCTAAATTACCTGTTCTTGAACTCATATTCATCCTTGGTCCCTATGCATGCTTATTAGTATCATGATTGTGTTATCCTTGTGAACTCATATAAAATCATACATTCATTAGTATACTATTAAAACACAATAATCTCAAGCATGTATAGTCATGATCATTTCAAACAGAAATAATAAGCATTAGCATTCAAGGTTTATGTAGTATTCTTATGGTTAGTCAAATCATAAGAAACATAACATGTCTAAACCTGTAATTACTCAAACCTATGACTCTTCGGGTTAGTTGAATCATCAATCAAGATAAGAGATATAATATGCATAAAAGCTATACCTTCATGATTCTTCTGGTTAGTCATATCATCAATTATGGTAAGAAACATAATATGCATACAACCATGATTATTCAAACCTATGACTCTTTGTGAATAATCATTATCAACAACACAATAGTATAAGATCCTAACACAAGGTAGGATTCTAGCTTGATATAGGAAAAACATACCTGGATTAGCATGCTAGCTAGTTATGTCTAACATACCCGTATAATGTCTTTTGGTTCTCTTCAATGACTTGTGTTAGTAACCTGCATGTCTCAATGGTTAGCCATTATAAAACCAAGTTATACATACCTCGTAAATGGATCTTCTATGAGATCCATGACAATGGATGAGTCTTTATCCTCATGTCACCATGATCATATGTTCTTGAACTGGAGCATGATTTGTCTTTCTTGGTGTACCTTTCATGTTAGTAGACAACATAAACCTCATACAACACCATAATGCATTAGTACAATCATAAGTGTCAACACCCTAAATAATGAATATCTTCTATCATGCATTCATAATTTTGTTAAAGTGATACGACAAATCTAAAAACAAAATTGTACTTAACTGTAATAACATGAAGACAAACATACCATAAACTTAATCATGGACAAATATCAAAACATACCTCGATGAGACACACCTGTCGAGATCGCTTGTAATCTTCTTATGTAAGGCCTTAGCCTCATCTCCCTCTGAAACAGGAACTTCTTCACCTATGTAGGTGACCAATCCATCTTCTTCTAGGATTAACCCAATCCACTTGATGTGCAAGAACTGGACCTGGAGCTGGATATGGGTTTGTCAGAGAAACCCCAAAAATTCAAACTTTGAATTTCAAACTTCCGAAAGGATAGAAATATGCGCCTTGATGAGCTGATCAAATTGGTATATTCATAATTTGAAAACTGCAAAGTTTCACTCCTCAATTTTGCCTTTGAAACTTCTGGATTCACTGGACGTGACCCTGAACTGGGGTTTGATGAATCCCACTCTTTTTCCCAATCAAAAGGTTTGATCCAAAGCTCTAAGCTTCTATTTTTCTGAGGAGCTTCCAGCCGTGGTCTCAGATTTCAAAAATTCCCATTTTTACAGAAGCCCTAATTTTCCACTTTCCTGATCAAAGTCCCGAACTAGGGTCTGATCAAGCCCGGCCTTCTTCCCAACCAAAAATTCTGATTTTTGTCTCTTAAATTTTTATTTTGATGAGTAGCATTCAGCCGTGGTCTCTGATTACAAAAATTCCAACTTTCTTCAAAGCCCTAAATTCCGGAAGCCATGAATGAAGGTACCAAAAAATAATTCTGTTTTGACAGAAATATGTACCTGATTGTTTCTGGTGTAACTCTAAAATTTTTGATCCACAGGGTCTGAAAAACGTTTCCTGAGATAGCCTGACCTGTTACCTTTCCATCCTGACAGGTCTGACCTCAATTGGATTCTCTGAGAGAGAGTTATGCCAAATGTCGCAACGTGACCTGTTTTGGGATAAAACAGAAGAGCGAACTTGTACGGCGTGCCACGTGTCACTGTTTAAACTTCAGCCTCTGAAAAAGTTTTTTGAGATAGCTCGGCCTGTTATCTTTCCATCCTGACAGGTCTGACCTCCATTGGATTTTCTGACAGAGAGTTATGCCAAGTGTCGCAACGTGACCTGTTTATGAGATAAAACAGTAGAGCGAACTTGTACGGCGTGCCACGTGTCACTGGTTCAACTTCGGCCTCTGAAAAAGTTTTCTGAGATAGTACAGACTGTGTACTACCTGTCACTTTTTACGAAATTTCATTTGGAGCTTCCTAGCCCACGTTATGACCTTTTTCCCAAGGTCACCTGATTTTGACTCAGATCTGGAAGAGGCAGAAACCCTATATTGTACAGATCATAAATCACAACGTACAACGAATTAGAGGTTGTCCTTTGGACACAAGGTACCTAGAGATTCTATCTTCGTCCTGTAACAATTTCAGATCCGAAAACTTCGCCAAAACAGATTTATAGCGAAAGTGCTACGATGACTGGTTTTTGCTATATCAAGCCCTAGCATCGTAAGTGCAACAAGTGTCATACATGCCATATCATGCCTTCTTTCAGGCTAGCTCTGATACCATGTTAAATTTTCTGAATTTACTTCAATATGATCTAGGATCTTAACTGAGAGAACAACATGTACAGCATATCTACAGCATATCAATCATGGAGACAATAATGCAAACACACAAGAGACACAAAGATTTACTTGGGGAAAACCATAAAGGTGAAAAACCCCAATAACTTCCTCAGAGATAGATAGAGCAATGATACAACCAACCAAGAGATAGACATAACCTAGAAGCAGATCCTCCTCCTCCATAAGTGCGCCTCTCCTCCTTGAGAGCATGTGTGAGAAGTGAGTGAGCAAATAGAGTGCCTCCCGCACTCTATTTATACTTGACTTGACTTGCCTTTTTACCTAACTCATGTAGGCTCGAACTTAACCACATAATATAATGCTGACTGGGCCGACCCCCAATAGGGTGGTCTAATAACCCTTTGACCCACATGGCCGACCCCCAATAGGGTGGTCTAATAACCCTTTGACCCACATGACTTATACAGGGCCGACCCCAAACAAGGTGGTCTAATAACCCATCAAGTATAAGTTACGACACTTACAATATAAATGACGATACTTCCGTATAGAGGAATAATAACATCTCTATAGGAATACAATATACATATATGTGAAATACATTCCGAAGTTACATATACATCAACAGGTACAACCAGTCATCTCTCTCTCAAATGTACAAATGTTCCATATAACCTGAAAGTTCATCATCACTGTATGAAGAAGGTTCCACACAGATCATGTGGTCATGATGATGTATATGTGTGATGAGGTATATCGGCCATGGGACTGGGTATGACACTAAACAAACAAATCTCATACAATAATTCTCATAATTGGTAAAGGAATTCCCATAATTGTTGGCACACAATTTGGAAAAGAATTAAGGTTTGAGTCTATCAAGCACACCCGATATCTAGAGTATGAGCAATATAACATCTAAACTAGCATAATGGATGACAATTTTATATAAAGTCATGACAATGTGGGGTTACCATGCATCCATGCATCCATGCAATAGCTCGTTGTGACTACCTCTTATTTGACCTGCCAAAGAGATGGGAGGTCAAATAAGGTCAAATATATGCAATAGCTCCTTGTAACTACCTCTTATATGGAATAGCTCCTTGTAACTACCTCTTATTTGACATGCCAAAGAGATAGAAGGTCAAATCAGGTAAAATATATGCAATAGCTCCTTGTAACTAAGATTACCATTTATTCTAGATACCTATAAAATGTAAGAATGCAGTAAAATTGAGGGTCAATTAAGATATCATGAAGAGTCAAGAAAGAAGTAGCTAGAATATTTCCTAATTAAAATACAAAATACAATTATTATCGACACAAATTCAGATTGCCATTCATTCCATATCAAAGATCGGTTTGTAGTTTTTTGGCATGTTGTGTTATTATATATATATACATATATATGTAATAAACATAAAACATTAAACCTTAAAACATTAAACATTAAACATAAAACGTAAACCATAATAAACATAATAATATAATGCATTAAACATTACACATTAAACATAAACCATATATATAATAATATAATGCTATAGTTGTGATGAGATATGACATATCTCAAGAAATCATCCACTCTTAAGAAGGCCAAGTTGTGGGTATTGCAAAATCATTAACCATGTCATGGATGATATATCCCTAACCTATATGCAAAATTATATCCCTAGCCATGTGATCCATCCCTATTATTACATATCTTAAAATGGTCAAAATTTACAAGCAAAAGATTATGTATGCAAGGATTGTATGATGTCCTTTGGCTATGTACCTAGTCCATGATGCTCAAAGTCAAATGTAATGACCAAACATTATATATTGCTCCTATGGACCATGGAATGGTTTGTGCGAATGATACTAAGAGTGCATAATCCTAAGCAAACTTATATCTTGGTTGGGATTTGTGTGCCAAATAAACCCCTATAACCTTACGATTTGCAAGCTAACATCATGACCAAAAACACTTCATATTAATGAAGTATTTTCAAATAAACAAAGAAGAGATTCAAGATTATAACATAATTTCTTTTAGAGGTTCAACATATATAATAAGGATTCTAGTGATATGGGATTATAATGCAACATTAGACCCCTTTTTGATAGATTATATGATGTGTTTTAACCTTGTCATATTGTATAAGTTGAACTACAATGTATGAGTGCTTTCCAATACAAAGTAGTAGAATTAAAATCTTGTATGATAGTGTGTGGGTAATTTTGGGCATGAAAAAATCCCTAATCCTCAATTCTGGACAATGAAACACCAATAAATAAACAACAAGATCAATTCTATACACTTTTTAACTATCAAACATAATTGATATGATATCTTGGCGTGTTTTTGGGCCTAGGAAATTATGGGCATTCTTTAGCCTCTTAGAAGCAGTGAAAGTAAAATCTGGGCTGATTCTAGGTGTAGAGGATGACAATAAACAACAATATAAGCACTCTTTGGGCAGGTATGCGGCAATATGAGGCAGTTTTATCAAATCTAGGCCTAATTCATGGATGTTCTTATCATCTTGCAGTAACAAAGCAGCAATTTTGGGGTGATTCTTGAACTCTTAGTAGGTCTAGGCATAAAATAACATCAGTGAAACCTATTTCTTTTGAGTTTTGGGCATAGTTTCAACGTGAAATGGCCAATCCTTAGCTCGTGTGTATGCCCTTCCTTCCATTGATTGGCCCACCATCATGGTGATAGTTGGCCTCATACTGCATGAGGATATATTCAAGACAAATATTGTCATGTCAGGACCCATTCGACATGTCCAGGAGTGGGGTTTTGGGAACCCATTGGTGCAATATGGCTCATGTAAGTTGTACTCCATTTTGCAATAGTGTATGAACTTGGGCCTATACTTAATGGAGAACATATGGATTCGGAGGTAGACCCATGGACACATTCTAGAAAAGAGGGGACCTTATTAGACCCATTATTCACATATATTTTTCTCTTTCCCCCATGCAGGTGTGTTATTGTAATTAATATTATGGTCATTTTCAGTAAATAGTAGCTTATATTTAATAAATAAAAAGTACATTAAAACGTTTTTTGAGATAATAAATTAAGTTAAACGGGAAAGACATTATGTAACCACTTTCCTTTTTCACTTGTATAAATGCAGGAAGACCTATTCTATCTTATGATCAAAAATATTTGATGGTTCTCTCTTGGATACCACTAGATTAGTTATCAAACACGACCATCCCAAGGGAAAAATGAGTTTCCTCCACCAAATCAATCATATGATAGTACCATCTCTAAGCATATGGACGAGAGAAAAGAAATAATCTCCATGAAATTGTACTCTCAATCCATCAACATCTCCATCCATTGGTACCATTCTAACCCCCTCCATTGTGATGAAAATCACAAGTGTGACTGTCATACAATATGAGGGGTGACCCAACCAGCTATCAAATGTAAATCTGCCACCATGTGAAGGCTTGCACGTCCAAGAGAACCTCAGCAGTTGTGATCTTATCATGATCAGTCATGTCAAACTGAGATGTCAGATACACTTCTAAAATTGCAAATTCATACATCCAATTTATCTCCATTAAGGGAGTCATCAAAACAAAGAATCGAAATTTTGGTATCCAATTTGAATGTCTTTGGGGAAATGGGAACAAAAAAAAACACCAATTGGTGTTATTGATGTTAGGAATCCATCATATTTTTAAACATGCCCATCATGTCCTACCTAAGCTTCACGTGGAACTCATTTTTTTGTTCTTACTTGACCAATTGGTACATCTGCTCAATAAGCATTTGGCATTATTACACTAACTTTAAGAAATTGTACTACGAGTTGGACTATCATGAAGTTGTTTTGGTGTCACTGTTGTTCAGCGAGAAGATTGAGAATTCTATACTTTTGCAAGGGATAAATCTCACACTTGGGTTCTATACGAGAATAGAATCCACTAGTTTAGTTAAATGTTCCACTGAAACATAGACAAAACAATGCTTATGCTTTAAAAAATGAGCAGAACTCTGTTGATTTTGGTAAAAAAATTAAAGAAATCGCTAGTGCTAAAATTTATGCTATTTTAGGCAATCTTCCAATAGAATTGACTCGGGAAATTTTATAGTCTGGGCAATTCCATTAGATTTTGAACATAATCAACAGAATTGTAGTAGCAAAATTTCTTCCTAAAATTGAACAAATTGCCCAGAGCAGTTGCAAAGATCCCACTAATTTTGTAGACAATGGAATTGACAAACAAAAATCTGCCCAAATGAAGGAGAAATCAAACAAATTCAAGAGGAAAAGCATGTTGATTACATATAAATGATGTCTAGGAGTCAACGACATGCAATTTTTCAATATATTGTGGCAGAATGTGTTGAGACTTCAGAATTCACGGCACAACTCTATTGAGTGAACCCTAACAAAATTCCTCTGTTGAGTGCTCCAAGAAAAAACAAAATTGCAGAAGCCTAAATTGCAAAACCAGAAAGCCATGGTAGTGCTTTCCTCACCAGGAATTATCAACCCCACAAGCCCTTCCAACTGCTTAGGATTTTTCACTAAAACGCCCTTCACTCCAAGTTTCCCTAGAGCAGCCAGGTGTTCGTGGAATGAGCCCTTGAGGGAAAGCCTGCCCACTAACATCTTCTCCTCCTACTATGTTGTGTAATAATATGATTCTACCGCTACAAATGCATATGTTTATATAATTCCCAGAAACCCTAGACACATACGCTTAATACAAGTACAGAAGAAGAGGAAGCCAACGATTTAGGGCCATACCCCTAACAAAAAACACACAATATACTGAATGGGGCACACATGGATAATTTATAACCAGGTACCTGGAATTCGATTTTCTCACCGATTTAGGGGGCATTCTCTCCTCTACTTGGTGAATGTGGCCTCCTCTATGACCTCCGGATCAAACAACAAGTTCAAAATGCGGCAGGTTCGTGGGTAAAGCACCCAGAGTAGGAATGCAAATTGGTTTGTGTTCGGTAAATGCGTTCAAATTCCAGAGCAAAGAGCAAAGATGCAACAAGCGCAAGAGAAAATGGCGAATATGCAACAAATTGTTTATGTTTATTATATATATAATATTATATTATTATATATATATAATAATAAACATATAACATTAAACATAAAACATAAACATAATAATATAATTCATTAAACATAAAGCATATTTATAAAAATATAATGCTATAGTTGTGATGAGATATTAAATATGAAATATCTCAAGAAATCATCCACTCCTAAGAAGGCCAAGATGTGGGTTATAGTGGAGAATAGACCTTGGGTTATGGACTTCATCCCTTGGAGGAGTGTTAGGGGAGACACATGCCATCAATTGATTGGTGCAGGTTATAAAGTAGTGTGCCCAAGGAGCGAGGCCCTTTGGACCTACTACAATCTTAATCATTTGTTATTAATGATCGACCATGTAAGAACATTCCAAGGGAAATTTGTAATGATCGACCATGTAATTACGACGACAGCGATGATGATGATGATGATGATGATGATGATGATGATGATGATGATGATGATGATGATGATGATGATGATGATTAAGATCATGGTGAAGATGGTGATGATGATGATGATGATGATGAATATGATGATGATGATGATGAAGATGACGACGATGATGATGAAGATGATGAAGATGATGGTGATGAAGATGATGAATATGACGATAACGATGATGATGATGATGATGATGATGATAATGATGATGAAGATGATGATGATGGTAATGATGATGATGATGATGATGATGATGATGATGATGAATATGGTGATGACGATGATGATGAGGATGATGATTGTTAACAGCCAGTTTTTCAGCATAAAGACTAAGGTGAAATGGATAGATATCTTGAAAATTCCTTGAAGAAAGACTGAACTCCCTTCATTCTTCATGGCTAGGTGCTAAAGGCATGAGAAATACTGAATCAGGGGTGTTAAACATAATAAAGCTTGAGGAAACTTGAAGCTTAAGTGTTAAAATGCAAAAATGCGACCTAAATGAGCAAAAGGAGGTATGAAGAACTATAGTCCGAGAGCATAAATCAAAATTGTTAAAAGCCGTGCGGGTTCCACTGTCAATTATGTGCACAAGGAGATCGATGATTGTCGTTGATCATCGCATGGCCAAGGTGTGCGGGTAATAGGGGCACAGGTGGTTGTGATGGGGAAAACCAGAGGCTACGTGTCACATGCAGGGAGTATCGCAAGTTGCAAAGGTGGTATGCAAAAGCAACTCGCAGGGATGCGATACCACCAAAGCATAAAGGAAGGTCGCTGACCATGTGGATCGCTAACATGGCCAATGGAGATTATATGGTTAAAGGTCGGCCTTCGGAAAGGTGTAAGTGCAATGTGACAAAAGAATGGTTCAGATTGTCTTATGATAGATCGACGGCTCACGATGACCGTCACATAAGGAAGATGCACGATGGTTAGAGGAGGTGGTGGCCACGATGAATGAAACCACTGGGCAGGTGTCAACACCAGGCTTGTTCGCAAGGAGATAAAGTGGTATTTGAAACCACTTTAGGGGAATTCCACACCAATATATAGGCATGGGATCGACAGCAGGGATCAAAGTTAGGAAATTCATCGGATGGTCGACAAGGATAGTTGTCAAATCAGTAAAGGGAGACCAGATCTAATGATCCAGATCATTGCATAGGAGATCAACGAATGGAAAGGGTCGACAACTGGTAGAGGACACTGAAGGTTAAAGAAAAGAGGGTTATTTATATAAGAGTCGATAGGTGAAGTTGACATTTGTGTCTTCAAGCTGTTAGGGTCCAAGGTTTCCAAGCATGTGGAAGACAAAGAAGGTGACAGGAGGAGTCCTTCTTGGAGCTTTTCAGTGATAGGTAAGGCCTTATAATCACTGCTATTAGAAAATCTAAGCCTATTTGCGACAAAGAATGGATGAAGAACCAGTTTCTGGAAAGGTTAGGGTTAAATTTGCTCAGGAAGGTAGGGTCCCGAGGCGTTTGATGCTGAGTTTCAGTTGTCTATAGCTAAAATTGAGGGAAGAATGAGGGTCTAGACATACATGGAGGGTTTTGTTCGCCTTTTGCCCTTTAATTCATTGACTAAAGTATGTTTCACCCCGAGTCCGAGGGTTTTTCCGAGAAGTCCATTATCACTGCGTATGGGTGGTTTTCTCCCTGGGACCCACCAAACCTTTTTTAGCTGCCTGTATTAAACCTGAGATAGAAGGTAGAAGCTCCAAAAGCTAAAGGGAAGACTCAAAGATGCCCGCCACCAAATAAGTCGATGCGATTGGAATTGCCAAGTTGGAGGCACCATAAGTGTTGGCGTGGTGTTAGTAGGCAAGCAAGTTATAGTTTGGTCGATGGTGGAGGATGCGAATAGATGGCTTAAAGGAATCTCTGCTACCACCAAAATGATTGCAGATAAGACAGCGGTCACCTTAGCGTCGTCATATGCTTTTCTACCTAGTCGAAAATCCTAGTTAAGCATGTTTCACGTCAACTCAAGCCTCGTCATGGAGAAGGATCAGAAATCCGAAGTGGTCTTTATTCCCGAGAAGGCATGGTCTGAGATAGAGGAAGAACACGCTCCTTCATCTTCTATGGTATTCGACCACATGGAAACCAGCAACACCGATGAAGAGGAAGATCCCGAGGAGCCACAGGTGCGCAAAAGAGTTTGACGTCGGAGGAAGAGGGAGACCCCTAAAGATGAGCAAGACGTCCACTAGGACATGGAGATTCTCAAGGATTTCGTAATCTCGACTAAAGAAGTGACACCTCCCCCTCCGAAAGAAGAGTTACAGGTGGACAACTCTTTGAAAGTGGAAAACATCTTTGATCCACAGGGCCATTTGAAGGCTCAGGAGTAAGGTGGCATCCTGCTCATGGTATTCCTGTTTCCCATCTTAATCAATCTATTTTGAGCTTGACACGTATTTAATATCTCCCAATTTTGAGGTTGTCAAGGTAGAAGCATAATTTTAATTGTCTCCTAAGGACCAATTCAAGGCTAGGAGCCTATAAATACATTGTAATAGAAGAACAACGGGTTGGAAAATCAATTGGCTGAGGCCTTGGGGAAACTTAGCTCTGTTTTGAGACATTTTCTTCAATAAATAGCAGTGTTTGAAGCTGGATTTTTGAGCAGTGATTCCTATGTCATTCTCCTTACAATCTGTTTACTTCTTTTCTCTTATGTGGATGTGTTTCTTTCTCTGTTAATTCATTATGTCAATGCTTTTTCATGTTTGGTTCAATGTAGCATTTGAATGGGATTCACATTGATTGTGCCATGTTCAGTACACAGGGTACTCCCAAAAGATCGAACACCAAGAGCAGCCACTTCACGCAAATAGATCACAGATCGATACACCAATGTTTTGACGTGGTTTAAACCCTCGAGAGGGAAACACTCCACGACCACCGCCAAATAGCTTCTACGGAGCAATTGATTATGCAAAGAAAGAAAGTTACAAATGATCTTCTCATAATCAATCAACTAGACAATGACCCTCCATGCTCTTTAAATAGAGATCATGGACCAATCGGGTGTTAAGCTATGGATCAAGGTTAGGTATGATCTAAGAGAAGTTGAGCCGTCATATCACTCTATGTCTAGAACATATCGTGACCGTCGGATTAAATATTTACAAATGCATACTTATGCATACTAAAGAAACACACTTTTCCTAACAGATATATTACACAAGTTGATCTTAACTAACTCCTAAGTGTCTAAATATTCTAACATCCCCCCTTAAGAACAGCTTGGGATAGGATTGAAGGATTTACAAAAGTGACACTATTAGGAGAAGGAAGGAGGCATTAGAGCCTATCCCCCCTTAATGACAAATTCTTGAAATCCTAACATAGATTGAAGTATAGAAAACTTCGCTTATGTAAGCGACTTGGTGAAGATGTCTGCAACTTGATCATCTGTAGGACAAAAGAGCACTTCAAGAACACGATCGTGAACAAGATTTCTGATGAAGTGCATATGTAGCTCAATGTGTTTGCTGCGTTGATGTAGGACTGGATCTTTGGCAAGCTTGATGGCACTTTGATTGTCGCACCAAAGTGGAGTGGGATGCTATTGCTCGAATCCAAAATCTGAAAGGATCTGTCGAATCCATAAAGCTTCTTGGCTGGCATTAACTGCGGCTCGATATTCTGCCTCTGTTGAAGAAAGAGCAAGAGCTTGTTGTTACTTACAATCCCAAGTGATAGGTCCAGATCCCATACTAAAAACATAACCTGCAGTAGACTTTCGATCATCAGTATCACCGGCCCAATCTGAATCAGTGAAACCAACCAACAAAGGTTCCCCCCCTGTACTGTAATGAATCCCAAACTGAATTGTACCCCGAATATATCGAAGTATTCTTTTAGCTGCTTTCCAGTGACTTTCATGAGGTGTTTGCATATAAAGAGAAACACGACCAATGGAAAAGGAAAGGTCAGGACGGGAATGAGTCAAGTATAATAGACTACCAACAAGCTGACGATACAAGGTGGCATCTACTTCAGGTGAAGTACAAGTGGCAAAAAGTTTGACTCTAGACTGGAAGGGAGAAGGGGCTGGTGTACAATCTTCCATGTGAAAGCGACGAAGAAGGTCACAAGCATACTTAGACTGAGAAAGAAAGATTCCTTCTTTGGTTTGCAGGACTTGGAGACCAAGAAAATAATGCAAATGTCCTAAGTCTGACATTTCAAAATTTTGCTTAAGAATGTATTTCACATGGGTTATAAGCTTAGGGTCACTACCAGTAAGAATAAGGTCATCAACATATAGAACAAGTATGATGAGATGGTTTCCTACTTTCTTGGTATAGACATTGGGGTCAAAATGGCATCTAGAAAAATTAGTGTCAAGAAGAAAGCTATCCATTTTGACATACCAAGCTCTAAGAGCTTGCTTAAGGCCATATAAGGCTTTATTAAGGCGACAGAGAAGGCTAGAGTTATTCTGAACATATCTAGGAGGTTGTTCCATGCAAATTTCCTCTTGTAAATCACCATGTAAGAAGGCAGACTTGACATCCATTTGATGGAATTCCCAGTTATGTAAGGCTGCAAGGGAAAGAACAAGGCAGATGGAGTTCATTTTTGCGACAGGAGAAAAGGTTTCATTGTAGTCAATCCCTTCAACTTGGGAAAAACCTTTGGAAACTAACCTTGGCTTAAGTCTTTCAACACTTCCATCTGATCCATACTTAGTTCTGTAGACCCATTTACGTCTGACAAGTTTTATTCCTTTTGGAAGAGGTACAAGATCCCAAGTATCATTCGCCATTAAGGAATGATATTCTTCATCCAAAGCTGCATCCCAATCTGGATTTCCTGAAGCTTCTACAAAAGTTTCTAGATCATGATTCTTGCAAACTTGATCCAAAAGAGAAGAGGCTCGCTAAAACTGAGAACGTGTTCAACGTTGATCTCTAGGATCACTGACAAGCTCACCAGCTGCTTCACATGTTGAATGGACCCATCGAGGAAGCACTTGTGCTAGTGCAACTGGAGGAACATGAGCAGGAGGAGGTGGATTTTCATCCTCACTGTCATCATCAGAAACTGGAGTTGGAAACCTGTCAAGGAAGTTGGAAGAAGAAGAAGCCACAATCACCAAATCAGGCTCGCAGGACAAAGATGGCACAATCGTTGAGTTAGGCTCGTAGGCCAAGATATTTTCATCAAATTTAACATATTTTCTAATGATTACATCATGAGAATTTGGTTGAAGAAGTCTATAACCTTTTACATCTTCATAATATCCAAAAAATATGCACTTTTCACTTTTAGGCTGCAATGCTTTCCGTTTTTCATTCGGAATATGAGCCCATGCTTCACTACCAAACACACGGAAGTGACTTACATCAGGTTTAGTTTTACTCCATGCTTCTTCCGGTGTGATACCCTGTAAGCCTTTAGTGGGGGTGCGATTAACTATGTAATTTTCACAATTAATGGCTTCAACCCAAAATTGAAGACTTATTCCCTTAGATTGGATCATACAATTAGCCATTTCTTTTAAAGTGCGGCTATTCTGTTCAGCTACACCATTTTGTTGTGGTGTATATGGAACAGTGTGTTGTTGTTGGATTCCTTGTTCAGTGCAGAAAGTAGTGAACTTTTTGTTAACATATTCTCCTCCATTGTCAGATCTTAACTTAATAATTTGATGATCAGATTGTTTTTCAACAAGGGCCTTGTAGGCCAAGAACATGTTAAATACTTCGCTCTTAAGTTTTAGGAAATAAACCCAAGTGCGTCTGGAGTAATCATCAATGAAAGTTAAGAAATATTTGAAACTAGAAAAGGAAGCAAATGGAAGAGGACCACACAAGTCACTATGCACAAGATCCAAGGGAACCGAGGCGTGCCAAGAGGCACGTTTGTCAAAACTGTCCAGATGATGTTTTCCAAGTACACAACCGGAATAAACACTATCCCTGCAAGATACCATCAGAAGACCTGTCACCATATTGTCTTTACATAGTTGTTGCAATGAGCGATAATTTAAGTGACCAAATCACTCATGCCAAAGTTTGCTCAAGTTATCACTATGAGCAACAAAAACTGAAGGAAAAGGTGATGACCCAAAGTTGTTAAATTTGTACAACCTGGTAATATCATCAACAATTCCAGTAGCTAGGACCCGTTGAGGATCTTTAAAATCCTTGATTACAACTTGGTGAGGTGTAAACGTCACATTTTTACCTTCACCAGAATGAGTGATTTGATAGACAGATAACAAATTGCAGGAAATTCTTGGAACACATAGTACATCATTGAAATATCATTATCTACTAGAACTGTTCCATCTCCTACAACACTTAGAGATCTATCATCACCAACAAATATTTGTTTGGTGTTACATTCATGCACAGTAGAAAACATGGCTTGATCCTTAGCCATATGATAAGATGCTCTATAATCAATGAGCCATTCATTTGAAGTAGAAGAAGAAGATGCATTATAAGAATAACCAGAAGTACAAAGTGCATGTCCATGAGAGGTAGATTCTGAAGGCGAATCTAGGCTAATGCTGTGCTTCTTCATTGCTGCTTCCAAGGATGCCATCTTCTTGAAACACTTAGATTCATCATGATTATCTTTCCCGTAATAGTTTCAATGACACTCAGTCTTCTTGACTTTTGGCTTGGATCCTTTGTCATTTTTTAAGGAAGGAGATGACTGAGAGGGTTTGGGACCCTTGTTTGGCTTATTATTGCAAAAATTTTGTTTCTTAGGAGGCTTGGACTTTTCTTTCTGTTGGGACAATAAGGCTTTCCCAGATGTATCTGCATTGTTAATTATTCCAATATGGATGAGCTTATATTTCTCTCTAATCAAGGAATCACAAAAAGATTCAAGACTAGGCTCTTGATAGCTAGCTGCATTCAAGGATTCTTTCATGGAGTAAAATGTAGATACAAAAACAGAGTATGCAAGTCCAAGTTTGGAAAGAATATGATAAATGCATTGTTTGTCTTCCCTCTTAATCTTGCATTCTTCACATAAGAGTTTAAGAGTTTTGTACTTAGATAAATAATCTTGTATGCATGAAAAAT
>BSBM01000047.1:17342500-17630000 GCA_027924585.1 Larix kaempferi | reverse complement strand
ACAACAAATGACCAACCCCTCTACCTGGAACCTTAGAGTAAAATACATGTTCACATTGGCTTGGAAGAACATAGGGCTCCGTTCCTGGCTCAAACAATCTTGTATTAACCATGGTAAATCCATTATCATGTTCAATAATAGTTTTATTGGGATCATGTTGATTCAATCGTAACCTATACCATTTGACAAAAAATAGAACTACCTTGAAGTAAAGTCTCACTGAAGAATATCTTCCAAATACCCATAGTATCGATTTTCTGAGAGTGTTGGATGTCTGTCACTTCTAGAGGAAACATTGGTCACCTCAAAGACTGCAGATATTCCACAATATGATGTTTTCTTCATTTCATCCAACTTTTTGATGTGATATCCCACTCCAATGTAACGCATTTTTTTTAGAAGGTTGGATAAGGGAGCGGTTATGTCGCATAATTTAGATGAATCTTCTGTAATATCCTGTTAACCCGATGAATCCCCTTAACTTGATTGATTTGATTTTTTCTTGGTCCACCTTGAATCCTTCCTTGAATATTACATGACCAAGATAGTGCACTTCTTCCTCACTGAACATGCTTTTGGACATCTTTGCGTAGAATTTATTCGCTTCTAAGATAGCTAGTACTTGTTCCACATGTGTGAGATGTTCCTCCCATGTTTTGTTGTATATGAGGATGTCATCGAAAAAAACTAGTACAAACTTTCTTAAGAATGGCTGAAATAAGTTATTCATGGTGGCTTGAAAGGTTGTTGGGGCATTAGTTATCCCAAAAGGCATTACTTTAAACTCGTAGTGTCCTCCATGGGTCCGGAAAGCTCTTTTTTCCACATCTTCTAGCCTTACTCTGATTTGGTAATATCCTGACCTTAAGTCTAATTTTGAAAAGTACCTTGCGCCATGAATCTCCTCCAACATTTCATCGATGAATGGAATGGGGAATTTGTCTTTAATGGTTATCTTGTTTAGTCCTCTGTAGTTGATGAATAGCCTAAAGGATCCATCCTTCTTTCGTACTAGTAGTACAGGTGCAGTATAAGGGCTCCGAATTTTTGTAATCACTCCGCACTCTAGCAAATTGTGGATTAATATTTCAATCTCTGTCTTATGATGGTGTGGATACCTATACGGTTTAACATTGACATGGCTTGATCCAGACTTGATTTCAATGATATGCTCGATCTTCCTTTCTAGTGGTAACTCCATCGGGAGATATCAAATACCTTTTTGTACTTTTGGATTAGTTTCTAGATCTCTGATTGACTTGGTTTAGCAAATTCTAAAGTTAATAATTCTATCTCTTGGAATTGTATGACATATGATGGTGCTCCTTTCCACATTAGCTTCTCCATTTTGTGGGATGACACAATTTGTGTGTGCAGGGGTTGGAACCCATGCAATTTGTATTTTTCTCCTTGCCATTTGAACTTTATAAAGTGTTCTTGGTGGTTGGATGAGTAGGTACTTAGTGTTTGCAGCTACTGAATTCCTAATACTGCATCAACTCCTCCCAGGGACACTGCATAAAATTATGATTCTAGGTTATAACCTTGTAATTGCAGTTTGGCTTTGTGGAATTTTCCCACCTTTTTTATCTTCTTTCCATCTTCCACCATTACCTTCATGTTAGGAACTGGGTTTATGAAAAGGTTAAGCCTCTTTGTGACACTTACATTGATAAAATTATGGGTACTTCATGTGTCCACTAGGACAACAACGTTGTTATTCTTGGTATGTCCATTAAGCTTTAATGTTTGTGGCTGATGTATTCTATTTATGGTTGCATTGATATCTTTGGTGTGTCTTCATCTTCTGTCTCTGAGAGAGGATTTTGGAGGTCACTTGTATCTTCTATGTCAGATTCATCACTGTTTGATTTTTATTTCCCTTATGCTTCACATTGATACAGGTTCTTGGTGGTTTCTTTTTTCAAACACGTATGTCTTGGGTCCCATTTCTCTCTACAGTACTTACACTTTACTTATTTCATTCATTGGGATTCTAGATTGGTTTTATTTTCCCTTATTAGCTGTGGTGGTCGATATTTTGTGTCGGTTCTGGTATTTTGGATGAACCTTCGATCCTTATCATGGTTTTTGTTCCAAGTTTTTTTGAATTTTTACTCAATGATTTTTTCCTTGTGTCTGGCCTTGTCTAGGGTTGAGACATTTAGTAGTTCTATTTCATCCATGATATATGGTTTTAGTCCGTACACATACATTTGTAGACGTTTAATGTATATGAGTTCCGGAACACGTGTTGCTAGGGCTTCCCATTCATCAATGTATTCATTGGCATCCCCTTGCTGCTGTAGTCTGGTGATATTTGCGAAGAAGTCTTTCTCTTTTAAATCTTCAAACCTATTAAAGAAGTCATTTTTGAACGTGTTCCAATTGAGATTAGTTGTCTATGTTGTAACCTTCAACCACATATACCAATTGTATGCCTGACCTTCTAGCTGCATCGAAGCATATTTTATCATTTCTTCTTCGGATTTGATATTGTATCTGGAGAAAAATTCTTCCACCTTGTTGATCCATGCCATGCTCTATTTTGTTTCACCATCGAATTTTGACAATTCTAACTTGGGTTTCATTTGATATCCACCTATTGGTGGTTTTGGAGGAGAGAGCAGTTCAGGATTTGGAGAATGATCATGATCGATCTCTTCTTGTGGGATTTTCCCTTTGAGAGGAATTGTACTATGATGGTTTGTATTTATTGAACTTGAGGATGGTTGATTTTCCCCTGACACATTGCCTGCTAATGTGGTCATTTTTTCGTCTAAATATTCCTTGAGTTTTCTTAATCCGGTTTCGAACCCTGCTGCTATATCTCTTTTTACTCATTCTATCTCCCATGATACATCTTTGTTGACTTCATTTTTTACAGTGTTTGATAGTTCTTTTTTTCCTTTATGTAGCTCTGCTTCGAATTGGTCGAGCCTTGAGTGTAAACCTTCGATATTTTTAGAATCTTGGGCTTGGTTTTTATCCAAATCCTCCATTCATTTCTTCATTTCCTTCAATTCTTCCATAGATATTGTGCAAGATGGAATCCTTTCTTATGGATTTAAAAAGAAATAAAAAAAGAAAAAAAAATTATTATTTATTTGTAAGTTTTATAATAATAGTAATTTACTATTATAAATAAATGACTGAATAGTTTTAATTTAGGGTTGTGTGTATAGATTCGTGGAGGTGGCAATGGATGGAGTGAGAGGGAATGAGAGCGAGAGGAGGTGGAGCACGTAGGTAAGTGGTGGCGTGAGGAAGAAGTGTAGAAGTGGAGGATGTGTAGGATGATCATGGGGGATGCAGAAGATGGCGGGAGAAGGAGTAGGTAGGGCACGAGAGCATGTGGATGAGGGTCTGCAAGCATTGGATGTCGCGGAAGGGCACATAGGGATGGAGTGTTGGTTGGGCGTAGGAATATTGCAGGGAAGTGGAGAGGGGACGTGGAGTGGTAGCAAGGGAAAGGGAGTGGAGAGTGGGAGTGATCTTATGGGAATGAAGTTACATAGAGGTCGAGAGACTCAAGACGCCGGGAAAGGATGGAGGGGGGGTTGAGTGTAATGTGTGCAGGATAGAAGGACTGTGGAGGATAGAGGGGGGTACAAAAGGTGCCTAAGAGCGGCAATCTCTGATACCAACTGAAGCGAAGAAATTCGAAAAACCCACAAGAAACTCGAAATAGCCACAATGAATTATAATTAAATATGAGATGATTTACAAGGTAAGAGAAAAAGACCTTTTATAGGTCAAAACACACTGTTTCAACGAAATGGTGTGACCCTAGGATAACTAAGCTTAATATTATTTTTAATATTACAATTATTTACTTCTTAATTATTTATATACTTAACAACTGCTCTGTCAGTCTCCTATACACTTCTTCAGAAATCCATTTCGCCTCTTGCAGCTCATCATCCCTCCATTAGACCAAATATTCCTTCTTTCATGAACTTCGCGTGCATCCGACTTCGCATTCCTCCAACACTTCGACAATTTTCTCCTTGTCGTGTCAACCTAGAATCTGCACTATCCAATCGATGTTCGACACTTCTGCACTATTGTTGGTTGAACCATCCTCAAACTTGTACATATTTGAGACATTGAACATAGGTGAAATGTTCAAGTCCGTCATATCCAACACATAAGTGTTGTTCGAAATCTTCTTCACGATCTTGCATGGTCCAATATTCTTCAGCTTCATCTTGTTATATGTTCATGTCAGAAATCTCTCCTTCTACAAATGTGCATGGACTAATTCTCCTTCATTGAACGACTGTAGTCTCTTCTTTCTACGACTCTCAACTTGTATGTCGCATTGCTCTTTTCTATGCGCTTTTGCACATCTTCATGCACTTCTTTCATATGCTCTGTAACACCCCCTTCCATGATTCCCTTGCACGAAAGGAAACGTTAACAACACACAGGCTTATTGCAGACTTAGCCCCAATAATTTTTGCACACAAATTCCTAACATTTTAAAACTTCTATATGCAGATTCGTTTCCATATAAAACACAGCGGAATGAACATGCTAACAAGCACTCAAACAGACAGTAATTGCAATCATATCAATCACAGCAGAGAATGATTCAACATACAGAAACCCAATCTCATTCGTATGCCATGCATGGATTCCATATTAATTCATTTCATGTAACAGTCACTAATTTCATTAAGCATGGACAATTTATCCTACTGCATAAAACATGATGCATTTCCTTTCATTAACAGGAATAATTAATCCTTCAGATTGAATGCATTGCAAACACAGACTGTATATAGATTAATTCACAGAATACTTATCTTGAATTGTAATGGTCCAAACGACTGGCTATGGAAGGGCAACGTTCCTCCCAACCGTAGACCTCTGTCCAGCTTGTGTTCTTTCAGCTGAGAGGTCACCCCCGAGCTGGGCTGTGTATCCACTAAGGAGGACTAGCTGGGTGCTCTCACAGCCATGGTTTCAGTCAAGCATCCAAGAGGATAGAGGAGGGTAATGCTAAGCTAGTGATCTCAACCACAGAGCTACAGGCATCTCAAGTGAGCTCAACAGTTAGGCACCCACATTACCTACCACATCCAACACAAGGAAGATCCCCTTCTCTGTTACACAGTCCCTCAGGCAACTCTTCCCTCCAGTGCTCTTCAGGATGGGCATAGAAAGGTCCAGCTGCTGATCTTTGAGATCCTAGCCTTCACTGGGTTTATCAAGCACACCCAACCTCTGCATACTCAATCCCAACTTGAGTTCTCACCATTCTGCTCACTAAACACTCAAATCCGTCACTCGTTTTCTGAGCTGCAAAAACTCGGTTTTCCCATTGATTTCGGGGTAGCTAATGCTCCCAAATTCGCCCCAAGGTTCATGCTAATGGATCCCCCATTGGATTTCCCTGTCCCATGCCAAATCTGGACGTTTTTGGTCCTTCAAAATCTGGGTTCTCTCAAGGTCGCGTTTTTCTGGTTTCCTCACTGTTGGCTTTCGTTTTTGGATGGGAATGATGCTAGGTAGGTTCACAATGGAATGGGGTGAGAATGAAGCAACCTCCCATGAGGTTGAGTGACTTCTTGCCCAAGTAATCAGAGCCCATGCCCACCCATACGAATTTCAGGGCTGCCCATGCTCCATTGAAGCCATGGGCTGAAATCTCAACCACCTTCTTACAGCAGGCATTAATGTCACCTAGGGAAGTCAATGGGTTCTCATAATGACAAATGGCAGCCTAGGGTTTAATCCCATAGCCCCCTCACCACTCCCTAGTGGATACACGTGGCCCCTTCTCATTCATTGCCTCCATAGCCAGTTTTTGGGTATTTTATTTCAATGTTAAATATTTACATCAATTTACAATATCGCATGGCTTAATAGCACGTGGGTAACAAAATATCAAGCGTGTCTAATTTAAATAAAATCCGAGCATAAACTAGCGGGGCCTTGGCCTTGAGCTCCACGCTAGGGAAACATACATCGTGTGTTTACAATATTTACATTAGAGCCAATATTTCCTAAGGGTCGAAATTGGGGTATTACATGCTCTGTGAATGATTCAGCATTCGCGCTTTTCCTGATTTGTGTCGGTATCTCAACCAGATCTACCACTCCATGTCGGATTCAAAATTGAACAATCTGGAATGGGCTCATACATGTCGACCAATTCACAGAATTGTTGTATGCGAACTCTGCTTGCGCCAACACATTCTCCCACTGCTTGGGTCTGTCGTTCGACAAACATCTCAGAAGGTTTCCCAAACTTCTTTTCACCACCTCGGTCTGTCCATTTTTCTGTGGATGATATGGTGAGCTAAAATGAAACCTCGTGTCCAGTTTCTTCTATAGGGTTCTACAGAAATTCCCCATAAACTTGGTATCTATGTCCGACATGATACTCTATGACAACCCATGCAATCTGACTATCTCCTTGAAGAATAGTACAACAATGATTGTAGCGTCACTTATCTTCCGACATGGAACAAAGTGTTCCATCTCTGAAAATATATCGAATACAACAAAGATTGAGTCATTCCCTTGTTGCATCTTCGATAATCCTAGCACAAAATCCATGCTTAGGTGCTCCCATAGGGTATTCAACACTGGTAATGGTGTATACAACCCCGTATTCTAAATTCTTCCCTTTTTTAATTGGAAAATGCGACACTGTCGTACCCACTTTCCAACATCTGTCATCATTTATGGCCAATAATACTTCTCTTCGACCAACTCATTGGTCTTCTCGATGCCAAAATGACCTACTAATCCACCATTATGCAGCTCTCAGATTAGCTTCTCTCTTACGGATCCTTTGGAAATACACAATTGTTGTCCCTTGAATAGGTATCCCTCTTGGATGAAATAATCCAAGTATGGAGTCTTGTCGACACTCCATGGTTCGCTACTCGCCTTCCATGTTTTCACAAAATCCTCGTCGATCTCATACTCTATCTTCACCAACTCTGTTCATGTTGCTCGAACTATCACTGTGTTCAATAATGAAACTCTCTGACTCAACGCATCGGCAACCTTGTTCGACTTATCCGACTTATGTCGCAACATGAAGGTATATCCCTACAGGAATTCGACCCACTTCATGTACTGCTGGTTCAACTTCGGTTGAGTGTTCAAGTACCTCAGTGTTTGGTGATTTGTGTGCAACACAAATTCCTTGGGAAACAAATAATTCCTCCACTTCTTCAACGCTTGGACAATATCATAGAATTCCTGGTCATAGACCAAATATTTTTGCTTCGCTTCATCCAACGTTTCGCTGAAGAATGCAATTTGTCGGCTTTCCTGGCTCAACACTACTCCAATTGCCATTCCACTCATGTCACAATCGACTTGGAAAACTTTGTCGAAATCTGGGAGCGCTAACATCAGGATTTCAGTGACCTTTTCCTTCAACTTGTCGAAATATCTTTGGGCAACTTCTGTCCACTTGAACTCCCCTTTTCTCATGCACTCTGTCAAAGGTGCACATATCCGACTGAATCCTCTTATGAAATTCCTGTAGAAATTAGCAAGTCCATGGAAACTTCACACTCTAGTTGTGCTTGTTGGTTCTGGCCACTCGAATATAGCCTTCACCTTCTCTAGTTCCATCACTAACCCTTTACCCGATATTAAAAATCCAAGTACACTATTTCTTCCTTCATGAAGAAAAACTTTTCCAGGTTCACCATTAGCTTCTCTTCCTGCAACTTCTGCAATACTTGTCGAATGTGCTCCAAGTTTTCAACCTTGGGTTGACTAAATATCAGGATGTCGTCTAGTACACTACGACGAACTTTCCCAAGAATGGATTCAGTACTTCACTCATCAACCATAAGAACGTGATAGGTGCATTATTCAATCTGAATGGCATGAATAACCACTCATACAGCCCTCCCTTCGTATTGAAGGTTGTTTTCCATTCATCACCCTTTTTGACCCTGATCTGGTGATAACCACTTTTTAGGTCAATATTAGTGAAGTATCTCGCTCCACTCAAGCAATCCATCAAGTCATCCATTCTTGGTAATGGAAACCGATACTTGATCATGATCTTATTGATGGCTCTAGAGTCTATACGCATCCTCCATTATCCACCCTTCTTTGGTGCTAGTATTGCTAGTACCGTACATGGGCTCAGACTCTCTTTGATCAATCCTTTGTCCAACAGCTCTTGGACTTGTCGATTGAGTTCCTGACTTTCTACCATATTCATTCTATGAGGTTCCTTGTTGGGAAAACTCAATCCTAGAATCAAGTCAATCTGATGGGATATGATTCTCATCGGTGGCAATCCCTTCGGCACTTCATCAACCACTATGCTCTGAAACTCATCTAGCAACTTTTCGAATTCGACCGGAATCTCCTCCATTGTCGACCTCTCGACACATGGTCCCTTCGGAATGATGGTGAAACACCCCAACTGTTTCTTCTCCTCCGCAAGGAATTCCTTGGCTGAACACATCAACACTCGCTTCTCCCAATAGTTGCTCTCGCCCTACTTGCAGTCAGCTTGCTCATCCTGCTTCAGCTTTAGCATCCTCTGCGTGCCATTTTTCCACACTGTTACTGTGTTGGCTCGACCATCATAGATAATCTTCCAATCATATTTTCATGGTCTTCCTAACAATAGATGACATGCCTCCATTGGGATTACGTCTCACAACACGCTTTCTTCAAGCTTCCCGACCTTGAAGTTAATCAGGCACTGTCTGGTTACCTTCACACAGTGACCCTTCTGCAACCAAGATATCTTGTATGGATTTGGGTGTTCCCGACATCTCAAACCGAACTTGTCAATGACCTCTGTCAACATAAGATTCTCCATACTGCCACCATCCACTATGGTCTTCCAATACCACTTGCCAATCATCACTATAGTCTGAAATATAGCCTTTCGTAGTGTCGGCTCTTTCTCATCGCATCGGTCATCCTAAACCAACGTTCTCCTGGCCATCATGGTTCAACCTCATCTTCGACCATCTTCACCATTATCTGATGTCGAATCTTCCTTCTCATTTCCCTGGTCATCTCGTCAACCTCTGGGTTTCGAATCGTTTGCAGTGTGTAGGTTTTTTGGGCACTCATAAGCTTCGTGTCCTACACCCTAACACTTGTAACAAACCACAACTGGTCTATTAGCTTTCTTCTCTGTCATACCACTTCGACCATACGCACCCCGGCCGTCGGTATCTCATCCATCCCATCGTTTTCCTTGTGCTTTCTCTCTGGTCACTGTCCCTTCTGCACGTCGATTGTCTTCGATGGTTTCTTTCCTAGTTCTGCTACTTTGACATTTCGCGGAAACAGCCTCCGCACCCTGACTGGTCATTCTCCCTTTGGTCGATGTGGCCTTTCTCGACAGTTTCTATTCTTCCTTCAGAGCTAACTATTAGGGTTCAACGATCGCTGTGAACCTTGACAAGCTCAAGTCGTTCTGTATGGAATACTTCAATCCATTTACATACCTCGCGACAGCTTCTTCGCCTTCGTCGGTTTGACCCGACCGAATCTAAAGTCTATAGAACTCTTCCATGTATTCCTTCACAGTCATCTCTTTCTATCAGAATTTTTTCAACTTCCTGAATAAGGAAATCACATAAACACCTGACAAGAAATTCCCTTTCAGCTTGGAAACCATCCTGTCCCAAGCCTTGATCTTTTCCTTACCTTTCTTGACTCTATCAGCCTGTACATTGTCCCAACATAATGAGGCATGACCCTTCAACCTCAGACATGCAGTCTTAACCTATTTAGGATCCTCAATCTGCTCTATGTCAAAGTATTTCTCCATCTCCCTGAACTAGTCTATCAAGTCTTCTGGGTCCATAATTCCTGAGTAGGTAGGCACATCCATATTTGTCTTACCCGTCATCTCTGAAAGTATCCTGATGAATTTATCTTTTGTTTCTTCCTCGACAGCTTCTCGTGCTTCCACCTCTTCAACTTCCTTGTCGTTGTGGTCTAGCGCATCAAGAATGCATCCACGTCTTTGGCTCTCTTTGATCATTGTGACCTCACTCATCAAGCTTCGCGTTGTTTGCATGCACTCGTCGAACATTTCATGATCAACTGTGACTGCTGAGCCACGCACTCTTCGTCCAAATCCTCAGACATTAACGCCTCTTTGAGCCATTTTCAACCTCAGCTGGAATATTCACTCATCCAATCACAACCAGACTCCTCGACTCATGAACAACTCTACCCAACCACAGCTAGAGTTGTTGACACACTCGCAGGCTCTTCCGCTCAACAGATTCAACTGCTCAACATTGGATACTTCCCAACTCAGCCAGACTTCACTTCTGGGCTCTAATATTACCGACTCTCTCTAAATTTGATACCAACTGGCGCAAGGGGGGTCGGTCGGACCTTCTTACTTAACTATGACACACAACACACACAATGCTCACACATACTTGGTATGAACTGGATGCTAGAAACTGGATTCTATTACTTCCATCAATTATAGTGTTACAATACAAAATGTAAATAACTAAACTAGTAGGCCTTAGCCTGATACAATATACATAAGTAAATGGTGTGTTCTCTCTATGTGTGATCTTCTCCCTCTCTTGGTTCACTGTTGAACGATGAGCTATGGATCGGATCCTTCTCACTATGCCTTCGCACTGCTATTCTACCCTGCTGCTACTCTTCTCGAGGTCTACTCCGCTTCCCGAGACACTCTTCCTCTATCTGCCGAATCCTTCCCGATACTACAGACTTCCATTTGTCAATGTCCTCTGGTTGTGCTTCAAAAACCCTGCCTATGGTGACATCTGTCCTGATCCTCAACCACCTGCATAACTACTCATAACTTCCTCAACAACCCCGAACAGCTGCTAAGTAATCCACCTTGACTTCTCCACTTCTCTGACTTTGTGTGAGTTGTTGGCCCCATGCTTCAACCATGCTTCACTTCGTCACCCTTCGACAAAACTTGTCTTGTCGATTTTGACGCTGCTTCCACGGCTTCCAGTCCACCCCTTCCTCCATGCTTAGCTTCCGCCACAAATCAGTCGTATGTCAACCTTCGACCTCTCAACTCTCCACCTCCTGCTCCTGTCGACCCATATCGACAGCTTCTTCTCGAATTCCTGGCTTTAACTTGTCGATCTTTACTTTCGCACTAGTGGTCGTCGACACTCCCTCTGGTCGGCCTCCTTCTGTCGATCATCTTCGATTGTTTGGCCTAGGATCTAATTTTCCTGCATCCGTTTCTATTTTAAACTATGTTGCATTTTTTATAACTCCATAGTGTTCTGTGAGTCCGTTGTATGCAATTTTAAAACGAACAACACTGATTTAAAGAAGACCTAATCGGTGTAATTGCTCCACTTATTCATTGAAAATGAAATGATTGGGAACAGATAAAGAGGAGTGTTAGAGAAGCATGGAGAGTTGTAATGTCCCTCCTATCCTTCAAGGATATGGAGAGGACACTAACAATAATACTGGACATCTAGTCCCATACTTAATCAAATAAGCATTCATATAAATTGTAGATGGAGATATGCAAATGCATAAAATCTCGAAAACACAGCAGAATTTGATTCCATTACACATCCATCATACATTCCATATTTTCATGTCATTCATCAATTAAGCAATATCAAATTAGCAAATGAGAATACTTATCTCAAACCCAGTACTCCCTGAGCAACTAGCTACGCTTCTGCAACGTTCCACCCAACCATAGTCCAGTGTGCTCCTCAATCTCTCAGCACCACTGCCACCCCCGAGTTGGGCATGATCTCCATAAGGAAAAGGGGAAAGCAGGCTCTCACATAGCCAAATATACAACAGAATCAGCCAAACCAATCGGCAGTGGGGTTTCTCATGCTGCTAAGAGATGGACAGAGGTGAATTACTAGGCTAGTGGCTCAACCATTGAGCTATGGATACTTCATTGGGCTCATCAAGCCAAATCTGTCCTCTTCCACTCCTAAATCTCCTGCTCACAGATTCAAACTAAACAAGGAGGGACATAATAGTAAGAAATGCAAGTGCTCGGCGTTTTTGCAGTAGGATTCCCAACGATGGGATTTCAACCAGTTCAGAAAAATGTGGGAAAGCCCAAAACGAAAATTGGAAAATGGAAAAACAACCCCAGGAGCATAATCGTTTTCAGAAAAACGTCCATGGCATTTCATGGATAGAAACGGCCTCTATAACCTCAGAAAATCATGGTTCTCTTCTCCCAGCCACTGTGCTAACCAAAAACAAGTTCCCAGGCATGGAAGAATGTAGAGAAATGCTGAAAACGTGAAGGAAAAACCCCAGTTCACCCCAGGCCGCATGAGAGAGGAAAGACCGCGGTTCAGAATGGCTTTGGGGAGGCAAAACGTGGGTGATTTCTTGCCTTGCAAGCAAAAAATCAAATTCCCATATTGATGGCTTGTCCATACCCGAAATTGGCTGCCATACCTCATCATTCCCAAGGCATTAACTGCCTCAACCAACTCTTGGAAGAATTTAATGATTGGGGCATAAGCCAAAATGGGTAGTTGGGATCTCATGGGTTTTCTCATTGACACATGGATTTACTCCATGGCTCAAGGGTTTGGTTATTTTTCCTCCCTATTCCTTGTAAGATCATGCGCCATCTCTTTGTTGCATTGCATAGCTGGTTGTGGGTTTTTCATTAAAATTGCATATTTACATGATGTCTGAATTTACATTGTGCACGACTAGCACAAGAACCATATGCATCTATTCTAATTTCGGATACATAGAATGATAAATCAATGGCGGGGCCTTGGCCTTGAGCTCCTCACCATGACTAAATAACAATATTTACATCATTTACAATATTAGTGCAATAGGGTCAAGATGGGGACATTACAAGAGTGGAACGACTGGGAATGTAGACGCAACATAGTATGGAAACATGGCAGCCATATTTAATCAATTGTATTTCCAAGTGTACATGCACTTCCTCATAGTGGAGGATCCATGTGAGACAGGTTACAAAATGGGGGAATTGAAATGTTCAATGTAATAGTGGAGCATTAGAAGAGGAGAGTGGAGAGGCAAAAAAAGAGAATGGAGTTTAATTTTTTGAATTCCTGATCGTAAATATTACATGTAATTGAAAAAAAGTTGCATATGAGTTAATTTGTTAAATTTAAGCCCTTGATTTCTGTGTACGATGAAGAATATTCCATGATTAATAAAATCTAGTAGCCCAATTTTTGAAAGATAAAAATTCATCAACCTCACCTCCACCCCCAAAGTTGAAATAATACGCCTATCGGCATAATAACAAGTGAAAACGTTGTGTTTGCGGAAAATTCCTTGCCATGGGGATAGCTGAGAGTAAGCAAAGAGTCGACAATATAATTTTTAAATTGGCAAAAGCATCTATTCCTTAATATTTAGACCTGTGAAATGGGATCGGAGCTTCAGTGCTCAAATCAGGGAATTATTTTGTTAAGTGTTATGGCGTGATGAGATATCGTTTGCTGTGAAAACCCATCCGAATGGATTCGTCGGAGCATTATGTGAAAGTTCCCCGCCTGCTATATCCCTTAGGGCTTTGAAAACTCATGCCAAAATGTGTCGTGGAGCACCATAATCCTAGTGTATCACGTGCTTCCTTCATGAATACAATGCAGTTTGGTGGGCAGCCTTCGATCTATACTCACTGCTCTAGCTTCGATTTAGTTTGAAAAAAAAATGTTTGATGTGGTCCAAATGTGCCATCAATTCATTGATGAGAGTGCTAGTGTGGCAAAGACATGGTTGCCACTCATATCTGCGTGGCTTTCCATTACATATTTCCCACTAGGCATGTGATCGTCAAGGAAACATGCTCAACAATGCCCATAGGGACATGTGTCCTAGATGAGAATGTTAGTTGATTTGTTGAAAGCTTGAGGATGAAGCATTTTTCTCCATTGATTTCCTTCTCACTGCATTGGAAAACATGGTTGTCTTTGATATTGGATTCAAACCCTACATAAAATATAGCTAATGATATGATTAACTCAGCATCAACCAACTTTGAAAAGAAAGCATTTTAATTGTCCTATGCTCATAACCATCCAATTAAAGATTCAAAACAATGATTATTGATCATCATTGAAGAATTAATAACTTTCTTTTATGTATCTTCTAATGGAAATCAACTAGTTTTGAAAAGAAATCTTGTTAATTGTCCTTTGTTCATTGCCATCCAATAAAAAATTCAAAACAATAGTTGTTGATCATCACAGAAGAATTGATAACCTACTTTTATATATCTTCTAGATCTTCTAACGAAACCTAAATTATTCATCATCAATGTACCTGGTTTATAGAATTGATCATTGATGATTGAATAAGTACGAGGGTTTCATAACTAAATGCTACATATTCTTGCACCACAATAGTTCTGTAAAAGGTCTAAAATCTTAAGAGAGAAAAGAAGACAAGGAAGGAATCGAATGTTTCCCCCTACTATGTAATTTGGAACTGTTGTTTGGATAAAGTAACTTTTGGAAACTACAAGAAGATTGTAATGACAATAAGATTTTCCCTTGGAGAAATTAACATAAGAGCACATATTTGTTCAAAGTAGCTAGCACATAAAGATTTGATAGGTATGGATTCCAACCAACCATAACAATGCATATTTTGATTTATTTCTTTGAAATATCGAATATAAAGTTTTTCATCTCTGGAAAGAAAAAGAAAAAAGAAAGCAATTTGAAAACCAATCACATAGACAAACAACCATATTCTCTTTTATGGCTAGTTTTAAATTGGATCTTCCATGCATGTGTAAGGATTGATTCCTTTTATTTAGTTTAGTTTGAATTAGTTTCCTTTCCATTTTATATGCCACTAAGGATTGCACAACCTCTTAGTAAGTTCATTTTGTAGAGTGCGAGAAATCACAAAACAACAAACATCACTTAAGTGATGCCCCCAATATCAATTGGGTGTCAATACCATAGTGTAGACATTGGCGGCATGTTGCTTAAGAAAATCCATGGACATTTTTTTCAAGTGTTCTAGGTTGATTAGGAGTTGGAAACAAGTCAATTGGATGTTGGCACTACGTCGATTGGAGGTCCATTGAGCATCCAATCGGTGACATGCTCTAATTCTTTTTTCTTTCTTTTTTTAACTGAAATGGTTATTTGAATTGATTAGGAACCAGTTGGGCCGAAGCCAAAGCAATCGAGATTACGAAGATTCAAAGTACAGCTTCAACGGATTACAAATTTCAATTCCAGACACAGCTGTACTTCAGGGTATACAGGCATTTGAGGGAGCTTCATCATTTTTGTTGAATACTCCTTGAGGAAGGAGACAACCCAAGTTTGCTTTGAGGTCTACTTCCGTGTTTGATCCACGGAGGATGTCGAAAAAATTAGAGGAGGCAAAGTCTTGCAACATATATCGCAGCCTTTGCAGAGTCATATTGAAAGCAGGATTGTTAAAATGATCCTCTGTATTTAATATTTTTATCAAAATTTCAGAGTCTCCAAAAACTTGAATTTCTCGCATACCATTTTCATGGGCTATCTGGAAAGATTTTAGCAGCCCAAGGATTTCTGCCTGATTATTAGTTCTGTGACCAAGACCCCAATTGAAACTATCTTTTCTAGATCCATCCGAGTATATTACTCTGCCTGCTCCAGTAATCCCTAGGTTTCCTTTGGAAGCTCTGTCAAAGAAAATAGAAACTTTTCCCTGCTTCCTCCACCAATCTTGAAAATTTTTATCTGGATCTCTTAATCACCATCCTGGAGTGATGAAGGGGCGAACAACAATTTTATTTCTATCCCTGAAGATAAATGTTCCCAACCATTTCTTTTCTTCTGGATGTAGAGAACTATCTTTCTTGTAGATTAGTTGGGCCATTGATTCAAGAAAGGAACCTTTAGGTTTGGCAGCCACCTTCGAAGGGGAACATGAAGAGCTATTGAAGATCTTATCATTTCTGGCCAACAATAATTTCCAACACACATATTTGGGGATATCCTACCAAATTCGATTCCAAAGAGACTTGGCTGGGATCACAAGGGAGTAGCACATCTTCCAGGTAGAAAATAAGGCAACCACTGTGATTTGAGATGGAACTATGGCATTGAGACTGTGGAGGAATATTTTCTAGACTTCTTGGATGAATGGATAGTCTAAGAACAAGTGCTCCATAGTTTAAAAATAATTACTGCACAATGCACATCTATGTGGAACAATAATACATTTTTTTAACAGGTTTTCTCCGGTCAGAACTTTCTTATGCATTAAGATCCAAAAGAAAAAATTTACCTTGGGAAGACTAACTGGATCCCATACTTGATTCCGGAAGGATACTGGGTGAATAGAAGGATGCTAAGGTTGAAGAGATAAATATCCCCATGTTGCGGTATATATCTCAGTCTTCCCCCATCCCCATTTATTTGGAGCTTGCAAATGCACAGGAGCCAAATCTGTCAGAGTTGATAAAAGTGTTAAATTTTCAGAATTTACTTCAATCTGATCTAGGATCTTAAGTGAGAGAACAACATGTACAGCAAATCTACAGCATATCAATCATGGACACAATAATGCAAGCACACAAGAGACACAGAGTTTACTTGGGGAAAACCATAAAGGTGAAAAACCCCAATAACTTCCTCAGAGATAGATAGAGCAATGATACAACCAGAATACAAGATATAGTCTTCTCCTAGCAGCAGAGCCTCCTCCTCCACAAGTGCGCCACTCTCCCAAGTGTGAATGAGAGAATAGAATGTGTAAAATGATAGAGACACACTCTCTATTTATACACTAACTTGACTTGACCTTTACTCAACTAGGCCGGCCTCAACTTAACCACTTAACATAATGCTGGCTGGACCAACCCCCACTAGGGTGGTCTAATAACCCTTTGACCCAAATGGTCGACCCCCAATAGGGTGGTCTAATAACCCTTTGACCCACATGACTTATACAGGGCCGACCCCAACAAGGTGGTCTAATAACCCATCAAGTATAAGTTAAGACACTTACAATATAAATGATGACACTTCCGTATAGAGGAATAATAACATCTCTATAGGAATAAAATATACATATATGTGAAATACATTCCGAAGTTACATATACATCAACACTCCCTCTTAACTAGGAAGGTATTTCTCGACACAGGTCTTCTAGCACAAGTCAACTTCTCTAGATCATCGTCACTGCTGCTACTATCTCAATCAATCCCTGAATCTACTCGTCATAGGAAGTTCTACAGAGCCAGTCCTTTTTCATACTGGATGTAGGCCCACCACCTGCAAGTCTTCTTTATCACTGGCCATACTGTGGAAATCTCAGGATTTATTACGTGCATCACAAAACCTTAAAAGAGTCTCTTGACTAGCAAGAACCCTAAAGAGCATCTGAGGCCTTTTTCATCATGTCCAGATCTCCAGGACTTATAACATGTGACCCCACCACAAAACCTCGAAAGAGAATCCTAGGATTGATTACGAGTACAAGGCTCAACCTATCGGATCTCCTAGGGCACAAATTACATGTGGTCACCAAAAACCTTGAAAGAGCATCCCAGGACTGATTACGAGCACAAGGATCAACCTATTGGATCTCCCAGGGCACAAATTACATGGGGTCATGGCAAAACCTCGAAAGAGCATCCCAGGACTGATTACGAGCACACAACTCAACCTATCGGATCTCCGAGGGCACAAATTACATGCCATAGGACAAACCTTGAAAGAGCATCTCCTAGATATCCTAGGGCACAAATTACATGCCATAGGAAAAACCTCAAAAGACTATCTGTAGATCTCCCAGGGCACAAATTATATGTCCTCCCAAGCAAAACCTCGAAAGAGCATTTTCCAGATATCCCAGGGTACAAATTACATGCCATAGGCAAAACCTCGAAAGGCTATCTGCAAATCTCCCAGGGCACAAATTATATGCTTATCTGCACAACCTGTTCCACGGCCACAGAGTATCAACCTAATACTCACCATAAATCATCCTGATGTACACATGATCATCCTGATCATCATCACTGCAACATCCTGCTGCATGTCATCTGGAGCAACATCCTGAAGCTCGTCATCCATGATCATCCTGATCATACAATGCATCTACCTGATGCATACCAAGTATCTACCTGATACATATCATCATACATGATCCACCTGATCATACAGTGCATCCACTTGATACAAATACAAATACATGATACATATCACCATACATGATCCACCTGATCATACAATGCATCTACCTGATGCATACCAAGTATCTACCTGATACATATCATCATACATGATCCACCTGATCATACAGTGTATCCACTTGATACAAATACAAATACATGATACATATCACCATACATGATCCACCTAATCATACAATGTATCCACCTGATACATATACAGATACATGGTCCAAGCATCCAACATGATGCATATACAAAATACATACAAATGATCCAACCGATCATATCTAGCATCCAACATGATGCGTACATACATATACATATAAATGATCCAACTGATCATATCCAACATCCAACATGATGCGTACATATATAAATGATCCAACTGATCATATCCAGCATCCAACATGATGCGTATACAGAGCAGTAACTAGAGCATCGTCCTGATGCTCATCATCCAGCACTTACATCCATAGCCATGTGAAGGATCCTCCTTCCAACATGCTTGGAATGGATTCTGCAAATGTGTCCATCACTTCTTCCTCGAAGTGTCATCAATCTGAAGAACACCAAGCCTCTCCCTGAAGTACTCGAACTTCACCCTGGCTAGTGGCTTCATCAGCACATCTACAATCTGCTCGTTTGTCGCAATGTACAAGAGCTTCACAGCTCCTCTCTGCACCATATCCCTGATATAGTGATATTTGATCTCTATGTGTTTCGACCTGTCATGAAACACTGGGTTCTCAGATAGCTTCACACAACTCTGGTTATCACAAAAGATACCAATAGCATCCAACGGGAGATCAAATAACTTAGACAATAGCTTCCATAGCCATACTGCCTCACAACTAGTTGAACAGGCTGCAACATACTTTTCCTCAGCTGTACTCAATTCTACGTAGGACTGCTTCCTGCTAAACCAAGAGATCACACCTGATCCCATACTGAAGCAACACCCAGATGTGCTCTTCCTATCTGCAGCACTGCCTGCCCAATCTGAATCAACATAACCCTGCATGTTAAACTTTTGATTCGCTTCATACTTGAGCCCATAATACACTGTACCTTTCAGGTACCTTAGAATATGCTTTACAGCAACCAGGTGAACACTCCTCGGATCTGTCAGGAGCTGGCTCAATGTGTTCACCGCAAAGCAAATATCTGGTCTCATGTTTGTCAGGTACATCAACGACCCAATCATCTGACGATACATAGTGACATCAACTGGTTCCGATGAAGCATCACACAAAAGCTTCAATTCGATGCCATAGCCTCGCAGTCCATCATCTCGAACCTTTTCGGGATCTCTACTGCATACTTCCCTTGTCCAAGGAATATTCCATCTGCACTCTGCCACACCTCCATACCTAGAAAGTTGTGCATCATACCCAAGTTTTGCACATATATGACTCCCTGTCATGTGTCTCATAACGAAGTGGTTACTCCACATACACTTCTTCTTCAACTACACCATTCAAGAAAGCTGTCTTGAAATCCATTTGGTGTATCTTCTATTTCATCACTTTTATATTTCTCTATGCTGCCATCTGCAGCATGCTTGATCTTGATAGATCCATATGGAAGTCATAACAAACTTCCCTTCAGGTCTTGGGACTACATCCCAAACATCATTCTTCATGATCGACGGATCATGGCATTCTTCCCATATCCTGGGAACTTCAATATCTTCAATATATAATTTTGTTGCTAAACAAATGTTGTAGTTCTTCTTTTGTAGGTGATGGCATACGATCTTTCCTACACAACAAGTTAAATTGCATGGTTAGAAAACATCTCATAGTTTTCAGAACAAATTCTTACACATAAAGAAATATGTCATACAGTCATGCAATTATCTTAGCCAATGCTTTAATACAACATTTATCCATATCTCGTAACTTTCTAGATGCCTTCCAATCTCTACCAAAACATTGTTAAGAGTGTGCACAACTCCCAACGTCTCAGCAAAGAGGATTCATTCTAGATAAGTAGCAATGGAATGTTGTACAGTTCCATAGGCCACTTACCCATACATATTAGTAGTATACCGTTCATCAATGCAACTATTCTAATATGCATAATACACAACCTAATTCTAGTAACATCAATATATACATTATTGAATAGTATTATTTAAACAATAAAATATGCAAGTAATGACAATTCAAATACTTATCTTTGTTTGTTTGTTGGGTTGAATCCCTCTCAGTCTTTGCTTCTTTTTTGCAACTCCATTCTTATGTGGATTGTGAGAAGTGGTCAACTCCCTCTGAATATCTGCATCCTTGCAGAAACTACTGAAGTGTGCTACTTTGCTTTCTTGCAGGAACAACTAGAGTGTGCTCCCTCTTGATCTTTTCTTCCTGGATTACCTGTCCTTGAACTTACATCCATCCTTAATCACTATGCATGCTTATTAGTATCATCATTATGTTATGCTTGAGGTCTCATACATAATCACACATTTATTAGTATAATCTTAATACTATCAAAACACAATAATCTTAAACATGTATATTCATGATCATTCACAGATAATAAACATTAGTATTCAAGGTTTCAAGGAAGTCTTCTTTTACTCATACATATTCTTATTTGATCATAGGACTCTTCTGGTTAGTTGAATCATCAATCAAGATAAGAGATATAATATGCATAAAACCCGTGATTATTCAAACCTATACCTTCATGATTCTTCTCATTAGTCATATCATCAATTATGGTAAGAAACATAATATCCATACAACCATGATTATTCAAACCTATGACTTCATGAATAATCATTATCAACAACACAACAGTATAAGATCCTAACACAAGGTAGGATTCTAGCTTGATATAGGAAAAACATACCTGGATTAGCATGCTAGCTAGTTATGTCTAACATACCCGCATAATATTTCTGGTTCTCTTCAGTGACTTGTGCAAGTAACCTACATGTCTCATAAGTTAACCATTGTAGAACCAAGTTATACATACCTCGAAAGTAGATCTTCTATGTGATCCATGACAATGGATGAATCTTTGTCTTCATGTCACCATGAGCATATGTTCTTGAAGTAGAACATGATTTGACTTTCTTGGTGTACCTTTTTTGTTAGCAAACAACATAAACCTCATACAACATCACAATGCATTAGTACAATCATAAGTGTCAAAACCTTAATCAATGAATATCTTCTATTAAGGTGATACAAAAAGTCCAGTAATTAATCAAGATTGTACTGTAATGATATGAAGACAAACATATGATAAACTTAACCATGAAACATAACTGTAAGCCATACCTGTCAAGATTGCTTGTAATCTTCTTATGGAAAGCCTTAGCCTCATCTCCCTCTGAGACAGGAACTTCTTCACTTATGCAGGTGACCAATCCATCTTCTTCTAGGATCAACCCAATCCACTTGATTTGCAAGAACTAGACCTCGAGCTGGATTAGGGTTTGTCAAAGAAACCCCAAAAATTCAAACTTTGAATTTCAAACTTCCGAAAGGATAGAAATATGCGCCTTGATGAGCTAATCAAGTTGGTGTATTCATAATTTGAAAACTGCAAAGTTTCACCCCTCAAAATTGCCTTTTAGATTTCTAGATTCACTCGGGAGGACCCTGAATTAGGGTTTGAGTTTCCTGGAGCTTCACCCAACCAAAAGATTTGATTCAAAACTCTAAGCTTTGATTTTTCTGAGGAGCTTCCAGCCATGGCCACAGATTTCCAAAATTCCAATTTTTGCAGAAGCCCTAATTTTCCATCTTTCCGATCAAAGTCCCGAACTCGGGTTTGATCAAGCCCGGCCTTCTGCCCAACCAAAAAATCTGATCTTGGTCTCTAAATTTCGATTTTGATGAGTAGCATCCAGCTGTGGTCTCCGATTACAAAAATTCCAACTTTCTTCGAAGCCCTAAATTTCGGAAGCCATGAATGAAGGTACTAAAAAATAATTCTGTTTTGACATAAATATGTACCTGATTGTTTCTGGTGTAACTCTGAACTTTTTGATCCACAGGGTCTGAAAATTTTTTTCAATATAACCCGACCTATTATATTTCCATCTCCATAGGTCTGACCTCAATTGGATTCTCTGAGAGAGAGTTATGCCAAGTGTCGCAACGTGACCTATTTATGGGATAATACAGGAGAGCGAACTTGTACGGAGTGCCACATGTCACTGTTTCAACTTCGGCCTCTGAAAAATTTTCTTGAGATATCCCGACCTGTTATATTTCCATCCCGATAGGTCTAACCTCAATTGTATTCTCTGAGAGAGAGTTATGCCAAGTGTCGCAACATGACCTGTTTATGGGATAATACAGGAGAGTGAACTTGTACTGCGTTCCACGTGTCACTGGTTCAACTTCGGCCTTTGAAAAGTTTTCCTGAGATAGTACAATCTGTGTACTACCTGTCACTTTTTACGAAATTTCATTTGGAGCTTCCTAGCCCAAGTTATGACCTTTTCCCCAAGGTCACCTGATTTTGACTCAGATCTGGAAGACGCAGAAACCCTATATTGTACATATCATAAATCACAATGTACAACGAATTAGAGGTTTTCCTTTGGACACAAGGTACATGGGGATCTGGTCTTCGACCTGTAAAAGTTTCAGATCCAAAAACTTCGCCAAAACGTATTTATAGCGAAATTTCTACGATGACTGGTTTTTGCTATATCAAGCCCTAGCATCGTAAGTGCAACAAGTGTCATACATGCCATATCATGCCTTCATTCAGGCTAGCTCTGATACCATGTTAAATTTTTAGAATTTACTTCAATCTGATCTAGGATCTTAATTGAGAGAACAACATGTACAACAAATCTACAGCATATTGATCATGGACACAATAATGCAAGCACACAAGAGACATAGAGTTTACTTGGGGAAAACCATAAAGGTGAAAAACCCCAATAACTTCCTTAGAGATAGATATAGCAATGATATAACCAGAATACAAGAGATAGTCTTCTCCTAGCAGCAGAGCCTCCTCCTCCACAAGTGCGCCACTCTCTCAAATGTGAGTGAGAGAATAGAATGTGTAAAATGAGAGAGACACACTCTCTATTTATACACTAACTTGACTTGACCTTTACTCAACTAGGTCGGCCTCAACTTAACCACTTAACATAATGCTAACTGGGCCAACCCCCACTAGGGTGGTCTAATAACCCTTTGAACCACATGGCCGACCTCCAATAGGGTGGTCTAATAACCCTTTGACCCACATGACTTATACAGGGCCGACCCCAACAAGGTGGTCTAATAACCCATCAAGTATAAGTTAAGACACTTACAATATAAATGACGACACTTCCATATAGAGGAATAATAACATCTCTATAGGAATACAATATACATATATGTGAAATACATTCCGAAGTTACATATACATCAACAAAAAGGAGGCTCTTTTGAGCGTGAAGGTGCTCTAGAATTCTGGGAAAGGCCCATGACTGCCAATTCCATGAATCATCCCAAGCGGATACATCAGCCAACTTATGGATTGCTTGGAGAGAAAGCCAATCCCGAATGCCATTAATCTCTTCAATATTTGCGATGGGAAGATGTCCCATGATACTATCGTGCCACAACAGGGTATTATTCCCATTTCTAGGAATTCTATACAAATGTTTTTGAAAGAAATCCAAACCACGACGACAGAGATTCCATATCAACGTTCCTTTTGGGGTGCTTCCATCCTAAAGGTTTCTCAAGGAGACTCCCTTGAGATATTTTTTCCTAAGAATTTGTCTTACAGGGTGTCTTCCATTTGAATAAATTTTCCACACAATTTTGCTACCCAAAGCTATGTTAGCTAGACCAGGATCGCGGATCTGTAACCCTCCTTCAGAAAATGGATGTTTAACAGTGTCCCAGTTTACAAGATGAAATTTCTTTTGGTTTCCTTTTCCTCCTCGCCATAGAAAATCTCGAATCAACTTTGAGACCTGATCCATGAACGCCTTAGGAGCCAGAAGGAAGGATGCTTGATAAATTGGTAAGGCTAAAAGCATTGATTTTATAAAAAAGGTTTTCCAGCATAAGTGAGCCAATGCCCTTACCAAGCTACAATTTTTGTCTTAAATTTGCATAAAAATTCATTCCACAATGCAGATTTGTTGGATCCCAGGGTTAAGGGATGCCCGAGATAATTAATTTTTTCCCAAGAGGCATAACCTGAGAATCCCAGAAAATGAGCAATTCTCAGAATAAGTTGTTGATCTACATTCCACCCATACACTACGCTTTTCCTTTTGTTGATGAGGGCACCAGAAATATTGCAGAAACTGTGAAGGATTTCACTGAAGACCTTAGCTATCTTTATGGAGGCTCCACCCAGCAATAGAAAGTCATCAGCGAATAAGGCATGATTTAATGGGTCGACGACCCTCATCACCTTGATACCTGGAGCTATCCTTGCTCTCTTTGTTGCAATCAGCTTTCTACTTAATGAATCTACCATCAAAATGTACAGGAAAGGGGAGAGAGGGAAGCCTTGCCTTATTCCCCTCGTAGCTTGAAAATAATTAGCATGTCTTCCATTTACTAATAGGGCTATCCATGGCTTTTCGGTACAAGCTTTTATCAAATTGACAAAATCAGTACTAAAACCAAAGGAAAGAAGAACTCTGTAAAGGAAAGAGATTTTTACTCGGTCGAATGCATTTGTCATGTCGAGCTTAATGAGCATCCCTTTCTCCTTCCACTGATAGATGGAGTGCATGGCTTCTTGAACCTAAATAACATTATCCAGGATATGTCTTCCTTTAACAAATCCACCTTGCATCAGAGAGATGAGTTTCTTTAGAAGCGGTTTAACTTTGTTTTCCATTAACATGGCAAGAATTTTATACGAGGCATTACACACTGATATTTGCCTGAATCTGTCAAAGGATCCCAGGCTCACTTCTTTGGGAATTAAAGCTGAAAAAGTGGATATAGTACTACCTCCCACTTTAGCTTTTTGTTGGAAAGACTTAATCATTCTCAACAAATATTTATTAATTATTTCCCAACATGATCTATAAAAGTGAATTGAAAAACCATCCGGTCCTAGTGCTTTGTCGAGCTCCATAGACCAGATAACTTTGCATATTTCTTCTTCAGAAAATGGCTTCATGAGAACTGAATTGTCTTCCCTATTGACAAGAGAAGGGATGTGAGAGAGGAAGCCAGAAGTGGCCTCCTGAAAGCCATCACTGTCTTCTTTATAAAGATTCTGAAAATGGATTTCTGTTGCTACTTTAATCTGATCATGACCTTTGTAAACCGTCCCATCTTGAAATATAATTTCTGAAATATGATTTCTAGAAAGGCGATCTCTATATTGTTGATGGAAGAATGAGGAGTTTCGATCGCCAGATTTAAGCCACAAACTATGAGACTTAAGCCTCCAATACTCTTCTTCTTGACAAAAGGAACAAAAGGGTTTAAATTAGGCAGCATGTTCCTTTTCTATTTCTGAGATGGTAATTACTTTTCTTTCCATTTCCATTTGCAAATCTGCAAGCAGCTGAACAATCTCTCTTCTATGGCTAGTGGGGGTATTGTGAGCCTTTTTAATCCAATCTTTCAAAGCATACTTTGTTGTCTTTAGTTTCTACTCCCACACATAACTAGGTGACCCTGTGGATGGAGTGGACCAGGCCGTTTGCACAACTTCCATGAACCCATCTTTTTCTATCCAAAGATGGATATATCGAAAAGGTATTGGACCCAAGTTTTCTTCCACTTCCATAATTAAGAGAATAGACTTATGATCATAAATAAGCTTTGGAAGAATTTTGGAGGAGATTAATCTCTTTTCCATCAGAAGAGAACTTTGGACAAGAAACCTATCTAGGCATGCTGAGATGTGATCAACACCTACTCTATTATTTGTCCATGCATACAGTCCTTTCGAAGGCTTGAAGTCAAGGAGATCCCATTACTGAATTAGATCCTCCACAAAGGGAAGAATTTGGTCCCTGCTGCTATTAACTCCTCTCTTTTCGTTCTGATCAAGCACTATATTAAGGTATCTGGCTAAAATGATATTCGTTGGGGTATATGAATCTAAAATTTTTGAAAGAGAATGGCAACAGTCTTTCTTTTCAGAAAAGAGGACTGGAGCATAGAGATTGAAAACGGAGAAGGTTAAATTACTTGGAGAGTGTCGAAGCTTGGTGAAAATCGAATGTTGAGTCTCAAAGGAACTTTCTAACTGAAACATGTCTTCCGACCACAAAGTTACAAGACCTTCTGAGGAGCCTCTTGCACTAATGGCCTTCCCTACATTTTTCTTCCATTTTAATTTGTTGATTTCAAGAAGGGTTTCCCCTGCAATTTTTATCTCTTGGAGCATGAGGATCTCAGGAGATTCAATTTTCATAAGATCTTTAATTGCGTCGGCATTCAATGGATTCCCCAAGTCTCTACAGTTCCAAGAGACAACACGCATTATTTACTGGGGGTGGAGTGGGAAGCGAGCGCCTCCATTAGGAGGCATATTTTTGGTATTTCTCCCAATGGACATTTCAATTGTGGATTGGATTCCTTGCAGTTTTTTCCTTTCCGCTTCTTCTTCTCTAAATTCCTTATGTGATTTACTCCTTGCTCTCTTTGTGGACCTCCCGAAGGTTTCATCCTCCGAGGAAATAGATTTTTCAGGTGTCTTCTTTCTTGTCATTTCATAATAGGAAGGGGAGGAGGAGGTTCCTAAAGGAGAACCGGGCTAGGCTATCTCTACCTTATCTTTCAACGCAACGGGAGTTTGTTTATGTTGCTCTACCTCCTCAATTGATAAATCTGAATTAGGTGTGCTGAGGGGTTCGAAAGGATTTTTAGATGCATCTGTTGTTGAAGGGGATGAACTCCCTTCTCCATGAACTTGCCTTGAAGTGGAGATTCTAATTCCAGTTGGTGCCCCTTTCCCTTTGGATCTGTTGTTTTGTTTTGATGGAGCAGCTTTTGGAGCCTAAGTCCATTGTTATTCTTTCAATTTCTCTTCATCTTCCTCAGCCTTATTTTTGCAATACCTTGCAAAGTGACCGTAGCCATGGAAATGTCTGCATTTGAATGGAAGTTGTTCATAGTCCAGTTCTTGGATGTGCGACCAGTGTGCCACCATAATTTTTATGGCTTCCGTTAGCCCTACTTCCAAATCTACCTCGACTCATATTCTAGAAAAGGAATACTGATATGTTCTCTCTAATCTCTCAATATAGTTTCCAAGGGTGTTTCCAATGGCTTATAGTGACTTCGGGTTCCAGTAATGCAAAGGAAAGTGTGGGAGGCGCACCCATACAAGGACTATCGATGGCACATCTTGAGTCAGGCCAAAATCAGGAGTCCATTTATTTAAATATAGATCCTGAGGACCCATAAAATACGGGCCATTCCTGAATATAAGGTTTCTATCTTCAACTGTATAAAAAACGAATACAAAAAATCCTTTACCTACAAGATGACTTCAAATGCCTTCCATGGTTAGAGGACGCCAGTTCCTCTACACCCATGCTTCCACAGCTTTGGGGGAGGGCCATAGGCCTGTAAACTGTTTGATGAGCCCCCTTTCAGCAAGATTCAACACAAAACAGCATGATTCCTCTTCAGGGAGGGAAACTGTAGGTATGTTATTCATTTTCTTGACAAATTTTTGCTGGGCATCAGACGCCGGGCGTTTACTGCTGGCCGATATCAATTTCCAGAATGTCGTAATCTCAGAGGATGGAGGAGGGAGGACCTTGTGGTCCCCTCCTAGGGCCATGGAGGTGATCAAGAACTGTCGCACAGTCACTCGCTCAAGTCGGGGCTCTAATTCTTTTTTTCAATCATGAAATGGTATAGCATAAAATCCGTGACAACCTAGTGATGCATGTCCAACTACAAGCTCGGCGTTTTTTTTTACAAGAGACGGATTCATATTCGATGCTTAATTGACATTTTAAACTTTGACTTTTGACCCCAAATGTAGTAGTGTTCCATCTTGGCTCCTATGACATACATGTTTCTTTGTCTTTGTTTTAGGAAGGGACTCCTCAAATTTTTCTTAATTCATCATACCCCCCATTGAAAAATCTTTTGATAATTATTCCACATTATATGTTGTAAAAAAAATTATGTTCCCATCCATCTTGCACACTCATATGTGACATGTTGATCTTCCCCTCCCTAAGTTATAAAACACCTCGTTTCTTTAATGCAATGAATCTAGTAATATTTTTCAATTGCTAGCAATAAGGTAAAAGTGAAAAATTGCATCGCTTAGCATCTATGTAAAGTGCTATTATCACATGGAAAAACCTAGCATGTCAATGGATATTATCACATGGGAAATATTAACATACCTTTTATTTGAAATCTTAACATGAAATTTATTCAAATAAATTGTGTTACAAAAATATTCCCATCTAAAATTCAATCAAACTCATATTTTTTAAATAATTATTCTTTATAATGCATAATCTCATTTTAATTAACTTATTAATACTTTATCAAAATTATTATTAAGTCTATTGTTTGTATCCATTAAACATAAAAAAAAATTAAGAATAGAGTAACAATTTTGATGTCTAGCCCATGGGGTGTAGAATAGATGGCGAATGGGTGTACTGTTAAGGAAATCCTTGTGTTAGGTCACATTCAAAACTTTGTGGATACTAACTTGCAAAAAATAATTACATCTAAAAAATGTACAGTTAAAATAGATCTATGCTAGTATTTTTTATTTTTTTCGCATGTGGTTCACAAACCGCCGAGCGGAGCTATTACGTCCACCCTTGGAAGGGGATGCAACCCGTTCGCTCTGATTATGGAGCTAACCCTGTGCGAACACCAAGTGAGGCCCTTATATATCAATATATAGCCACGAGGGGATTTGACCCCGAGACCTTCTGCTCACAACTTACATCACTCAACCACTTGATCTATCCCACGAGGCCTAGTTTTTTATTATTAAATACAAATATCATTTTAATTTTAATTTTAATTTCAACTAATGTATGTACATACCATATCTTGTATGACTTCAGTACTTAATTTTCATTATTTCTTTGTCGTCACCTCTTCTTCCCATAAGCAATGAACACACACACACACATATATCATTTTATATTAGAGTGGAGTACTATATATAAAATTTACTACTATTAATTCAAGTTAAGATAGATTTATATTAATTTTTTAATTATTGAATATATTTGTTATATTAATATAACAACTAATCATTTTTTTGAAATAAAAGTTTTAAAAAGTAAATAAATAATTTATTTATTTATTTATAAACTCTTATACATGTCATCATCATGCACTTTATTTATCTAAATGTAATTATACTTTATATTTTCATTAAATTACAATATTTAAGAAAAACGTTTATTTTTAGTTTTAACAAATTTATTAAATTTACCAAATAGTAAGTAAATGTCATACCATGCCTAACTTGTTAATCTAAATAAATGATGCATCTCTTTCTCCACCTCTACTCACTATAAAGTTCAAAATATATGACCTTTACCCTTGTCACATGCACATACAACTCCACTCGTTTAAATAAAAATATTGTAAAATATGTAAAGTGTGAGTATTGTATGTATAGTGGAATATGTGATATCATAGTATGTAGCTTATTAGCTAATATCAACATAGTTACATCTAAACACTAAGTGTGAGAGTTCTAGCCTACATCTCATATTTAGATCTAAATACTAAAGCTCATCATAATAGTATGAATGTTTTAGATCTTTAATTATTTGCATTTTATATTAAATATTAACTATATAAAATTTACCACTATTAATTAAGAAAATAAATAAATTTCAATTTGCATATTCATACTTATTCTATATGTGCTTTATTAATTAAAAAATATCACTTCTTATTATTTAATTTAATTTAACTATGATGGAATGTTCATACTTAAAACTAATAAGATCTTTTTCCATACATTTGTTAAAAAGGTGCACATGAACGTCAAAAGGAAAAATAATAATAACTACCCCATAAAAGGAAGAAACATGTCCAACATGATTTGAACTCTGAAATCAATATAAGTAAAAGAAACTTTCCTTGTTGTTGAAGAGAAGATAGATAAAAATACATTAATTTTAAAATTTTGAAATGATAAATATATTTAGTTTTTAACCATTTTGTTAACATAACTAATTTTAAAGTATTTGTTTAGAGTCCAAATACAATTATAATTAACCATTTTATTAATGTATCTAGTCTCAATATATTTATTTGAAATATAGAGTAATGAGTCTACCAAATAAAATGCACTCTGAACATTGAAGCTTAAAATTGGTATGTAAAATCACATAAACCATGATTATAATATCAAAATTAATAAAAAATGATTATAATATCATTGATAAATTATTATCAATTACAAAACATTAAGAGTCATAAAGATGAAGAAAGCTCTTCTCTTCAATATTTGAAATGTTTTTCATGTAGCTGGAATCACATTAATTATGAACAAAATAATACGTTCGGCTTTTGGAAAACTTCTTCCATATCTGAGTATTTTATTATATTGTTTTTTAGATATGTATTTTATTATATTGTTTTTTATAATTATTATGTTTATTATTATTATCTATGATTAATTATTATTTTTAAATTTAGTTGTTTATATATATAAGTAAGTAAATGGTAAAAAATATATGGATATACAATAATTTAGACATTAATAAGTATTTAGTAGGTGGTGAAATTTAAATAAAGAATATTAATTAGAATATATCAATTGTATTTTTGGTCATATCTTGATTTTCTACTTGGAAGCATTTTTCAACCCATTTCCCTCGTAGATTAATCTAGCACATTTACTTGTGGTTGGTGAACACATGTTCATTATCCATACCTTATACATTTTTTATATTTTTTATAATTATTTATTTCGAATTTGTAATGACTATCATAAAATATATCTTAAGAGTACACTTGTCTCATCTTCTTAAAATCATATCCAGTCTAAATTGTAAAACATAAACACTCATCAATAAACATATATCATTCTTAATACAAGAGTATGCAACAAAATTACTCCCTCAATATGTGTAATTATGTCTCCCTCAATATGTGTAATTATGTCTTCATTTGTAACACACATTGAACTACTCAACTTTGATCACCCAATGAGTTAAAGGCACCAAATCTCCAAACTTTGGAATATAATTTAGATTTACTAATAAATTGTTATTGAAACATAATTTAGATGCACTAATGAATTGTTGTTAAAGTGGCATACCAAGTCACTTAATTGATTTGTATGTTGAGTTAACATTATATGGATTTTGCATTGTAAATCTATGATGCACTAAAGACCAAAGAGAGAATGCTTGACGATGAGGCATAAGAAAGCGTTGATCACACAATATTGGAAGTTGTTTGTCGAAGTATTGGACATGCCAGGACATATGTATATAGACTTATGATCTTATCTCGATTGCAAATTTCCATAACCTAATAAGTATGAAGAATGTGAATAGTTGCATAGAGATAAAAATGACTAATAAAAATTAATATGTTTATATGTGTATTTAGATTAACTAGTGTCTCAATATGGAAAATTATATAAATCAATAGACATAAAAATCAATCCATTAACATATAATTCAGTCATGAAAAAACTGTGTTAGAAGCCTATCCTAAAAAACTGTTATAGAATCCTATCCTAAAAAAACTGCTTTTCATTGCATACAAAAAAACTATCTTATGAATGATAATGTATATAAAATGGGAGAATGCCTTCGCAGAAGGCCAACGAGAAATAAATTTCTGTAACCCCGCTGTGAATTATGCAAACGACAGGATGCATGGTACTTCCCATAGTATTCTCAGCCTGCCCATCAAATATTTATAGTTAATACTGATTAGTTCGCGTCAAAGTTTCTATACAAATACAATTCTTGCTTACTTGAATACCTTCTGTTGCAGGGTTGTTTAAGCTTTAACTATTTACAACCAGGCCTTTATTTCTATTCTGAAATTTCTACCATGTTTTTTTGAACGATCAGGTGATTGGAGAGTCCAGGTGCAAAGTCAAAATTATCGGGTAACTGGAGAGTCCATGTGCAAAGTCATGTTTGTCACAGGTTCAGAAGAACTCCGTAGAGGACAGAGAATAAGCTTGAGTAATAGAAATTGGCCGAATCTACCTTCCCCGTATGTAAATTCTGCTACAAATTCATTCTTTTGTGTTAATTTTCAGAATAAGCTTTCCTAATAGAATTTGGCCGAATCTACCTTCCCCGTATAGAATTTCAGCTACAAATTCATTCATTTGCCTTAATTTTCTTGTGAATTCGGATTCTATTCAGTCAGCCACTAAATCCTTATTTACCATGTAATTTAGTACGAAATTTTGGTATCGACCAAAAATAAACTAAACCTAATATTCCAAAAATAAATGAGTTTTCCATCCCAAATACATTTTACTAGTAACATAGCAGTCACTGTTTGACTAAGCTCTAGGTTCTAAAGCAGTTAATGTTATATAACTTGGATGTGCACAGTTAAATCCAAATGGAAATCCAAATATTTAGTAATCGCCTCAGCTTCTTTACGCACATTTATGTTAACAATTCAATATTCCTTTTACTGAACCAACACAATACTACGCGTTTTTTGTCATATCAATAAGCATTTTTCGCCAACTGAAATATTTTAGTGTGATTTTGGTTTGATTGCCAGACGAGATCTCAAAGTGAAAAAATGCCTATGACTCAAATATACACATGTTTATTATTGCAATGAGGAATGCTCCCTTACTTGTGAGATTCTTGGGCTATATATTGCTAGTTCTTTATTATATTTAAAACAAGCCATATTAATATTAATAATGGTTTATATATGCCAATTGGATATCAAGTGTATTTAATATACTTGGATCGACATATATAAACCATATTATTAATATTAATATAGCTTACTAGTTGATGGTCGAATGAGTTTTAATATTAATATAAAGATTGTAAAAAAATTAATAATAATAAGTATTACTATTTTATAATTATAATTATTTTTATTTGTAAAAATAGTTATTTTATAATTGTAATTAATAAATTATAAATAATTTATGGTACTAATTAATTATTTAATAACAAATATTATTTTAAATATTTTATAAAAATAATTTGTTTATAATTATGTTTAATAAATTATAAATAATTTAGAGTAATACTTAAATATTTTGTAAGTATAATTATTTAATTATAATAATAATATCTATCATCATCATTATTATTAATATTATTATAAAAAAAATTATATTATAACCATTATTATTACTATTATAAATAAGAAGATAGAATTATATTTAAAAAGAAAAAAAAAATGAAAATAATTTATAATGAGGATTGAAAATTATAATTATAATTATAATAAGAATAAGAATAATATTAATAATAATGATAATTTATATTCTTGTTTTTTATTATTATTTACAATAATATTATTATTATTATTATAAAATAATATTTTTTTTATATTTCATAATAATAAAAATAATTATAAATAAAAATATGAGATTAATTAAAATAATAATAATAATAATAATTAATTATTAATTATTAATTAAAATAATTGTAAATGAAAATAAGAAAAAATAATTATAACAATAATAAATGAAAATAATTTATAATGAGAATGGGCAACTTTAATAATAATAATAATAATAATTTATAAAAAAAAAATATTCTTTACATGAAAATAAAAATAGTTACCCAAAAACATACATTTGTGAGTTTTTATCATTAATATTATTACAAGAACATCAACAACAAAAATGATAGATAAGTTTTTACACAAAATAATAATAAGGATTCATGAGTTATTACTAATAAAATAATAATACTAATAAAAATATGTGTGTTTAGAATATTTTCATGTTATAAAATGAGTAAAAAACTGTAAATATTAGTATGAAGTAGTTTATTAGTATGAAAAAATTCATTAGGGTCAATCGATATTAATATTAAGTAATTTAATATAGTATCCGTAGTATCTTTAAGCATGGTTTACAAGTTTTGTCACATTCTTACATATTACTTATTGTGGACAAATTTTGTCACATTGCGACACAATAGTTATGGCCTAAAGATTTTTTGACATTGTGATGTGAAAATTAGTGAACGGGTTATGTCACATTGCGACATGATAGGTATGTGACATTGAAACATCACATAATTGATAGGATATTTCACAATGTGATGCGAATTTGCGATGTGGCAGGTTTTGTCACCATGCAATGTGGGAGGTTCTGCCACAATGCGATGTGATAGGTTCTGTCAGAATACGACATTGGAGGTTTTTGTCACAATGCAACACTGTAGTTTCTATCACAAAGCTACGTGGAAGGTTCTGTGACATAACAATGTGACATTGTGACGTGAGATGTTATCTAACATGGTTGTCAAGGTATGTTACACTATGACATGAACCATAGTAAAAAACATATGCCACATTGTAATGTATTGTTTACAAGAACATTATATGTGTACACAATAATTTCATGCTAGAAATTACTAAAAATAGGGTCAATATTAGTATGAAGTAATTTATTATTTAACATACTTACATGTATGAATAGTACCATTGGTTATGTGTCATGTTGTTTGCCAATAGTAAAAAAATTTGATGATGTATTAGGATATTGATAAACGTCTATGTGAGGTTAATAAATAGATGAATGGTTATGTCCAATTGCAACATTCTGAAGTAGACTTGTAAAAATGCCATGTTCCAGCATTAGTATAAGGAGTAGGTAGTATCCTTAGCCATGGTGAAACATAGTAGAATGTGACATGGTAGGTTTTGTGACAATGCGACGTGGCAAGTTTGGTTGACTTTTGGTTTACTATGGTTGAGCATGGTTGACTATGGTCCACCATGGTTGACCATGGTTAACCATGAACAAATTAGAAAGCAATTAAGATTATTTATATGGATGACCACATGTGGTCAACCATGAAACTATGGTTCACCATGGTCAACCATGGTGAACTATGGTTGACTAATCTCTCTTTGCATCTCACTATGGTTGACCATGGTTGTCATTGGTTGACCATGGTTGACTATGGTTCTTTATGGTTGACCATGGTTGACTTTTGGGTTACTATGGTTGACTTTGGTTTACCATGGTTGACCTTTGGTTAACTATGGTTGACCATTGTTGTGTTTTGTTGACCATGGTTGATTTTGCTTGGCCATGATTGGATTTGGTTTACTTGTCTATGGTTTACCATGGTTTACTTTCGTTGACCTTTGGTTAACTATGGTTGACCATTGTTGTGTTTTGTTGACCATGGTTGACTTTGGTTGACCATGGTTGGATTTGGTTTACTTGTTTATGGTTTACCATGGTTGATGATGGTTGAGCATGGGTGACTTTGGTTGACCATGGTTGACTTTGATTTACCATCATTGAATTTAGTTAACCATGGGTTACTATGGTTAGCTATGGTTGACCATGGTTGCTCATGGTTGAACATGGTTGACTTTGGTTGATCATGGCCAACCATTGGTTGACTATGGTTGAGAATGGTTGATTATGGTTGTCCATGGTTGACTATGTTTGACCATGGTTGACAATGGTTGACTTGATTGAGCATGGTTGACTTTCATTAATCATGGTTGACTTTGGTTGATCATGGTTGACTTTAGTTGATTATGGTTCACTTTAGTTAACAATGGTTGACATTGTTTTACTATGGTTGACATTAGTTTATAATGGTTGAATTTGTCTGACCATGGATGGCTTTGGTAAAGTTTGGCTTACCATGGTTGACGTTAGTTGACTTTGTTTACCATTTAGTTTACTATGGTTGACGTTAGTTGACTTTAGTTAACCTTTGGTTGACTCTGGTTGGCCATGGTTGACCACAGTAAACTATGGTTGACTTTAGTTGATTATGGTTGACCATTGTTGACTTTTGGTTTTCTAGTTGACCATGTTTAACTATGCTTCATGGTCAATTATGGTTTATTATTACTATTCACGGTTGACTGTGGTTGTTCATGGTTTATGGTGGTTGTTCATGGTTGACTTTGATTGATCATGGTTGAATTTGGATAACCATGGCTAGTTTTGCTCTACTTTGGTTTTTCATGGTTGGTTATGGTTGGCTATCGTTGACCATTGTTGACTTTAGTTGACCATAGTTGACTTTTGGTTCAGAATGTTAACTATGGTTGATCATGGTTGACTATAGTTGACTTTGCTTGACCATGGTCAACCATGGTCCACCATGGTTAGCCATGGTGAACCATGGTTGACTAGACTCAACCATGGTCAACCATGAACGAATTCAAAAGGAATTAAGATTGTTTATATGGTTGACAATGGTCAACCATGGTTGACTATTGTTGAATAATCTCTCTTTGTATCTGACTATGGTTGACCATGGTTGTTTATGGTTGACCATGGTTGACATTGGTTGATGATGGTTCACTTTTGGTTTACCATGGTTGACCTTTGGTTAGCTATCGTTGACCATCATTGTGTTTTTTTACCATGGTTGACTTTGGTTAACTATGGTTGACCATCATTGTGTTTTGTTGACAATGGTTGACTTTGCTTGACCAAGGTTGGATTTGGTTGACTTGTCTATGATTTCCCATGCTTGACTATGGTTGAATTTGGTTGACCATGGTTGAACATGGGTGACTTTGGTTAACCGTGGTTGAATTCGGTTGACTTTGATTGACCATGTTTGACTTTAATTGAACATGGGTTACTATGGTTGACCATGGTTGCTTATGGCTGACTATGCTTGATAATGGTTAACCATAGTTGACTTTTTTTTATCATGGCCAACCACTGGTTGACTATGGTTGTCCATGGTTGAATATGTTTGACCATGGTTGACTTTTGTTAATTATGGTGTACTTTGGTTGACTTTCATTGATCATTATTGACTTTTGTTGACCATGGTTGACTTTAGTTAATAATGGTTAACTCTGGTTAATTGTTGTTGACTTTGGTTGATTATTGTTATTCATGGTTGACTGTGGTTGTTCACGGTTTATTGTGGTTGTTCATGGTTTATCGCAAATTACCAATGGTTGACTTAATTAGTAATATTGTTAAACATGGAACCATGGTTGAACACAATTAAGCATGGTTTACTATTCTTGGTCATCGTTGACTACATGGCTAATTACATTTGAATATGTTTGTCCACTGTTGAGTTTCGTTAGGTATGGTTGACCATGGTTGATCATGTGTTTGTATGGTTGACCCTAGTCAACTTACGTCGACCATGATTGACTATGATTGACAATGTTTGAATAATATTGACTATGGTTTACAATATTTAGATTAGGTTAACTCTCCTTGAATATTTTTTACCTATGTTGGCTATGTTTGATAATAGTTGATGCTGTTGACCGTAGTTAATTATAATTAACCATGGTTTCTTATGTTTGACTATGGCTGGTCATAGTTAAGTATAGTCGACATTTATTTTATTGTTGTTGACCATTGTTAAGGATTTCTAACCATATTTGACTATGATTGAGGATATTTGACCATGGTCGATTTCATGGTTGATTATGTCGCATTCCAATTGACCATGGTTGACTTCGGTTTGCAAGGATTCATTGTGATTGACTTTGTTTATACAAGTTTTAGTATGGTTGACTTTCATTAATATCATTAGTAATGTGAATGTTAACATATTTAGAAATAATATTAATATTAATACTATCATTAACATTAATAATATTGTATTAATATTAATAATATTAACATACTAAAGTTAATCTTAATTAAGAGACCATGCAATATTGATATAAATCTCTTCTTTATTCTAAGATTGTTACTTTCTTTTTTTATTTATTTAATGGGAGAGCATTAAAGAGCCTCTCTAAAAGTGGTTGATATACAATCAACATCGTTGTGCAGCATTGCAATTTAGATAAAGTCTCATATCAAATGTGTTTATGTTTGAGGTTTATATTAATATTTCGTAATATTAATGTTATTATTGATTTTAATGTTTTCTAATATGAATATTAATACAATAGATATTATTTTTGATATTAACATAATTAATGACAATATTAATGTCATTAATGATATGAGTGTTAATAATGTTGTTGTTGTTGTTGTTGTTAATGTCAATAATAATGTTATAAATTTTATTATTATTAATGTTAATGTTAGCGTTAATGTAAATGTTTTAACCATTAATAATATAAACTTTATTAATTTTATTATTAATATTATTAATGTTGTTATTTTATTAATGACAATGTTATTATTAATAATATTTTATTAATATTATTATTATTAATGTATTAATATTAATTCATTCATTGTATTAATTATATTAGTATCATTAATATTGATCAATATTCTTCTTATTATTTACAATGTTATTAATATTAACATTAACATTAATATATATTAAAAATATATATTTATAAATTAATCAACATAATATTTAATATTAAAAAATACATATTTAAAATTACAAAATTCCAAAAACCCAACAAATATCTAATGAGCTAAAAGCAAATCTCAACTTTTTATCCATAAATATTAAATTTTATAATTAGAAAAAGCTTGAACAATTCATATCATTATGCATTTCAAACCAAATAACAAATAAATACCTTTTGTTTATAAGCATTAGATTTTATAAATACAAAAAGCTTGAACAATTCATATCATTAAGCAATTAATTTATACCACTATGCACTTCAATCCAGTAATTTATACCATTATGAATGATATGAAAAACAATAACTTTAAATGATATTAAATAATAATTTAAAACAGATTATGTTTATAATTGTGATTATATGACCAAACATTGGAAAAATGCATAAACGTCTATTGTGGTCGGCCTCTGTGTGGAGTACTTCAATTGAATTTAGACCACATTGAATGAAGAGTAAGGGAACAAATTTGATATTGTTTTAGCCAGCCTTTGTCTCGAGTGATCTTGCATGCCGTTTAATTTAGATGGCTAATGCTGTTGTGTTTTGTCTCGAGTGATCTTGCATGCGGTTCAATTTGGATGGTTAATGCTGTTTAATTTAGATGGGTGGAAGTAAAAGAAATTTAGATGGCTGGAAGTAAAAGAAATATTTTAAGAGATTGAGAAGTTATAATCTCTCATATTTTATCTTATGTTTAGGAATTGTAAGTATTGCTTAAATTTTTAGATAATTTTATAAATTTAATTTTAATGTAATGAAATGATAACAACTCTTATGAAATAAAGGGATAACAACTTTTATGAACCAAATGGTAATTGTGCTCAGGTATATTTTGAATGCTACAAAATATTGTTACTGGGCATGAGCTTGTGCTCTAGTGGTGTTCAAGAATTTATGGCTTAAACTCAGGATCAACTTATATAGAATGATACATATTTTATAAAAATATAATTTGCAATCCTCCTTTAAAAAATATTGTTACGGGCATGAGCTCGTGCTCCAATGGTGTTCAAGAATTTATGGCTTAAACACAGAATCAACTTATACAAAATGATACACATTTTATAAAAATATAATTTGCAATCCTCCTCCTTTAAATTTGAAGGAAGCTGAAAACAACTTCACAATAATAAGCTGGAAACTTCACAATCATGAAACCGTGAAGACAAATAGCTCATAGACCCCAAACTATATATAAAATAACAGAGAGAGAAAAAGAACCACTACTCAAAATGGTTCCATTGTATAAGATTTAAGACATGGTGTTGATCAATAAAATTATAGGGGAGGAACGCGTAGATGTGAGAAGACATGGACTGTGGCCACCACGCCCTGCAAGGAATGGTCGGCTTTGTTAGAGATATCGAGAGAGCATAAAGCCGATTTGAGGAGAGGGTCAGCTCCTTTTTATTCCAGGAAATCAAAGAGGTATTTTCGTATACTTGATGAATTGATTATAACAAACAGAAATATTAGTAAATTGCTGAACTCAACTTCAGTTAAAATCCTAATAAAAACATCAAATTTTAAAATTTATTATTAAATTTAAAGACTTTTAGACACTGTCAGAGAATCTCATCAACAACAACAAAGAAAAATAATTAAAAATCCTTGACTACAATAATTCAGATATTTACCTCCATACCTGAAAATTGATCTGTCTAATGGGTACCCTCCGATCCTCTGCCTTCGCTAAATTAGTGGTTCCTATCCTCTACAGCTATGAAACTGGCAGGTCCTCTGCATGCTTCTTCAAATATGGTTACTATTTTTTTAATTTATCTCGGATAAGCGTAAGATGCTTCGTGTAGAATTTCACATATTAAAAACATAAATTCATAATTGTTATAAAACATAATAGTGATTAAGTTAAAATTAGTTAGTTTTGCATATTTCCAACACTCATTTTTATAAGCTCTCTATAAACATTGGAATAGCTACAAATAACAAAGTGGACAAATAACAAAGTGGAGTTATTTGTTGCCTACAAAGACATCAAATTGGCTGTCATGCACCGAGCCATAACTTGGTTATCTCACATGAAGCCACCAAAGAATATATATCTTAGATCAATCTATGATGACAGGTGTGGATTAATTGTACTTTTAGAAGAATGTCAAAGAATATATATCTTAGGCCCATCAATGATGATGTTTAAAGATTAATTGTACTTTTCCAAAATATTTTCTTCAAACACGTTTACAGGGACATGAATAGTGAAGTAGATCTCATGTCTAAATAAGTACTTCAACTTAATATTGGAGTAACTCAAGTCGGGGAAATTGATAAAGATGGCATAAAATAATTTTACCGAGCTTAGGTTAGATTTTAAATATTGCCCATATAAATGGGTCATAGTCAAATAGGGAGGTTCACTTGCTATCATCTTATAGACATCTTTTTTATATGCAATTTTGGGATATTTATACTATGTATATTTTTGAAGATGAAGTGAAGGTTATGAATAAATGTCTCTAGCTAAACACTTAAATGTATGGCTTTCTACCTATGAACAAAGTTGTTTAATTTTAATAATATCTAAGCTTAGATATTTTTTTCATGAAAAAAAAGTGAACATTAATAGTCATGTGTTTGGTGGTTACATTCTTTCTTTATATCTTTTCAATATTTCTTTATGCATTATAAAGTTCCATAAATTCTTCAAAGTATTCCATTGTTAACTAAATTTTATTTTTATATGGTTAGTGGTATTATCTTTGTCAAACTCTTAAAAGTTGCAGCTTGTTAGCTTTCTTGTCTCTTTCATAGTGGTCTGCGCTCAATAAGTTCTAACTTTTCTTAAAACTTCAAACAAAATCAAGCTTCTGGCTTAGAGACTTGTTTAGATTCTTTCATGCATACTTTCTCATGCAATAAATAAATTGATCCCTTTTCATGCATTAAGTAACCCGGTCTTTACAAATTTTAAATAACTTGATCCTTTTTCATGCATTACGTAACCCGGTCTTTATAAATTTTAAATAACTTGATCCTTTTTCATGCATTAAGTAACCCGGTCTTTATACATTTTGACTTTTAGGCCAAGTTTCCGCGTCTTTATAAATCCATTTAGCTTGCAGAGCACGCAAGCATCCTGAGGAACAACCTGGGGTGGCGGGTGGCGTGCAACATGGAGATGAATTGACATCAACCCTATTGTGGCGTTACGCGTACAGCATACACATGAAATACAGATGAACTCACTGGAATTAAAATCAATTGGATGCGCGGCAGTTGCTTTTTCACGTCCACCTGTCGTCCAACCACTCGTTGGACCGCTCTCCCGCAGCAGCGGTGTCCGTGTGTCTTCATATTTCTGCAATAGCATTTCTCTGGCTTAGCGATGCCTTTAATTCTTAGTACTATTAGGTCGTCGTCGTATGGCAGCGTGCAGCTTGCAGATGATCTGACATCAACCCTATTGTGGCGTTACGCGTACAGCATACACATGAAATGCAGATGAACTCACTGGAATTAAAATCAATTGGACGCGTAGCAGTTGCTTTTTTCACGTCCACCTGTCGTCCAATCCACTTGTTGGACCGCTCTCCCGCAGCAGCGGTGTCCTTGTGTCTTCATATTCCTGCAATAGCGGATCTCTGGCTGAGCGATGCCTTTGATTCTTAGTACTATTAGGTCGTCGTCGTATGGCAGCGTGCAGCTTGCAGATGAACTGACATCAACCCTATTGTGGCGTTACGCGTACAGCATACAAATTAAATGCAGATGAACTCACTGGAATTAAAATCAATTGGATGCGCGGCCGTTGCTTTTTTCACGTCCACCTGTCGTCCAATCCACTTGTTGGACCGCTCTCCCGCAGCAGCGGTGTCCTTGTGTCTTCATATTCCTGCAATAACGGATCTCTTGCTTAGCGATGCCTTCGATTCTTAGTACTATTAGGTCGTCGTCGTCTGGCAGCTGGCCAAAAAATTCTGATCCACTTCTGCAGATCACGCAGTTTGAAAACCATGCAGCAACCAGTGCGTTACACTTGATCTCCAGGCACCAAAGGTGCTTTACAGTTCGATTCTGCTATAAAATGGGGTTATTCTTCAATTTCTGGCGAAGTGATTTATTTCAACTAGTCTTAGCTTAAGCCTATGCCATCTACTCCCATTAAAAAAAATGAGGAAGTCGAGACAAATTTCTTTAGCTTATTTCGTAGTGTTTGGAACTTCATGTGTAATGCTATGCTCTAAAGCTGCTGCTGCTGCTGCTCCAGATGTCCTTGGAAAACACAAATTAGCAATACAGGAAACACATTGGAATCCAGCCACTGGTACATGGTATGGCGATCCAAATGGAGATGGAAACGATGGTAAGGGCAAACATAGTATTTCTTTGACATGTACTATACATTATTTTTGTATGTAGCATGATTGCTCTCCTTTGGAAATTCAAGATATATGGGCGGTTGATTGAAAAATAGTATTTATGTTTGGCTTTGTAATTACAGGCGGTGCATGCGGATATGGCAGCGACGTAAAACAGCAACCTTTCCGATCAAAAGTATCAGCAGGTAGTGCAGATCTGTTCAAAGAAGGAGGAGGCTGCGGAGCTTGCTATCAGGTATATATACTAAATTGGATAATAGATCTCCATCTTGACATTGGTGAAAATAATAATAAAATTTGCGTTAGCCAGGGATTAGATACTAAATTTTGTAGGTCTGTGTACGCAGATAAAATGCACAGATAATCTTTTGTGTTCAGCAAAGCCAGTGACTGTGGTGATTACTGACGAATGCCTTGGTGGCCCACCAATGTTGTCTAATGGCAACACACACTTTGATCTCAGCGGTACTGCGTTTGGACATCTGGCTTCTGATCCTAATAGAGCTTCGCAGATGCGTAATGCTGGAGTTGTCTCACTTTTGTTCAGACGGTATTTTTATTTTTATTTTTTAATGTTATAATTTCATTGATTTGAATAAAAATGAATGGAAAAATTATCCTTAACATCAACTACTTGTTATGTTACACAGGGCACCTTGCGAGTATCCGGGGCAGAAGATTCATTTCCAAATCAACGAAGGCTCCAATCCTTATTGGTTTGCATTCCTTATTGAATATGAGGATGGAGATGGCGATCTTGGAGCGGTGTCTCTGAAGCAAGTACGTAGATCCCGCGTACTTAAATTGTGAACTGCCTTAATGTATCAATAGCATGCAGTGCATTATAGTTTCTGTTGTTGTTGTGTGCAGGCAAACTCTAATTTATGGCAAGCAATGCAGAAAAATTCGGGTGCAGATTGGTATTTGAGGGGCAGCCAGCCTTCACGGGCTCCGTTCTCTATTCGGTTAACTACTCTCTCTACTCGAAAAAGTCTCACAGCAGTTAATGTCATTCCCCGGAATTGGCAACCCGGTGCTACCTACAGATCAATTGCGAACTTTGACTAACCATATCAGATGACCTATTTTATGTAGCTTTCATAAAAATATTCCAGAGGACCAATAATCTTGCAAATTAGGACGAAATATGTATTAGTCTCTAAACTAAAATGTTTGCTTGTGCACTGTTATATGTACGACGAATAGCTCGCGAGGGTTGTATTACTTTTGAACTTCACAAAGATTTATATTTGTGGGATTTTGGCTCTCTTCTTTTGTTCCCGGGTTAGCTGCTTCAGGGATTTAGCAGTTGATCTCTTTTTGTATTTCCACTCAATTGGAGGTATGCGGCTTTAGTTTATTTTTAATTTTTTTTTTAGCTTTTTGTTTACCGTCTGCTATGGTATCCTTTGCTTGGGATTGGAGCGTAAACCTTGGATTTATGGATTTCCTGTAGGGGCTGGGTTATGGATGGCTATATCCATCTTGTATATGGTTGGCTTTGGCTTTCTCTTGAGGATCTTTTATAATAGTATAGAGCTTTTCTGTGTAAAAAAATGTATCACGAATAGCCACCATTAGTACATATACCAATACTTTAATGCCATCTTTTAAAAGAAACGTGCAGTTAAATACCAATACTTAAATGCCATCTTTTAAATGAAACGTGCAGTTAAATGGTCTTTTAAAAAGGACGAAACGTGCAGTTAAATGGTCTTTTAAAAAGGACAAAAACTATTAGTATATTTTCAATGTATGTGAAAGCTATCAAATTATATATGCAAATGATCTCTAATAGTTTGTAAATGTCATTTTCAATTTGTAAATATAAGTTTCTAACATGTGAAAATTCATGGATATGCATTTTATTTAATTTAATAGTTTGAGTAATCTACATTACTCTAATACAAGTTAAGAATACTTATCCTAATTAAGTAGAATGGTAAGATTGAAGTTACTCAAGGATTGACATCAATATTCATCTCAACCATTTCGACTCTCTTTCGCTTATATTTTCTTATTGAAAAGTCACTCCGGAGTTGGACAGCAAATCCACTAGAGTAGGGTGGAAAACCGCTCTCAAGAAAGACCTTCCGCTTTCATCAACACAAGACAAGAGCAACACAAGACTCAGTCTTTAGTAACACACAAAGCATATCGTTTTAATATAATGGCACTGAATCTATGCCTCTCTCGCTCTAGTATATTCATTATGTGTACACCATGTTTACTTGAGGGGAAGAGAGGCACACCGCAGCACTGCGATACCACTACAGTCAATTTAAAATTAACTGCGCAATACACAAATCTTTCTTTCGCTGCGGACTCTGATGGAAACTTCAATTTTGACTTTGCGAATGATTTTCACTTTCGCTAGCATTTACTTCGAGTGGATTAACTTTGCGGAATTTTACTTTGTTGCAACACTTGATATCGTACCAAATTAACTTCGCACATCATGCGATATGCGATATGCAATAACCTTGCGATATGCGATACTTGTGGAAATTATGAACTTGAAGATATTTTTACTTCGTGGAACTTCGTAACTTCACTGAGAACTTGACTTTGATAAATACACTCTTAAGCAAACTATATAATGAGATATTTATTGTTAAAACATATGAACGGAAGAATGAAGATTATCCCGAAGTTACTTTGCGCTAAACTGAAACTTTACCGACGTGAAATACTTGGAATTCTTTACTGATAGTAAATGTAAACAACATTTACGTAGGTGAATAAGAAGAAGATGTGCGATATGCATTAACCACCATTCTTGAGAATGAACACAAAATAACTATGACTTATATATTACCGCAGTAAAACAAGTAACATTGCCGCAATACAAAGAGATGGTAAATACTTCAATCTTTCACCATTTTATGCAGAGCTTGGGCTCTTCATATATTTCACGATAAACTTCTTCTTCTTCTTTCATTTCTTTACCTCTTTCATCTCTCCTTAATCTAATGAGAGTGATATATATTTTTACATAAACTTGGGATTGCTTCGCCTGAAAGCTATTGAACTTCATTAAAGACTGTAATTAATTTCTACCTAAGAAATTCAACTTACGGAATACAAACGTGGATGATTAAATACTAGGAAGTGTGCACGTTGCCTTCTGATAGATTGTCAGGCTGTCTGACATCTCTGTGATACAGCGGACTGACAAAACGTTTGATGGGGTGACTGACAGAGCCGGCGCGAACTAGATGCACATTCAACTCGTAAGTACATTTCTCCAACACTCCCCCTTAATTATGAGTTGATGACAAAATTTCACAAAACCATTGGCAAGAGACACATTCCAATATCTACGAAGTTGTGTAGGAGTGACAAGTTCTGCACAGTGAACTTCGTCATGCACAGAGCATGTTGCAGCTCTCTCCCCCTTAATTATGAGTTGATGACAAAATTTTACAAAATGATTGAGAGCTGCAACATGTTCCGTGCATGACGAAGTTCACTGTGCAGAACTTGTCACTCCTAAACAACTTCGTAGATATTAGAATGTGTCTTGCCAATGGTTTTGTGAAGATGTTCGCAACTTGATCTTCAGACCTGCAAAATTCTAAACAGATTTCCTTTTTGTTTATCAATTCTCTGATGAAATGATACCTTGTGTCGATGTACTTGGTTATCTTGTGGTAGACATGATTCTTTGACAGTGCGATAGCTGAATTGTTGTCGCAGTAAATGACTGTAGGTTCTTGCTGATGCTGCGACAGATCACTTAACATCCTCTACATCCAAACGGCTTGACATGCAGCGCTTGTAGCTGTGACATACTCTGCTTCTGCCAAAGAAAGAGTTACAATTGGTTGCTTCTTTGAAGCCCATGATACGACACCTATTCCTACATGAAATGTATTGCCAAATGTGCTTTTTCTGTCATCTATGTTGCCTCCATTGTTGCTGTCTGTGTACCCAATGAGTTTGAAATTTTCTGCAATTGAATACAAAATACCTAAGTCTCTTGTTCCATTTACATACCTCAGAATTATTTTACCTGCTTGCCAATGCGATTCTTTTGGTGTCTCCATGAATCTTGAGATTAAGCTCACTCCATACATTATGTCTGGCCTTGTCGATGTAAGATACATAAGGCTACTAACAGGTCTTTTAAACAGCGTAGGATCTACATTGGATCCATCATCATCCTTGCTCAATTTCAAACCTGTTATCACTGGTGTTGGGGCTGTTTTACAGTTTACATCTTAAATCTGATTAAGACGTCACTTGCATAATTCGACTGTGATATGAATATACCATTTTCAGTCTACTCGACTTCAATGCCCAGGAAATACTTCATATGCCTCAAATTTTTCATTTCAAATTCACTTTCCATGACTGTTCTAAATTCTTCTATGCCAAAATCACCAGTAAATATTAAATCATCTACATACAAGCAGCCGATTAGGTTATTACCTTGCTTGTTGATTCTTGTGTACAACGTTGGCTCACATTCACTTCTATGAAATCCATTCTGAATCAGATATGAGTCGATGCGGCTGTACCAAGATCTGGGAGCTTGCTTCAAACCATACAGTGCCTTTTTCAGTCTGTACACTCTGTGTCCTTGTCCTGGAACTTCATAGCCTTGTGGCTGCTCCATGTATACTTCTTCCTCCAAATAACCATTTAAGAACGTAGACTTGACATCCATTTGATAAGCGGACCATTTCTTTTGTGTTGTGATAGCCAGAACTATTCTGACAGTGTCCATTCGTGCTACAGGTGCAAAAGTTTCATTGAAGTCTATGCCAGGCAGCTGTGTGAATCCTCTTTCTACCAATCTCGCCTTGTGCTTCTGCACATTTCCTTTAGCATCTTGCTTGGTCATGTAAATCCATTTGACGCTTATCACATCCTTGTCGATAGGAACATCAACTAATTCCCATGTTTGATTTTTCTCAATGCATTCAATTTCTTCATCCATGGCTTCTGCCCAGACTTTATCTTCTATAGCTTCTTCATATGTTAGCGGATCATTAATTTGAGAAAATAATGCAAAACAAGAGAATGAATTAGGTGTACCAGCGTCGTATATCTCACGTAGACTTCTTTTTCTTGGTAGAGTTACTCGTGTTGAAATGCGTGAACTGCTTGATGGAGTTTGTTGTGCACTTATTGTGCTTGTCGGAGTTACTTGAGCTGCGACTGATGTTGCAGTGCCTTGTGCTGAAACATGTTGCACTGTCCTGGGAGTAGACGGAGTTGCAACATTCTAGTTTATATGCGGAGTCTCAACCGCATCTTCTGCTATGTCATCATGTTCGATATGTGACACGATTTTAACATTCTTCTCTACGGTTCCATTCCATGCTTCATTTTCAACAAAATGAACATCCCGACTGATGATAAATTTTCATGCAATAGGATCATACAACTTGTATGCTTTTGTGTCTTCAGAATACCCAATAAAAATGCATTTTTGTCCTTTATTGTCTAATTTTCTTCTTAGATTATCTGGAACATGTGCGTATGCTACACAACCAAAGACTTTCAAATGCGAAACACTATGTTTCATACCTGTCCATGCTTCCTGCGGAACCTTGTTCTTCACGCTCTTCGTCGGACATCGATTCATGATGTAAATTGCAGTTGCCACTGCTTCAACCCAGTATTCATTTAACAGATGCGCGGCTGCCAACATACTGCATGCCATCTCCATGATGGTTCTGTTCTTTCTCTCTGCGATACCATTTTGTTGCGGTGTATACCGCGTAGTGAACTGCTTCTGTATGCCATGATTCTTGCAAAAATTTAAGAAATCATTTGAGACATACTCACCACCTCTATCTATTCTCAATATCTGGATGCTGTAACCACTCTGTTTTTCCACGAGTTCCTTGAATTGCTGAAAACAATCAAATGCATCAGATTTATGTTTTAGAAAATAAAACCATGTTTTTCTTGTGAAATCGTCAATAAAGGTGAGAAGATAAGTGCATCCTCCCATGGACGGTGTTTGCATCGGTCCACAAATATCGGAGTGCACGATTTCAAGTGGTGTGCGCGCTTTGTATGACTTTCTGACTGGAAAAGTCTCTCTATGTTGTTTGCCAAAAATACAGCCTTCACAAATTCTCTTTGGTCTTTCGATCAATGGTAATCCTTTCACCATGTCCTTCATGTGCAGTAGCTTTAGCCCACCAAAATTCAGATGTCCAAATCTGAAATGCCATAACCAGGATTCATTCTTGATTTCTGTCTGAAACGCAGCTTGCATTGCGTTGTTCTTCTCTTCTGCTGCACAATGAATTTATGCTCCTTTGCTCTCTACGCAGAACGCAGATCCAGAATTCTCATTCTGACTTGCATGAACAACTTGAGTTGTCTTACCTCTTATGATGGGTCTTATCCTCAAAGGAAACAAGCGATTGCTTGTCATCTGCACTTCAACAATTAACTGATTGTTGGGATATATGTCCTTGATCACACAGCGCTTACCTACCATGTGAACTCTGTAACCTTTTTCCATCAGCTGACCAATGCTCATTAGGATGTGTTTCAAGCCTTGAACATAATACACATCAGACATATATTTCTTCTCCCCCTATTTTGTTAGAATATCGACAGTACCCTTTCCCAAAACAGTAACTTGAATATTGTTTCCAAGTATTACATCAGTTTGCACTGATTTATCTAGACTAGAAAATAAACTTAAATTACCAGTCATATGATTGCTACAGCTTGAGTCTAAATACCATATGTCATTTGGACTTTCTTGGACAGCATTGCATTCTAGTGGAGATGCGCATGTTAAGAACAATGAGCTGTTGTTGCTTGACTGTGCTTCACCTTGATTTCCTTGGTCATACTGCTTCTTCCTGCATTCATATGCGAAGTGTCCATACTTCTTGCAGTAATGACATTGAATTTTTTGTTTATCATACCTTTGTCCACTTGGCTGACTGGGAGTCTGATTCTGGCCTCTACTAGCGACATGTGCAGGACTCTTGCTGCGACCTCCTCTGAAAGAACTTTGACCTCTGCCTCTAGAGCTTGATCTTCCTCTGCCTCTACCGCGACTTATAGATGACTGTGCTGCGAATGCACCTTCCAACGATGTGTCTGAACCGTTGATTCTATGTTCATGATTGAGTAATGAGGCTTGCAACTCATCAATAGTAAATGTGAACAGATCTTTGTTTTCCTCTAGGGTTACAACCAAAGATTCAAATTTCTTTGGAAGAACTCTAAGAACCTTTTCAACAACTCTTTGATCAGTTAGAGTTTCTCCATGCCTTTTCAGTACCATGCACACCTATTTACTTTTAAAAATTATATACAACGATATCAAATCAAAGACCTTCTGCTCTCATCAACACAAGACTCAAGTCTTTAGTAACAGAAAGCATATCGTTTTAATATAATGGCTCGAAATCTATTCCTCTTCTCCCTCTAGTATATTCATTATGTGTACATCGTGTTTACTTAGTAATGCGAAAAGGGTTTTAGCTATGCCCTTTCAGTACCGTGCACGCCTATTTACTTTTTAAAAATTATATACAAGGATTTCAAATCAAAGATAGCACCCTTTTGAGTTTGTTCCATGCTTGATATATAAAATATAAAATACTATAAACATGAAAATCGACCAAGTGCCGTGCTCTTATTGGCCCATCTAGCCTATACTTATATATTTACCAATGTATATCAAAATGACTTTAAGTACAGGGCCATGCCCTTACTGGCTCTCATTTAGTTACTCATTATAATATTGAAGCACAAGCTAAATGAGTCTCGGGCGGTGCCCTCATGAACTCTTCCATGAATATAATTGATTATAGAACTATAACATAAGAGGTGTGAACCATGGCTGCACTCAGTTGGGATTCCCTATGCATAAACATATGATATAATAACACAAGTATTCAAATAACAAATTGACGATGCTCTTCCCTAAATTAGTATATTCTGCAGCTATCATTATTCAAACAAGAAGGAGATGGGGTCGTGCTCTTCCTGCTCCATATCAGATACAAGGTAAGATTAAGGCTATGCCTTCATCACATAATCACAACGCCACTCCAGAGGGCGGTGCCCATCTTAAAGTTTATGGTTAATGAAAGGGAAGAGTTTCTCCCTCATACAGAGAGGCGTTCTCAACAACAGTCGTTGGTAGGTAGTAGACTAGTATCATTGAATGCACTAGTATTTAAGGGTTGTGCTCACTCAACCATATTCAGGCGTGGCTTCTCCAGATGAGAAGCCAGCTAACAGAATGCTATCTCTATGAATAGAAAATGCGTAGCTTCTCCAGGTAGTTTACCGACCAATAGAGAACAAGATCACTTGCAATATAAAAGAAAAGCATGGCTCTTTGATTAAGAAACCATCCAATGCAAAACTATATCTATGCAAACAGAAGGAAAGTCACCGCTCTCCCATGAAGAGACCAACAAGATTGTCATGGATCTTCCCTATGAGCTGCCAACATCAAGACAATCAATAAAAAAAGAACATAAACTAAAAGAAAAGTCGAGACTCTACTCTAGCAGACTCGAGGAGTACACGCTCTCTCCTAAAGGATGTGTAACCATCTCCCCAAGGATTCTAGGCTATGTGCCCTTCCGTGTTTCCTCCAAGATAATCATGAGAACCAGGAAATCATTCTTTATAAATGGCGGCTGTAAACAATGTAGAGTTATGGCTTACTAAGGACCATTTTCTTCACTCTACAAAGAACAAGAAGGAGTCGTTGCTCCTCTTTTATCCACAATGAACAAACTATAAAAGAGATCGTGGTTTTGGATTTGCAATAATAAACAATATAGGTTTCCAAACTGTTCAAACTCAAACACACATATTCCAGGTCAAATAACTACAACGTGAACTCCCTCTATCCAGTTTACAAAACATATTCAATAGACAGTGTTTAAAATATGGAATACGTTTTTATTGAAGATAATCCTCTCTATTCATCAATATAGACTTGTATTGTGCAACTGTTTCAAGTTATGAATCTAAAAATATTTATGGAGTTGGTGCCCTGTTGAGAGGCCACTCCTATTTTTCTCTACGATTAACAAATTAATAAGAATATTAACCAACATATCAGTATATATATGACATGAATGGAAATCCTTTCCTTTGAAATTGGGGTTATATCTTCATCGTTGCGCCTATTACTTCATCATCTTGAAGGTGTCTTCCTCCCACAAACTCCATAATTAACTCCTCGTAGAGTTGCAGCCTCCCCTTTTTTTCCTTTTCGATCTTACAAGAGAGCCCTGAATGGAGTAACTGACTCCCAATAATACAGTTAGCATACAATTGTTTTTCCATCGAAGAGCCTTCCTCATTATGGAGGCGATGCTTCTTTATAGTGAAGCTGCCCCCCTCCCAAAAACAGTTAAAGACCCACTCTAAGAAGACATCTCTAAAACAATTTCTAGCACAAGAAAAGCCCTCACGGTGGAGTGTTCTTCTCCTTTTAGAGACATGTGGGTTCAAAACCCTCACTAAATTCTTATCATGAATTTCATCAATAAATTAAAACACTAAATCTTGTTTATAATCAATAAAGTACATTTTAATAGGTGTACATGTAATATATGTTTGTGTTTATATTTTACAAATATAAAACATCCTTTCCAATATGTGTATGTAAAACCAAATGAATACTTGAATGATCCCCTTATATATATAGTCCATCATTTGAATATGCTACATACTCTTGGGAAAATTCTGCATTCAAATTAGCTTAACTAAGTTCATTGTCTATGGTGGTGATCTAGCTCGAGGGTGAAGTTGGGAAAGTAAGGGTGGCTGTCCTCTTCTACAATTGCTAGGAAGTTAGTCTTGCCTTGAATACTCTGCAACTGGCACCGTGTTCACATGGGTGGTAGCTCTAGGATAGATTGAACTTTTGAAGGGTCTATAGTGATGCCATCTTTGGAGACAATGAACCCTAATAGTTGACCTACACTAACAAAAAAGACACATTTAAGGGGGTTCAAGCATATGTTGTATTTGCAACATCATGTGAATATGGTACAAAGATCGCGAAGATAGTCACATTGTTTCTTGGATCCGACAGTTAGGTCATCTAAAAAGGTGAGGATTATGTGAGACAAGTCATTAAAAATGTGCGACATAGCGCAGTGAAAGGTGGTGCCTCCATTCTTGAGACCAAAGGGCATAACCTTGTATGGGAAGGTACCCTATAGTGTAGTGAATGCACTTTTGTACTGATCTTGGGGGCAGATCCATATTTGATTATAACTGAAAAATCCATCCATAAAGGAAAATATTGCACTATCAGTGCATGAGTCAATGATATGGTCGATGCATGGTGTTGGAAAATTGTCCATAGGGCAGGCTAAGTTGAGGTCTCGGAAATTTGTATAGACACAGATGTTACCTTGCTTTTTGTTAACCATAACGGGGTTAGAGACCCAAGATGTGTAAGCAATGGGAAGATAAATTCGGCCTTTAATAGTTTTTCGATCTCAGCTTTGATTGTTGGGGCCTTAGAAGGGTGGACCAGGCATTGTTTTCTCCTAATAGGGATGGCATCGAGCCAAGTGTCGATGTGATGTTCGACAATTGCAAGGTTGATTCCTGGCATATCCTCAAAGAACCATGTAAAGACGTCATGAAACTCTTTGAAAAAAGCAGTAAAATCAGTAATTTCTTGTGGTGACCAGCAAGCCTTGATGGAGATGTTTTCGACGACTCCTAGGGTAATGGAGATATCAACTTGGATTGTGGGGTGGATATTGACTAAATTTCCATATTCGAAAGCATCCGGGGTGGGGATGGCATTTTTGAACCAATTGATATGACTAGGCGGTAAAAAATCTTTTGATTCAATTGCATATTGTTGTTCAATTGGCAGAGTGTGCGGATCCTGTGTACGAACCACCAGTGACCTATATGGAAAGTGTCCCATAGGGGTTCACTAGTGTGCATGGATTTGATGATCTCTTCATCTGTGAAAAAGACATATTCTTCTAACATGTCTTCATCTGAGGAAAAGGGGTCTTCGAAATTGGTCGGAAAGGGAACTGAATCAAGATGTAGGATATCTAGATACTCGGAGGTGCTTGGGGGAAGGGGTCATATCTCTTCTTGAGGAAATATTAGGGGGTTCAAGACCTCCCAATAAATGTGTGATGGAGGATTGGGACTACTAAGGTGGTTTGACATTTTAGGTATGTCATGGTCGTAAGTGTGGTCTATCGGTTCATTATCATCTTCAATTATTGTAGGTAGGATTGTCCCGCAAGGGGTAAGGTTATCATCTAATCGACTCTAGGTTGCGCACAAAGTGTGAAATGTGGCCACAAGAGGACATTGGAATTAATGGTGAGACATTAAATTGCAAGAACGACACTGGTGGGTGGATTTGGTATGGTTTAGGATGATGGTAGGACTTTGTGGGCGCTGAATAGGAAATTAGTAGTCGGGTATGGAGTCTTCCCACAATGGGGAGGTGTTTGTCTGGTTCACTGTGGTAATCGCATTGATGAGAACCACTTATGGTGATGAACGGGGATAGGTTTCATCCAATGGATGGGTGAGGTGAATGGTGGCCAAATAATCTCAGAAACGAGGGAGATTGGGACAATGGTGTGTGTAATGTACATACTGGGAAGACATCCCACATGTGTGATTTGTACAAAATGTCTTGGACTTAGGTGTGGGTGATGATGATGTGCCATCTTAGGCTATGGTCGATCGAGCATGGTTTATGCTAATAAGAGTCTTGAACAAGTTTCAGAGCTCTGGTAAGGTGGGACACAGGTTGGTCACATGGCCTTGTTTCCCGTAAAGAGCACATGGAGGTGTGACTCTCTAGGTGGTATTATTGGTTATTACTGGGGATTTTAACCATTGTTGGTTGATGCCCCCTTCTTTAGGATGAGCAACCCCTGACAATTCAGGTGTAGGGTTTGGTAGCAGGGGGCCTTTCAAATTCAGTTGCTTCATGCCCTCATTGGTGGTCTTAGTGACGATCGATTGTGGTTTAGTCGTGGATGTCATATGTTTGGATATCGTAAGGGAAGGTGTTATGGTCCTTGTAAGTGTAGCAGCCAAAACATGGATAAAATCATAGTGAGCAACTGGTTTGGAATCCATTTCTGGGTGGGGTGGTGTTACGTACCATACCGAAATACCCAAAGTGAGCTCGGGGAGAGTTAACTGAGCCATAACCAGCGTCCCTTGTACACTTGTGGAGGGTACAAGAATGTAATCTGGAATATTGGGGGTACCGATGGACTCAACATTTGCTCAATTCCATGGCTCAACGGTGGCACTGATGACAGTGTTGAGGTGGAAGCAACTCCATTTTTAGTGGAGAAAATTGTGCACATTAGGCCATCGGTTGATGTGGGGATCTCAGGTGGTGGTCCCGAGTAAACTCCTAAAAAATTGGAGTCCTTATACATGTTGGGGGCAATGTCAACATAGGGTTGATCAATGGCAATGACAATTGGTAAGATGTTGTAAGGGTTACTCATGGTGTTGGGGTCATAGTAGTTGAGTTGGTCTAGAGTGATGACCTTCACATTTAAGGGAAAAATCATGATATGGAATACTGAGAAGGTGAGCACCTTCATGGCGTACATGTAACTATGCCCCAAGAGGATATTGTATTCGAGTTGAGCATCAATGACCTCGATGTTGATCATGACCATATTACCCCCTATATCTATGGGAACATTTTGGTATAATCCTCTTGGTTGGGATGGTATCCCATCATATGCACGAAGAGTGATAGACAAGGGGACCATATCTAGTGACCCTAATCATTTCCAAACATTAGCAAACATGACGCAAGTGGAAGTGCCTTCATTGATGATACAACAATGGATCATAATGTTCTTTATGGTGACTGAGACTTGAAATGCGACTGACGATGGTAGTCGCAGTTCACCTTTGTCAAGATCAAAGGTCATGAGACGCGAGTTGAATGGATTGATGGCACCCATTGCATTGAGTAATTCCTTTTGTTGGGTTGGGAATGACTGTAGCACCTCTAACATAGACATGGCTATGGGGGACTGAGCCAAGTCATCAACAATATTATAATTATGGGAGGATTTCATGTGGGGGTTATTAGGGGTATGCTGAAGTGGAACCTTGAATCCCTAGGATTTGTTCAGTACCTGGGTGTTGTATTTGGAGAGGCCCCCCCAAGGGGATAGGGATGTCTTCCACTTGGGGAGCTTTAGGACTATCATAACCTTTGGATCAAGTCTGAAGATTAATATCCAACATGCAAATATTTTATAAAGAGCCATCATTGGAGGGGTGAGGATATTGTTGTTGTGTAACAACCCTTTGATTCGCAAAGGGTTGTTGTAATACAATGGTTTGAGTTTGAGGACGGTTCAAAGATTGAGGGGGATTTGTCATTGTCTTCTTCTTGATTTGCATTAACTGTTGGAAGTCAGGGATAAGAGGGAAGTGATGGGTATAACAACCATGTTTTTCACAAATGGAGTAGTATTAATTGGTCCTTAGGTTTACTTTCTTCCCTTTTTGGGATGATTATTAGTTCTTGTGTTTTGATTACCCCGATTCTGGTTTTGCTAGGGAGGAGGGTTGCCCCCTTGTCCCAGAGCCTGGTTTTGATTGTTATTTCCTTTCTTCTTCACCCAAGTCTGATTATTTTTGGGGTTTATGGTGTTCAAATGCTCAAACTATTGAGCTTGTTGAGTGTAAGAAGGTTGAACCAGGTTCACCCTCATGTGGGGGGTGGGTTTCTCACCAATCGGGCCTGGGAATGGATAATAAGGGATATACCTTGGGGGTGGGATAAATGTAGTTTGCGCTCCATAAGATGTAAATTTAGGAACAACTTGTTCCATTTTTGGTATAGGAACTATTGTCGTTTGGTGTAATGTACCTAAAAATAGCGAAAAATTAAAAAAAAATCATTTACTGCCATTAAAACCTAATTACAAAAGATGTATTATAAAATTAACTTTAGCATTCGAAGTTGCATCAGTATTTTGATTGTGTCACTACGAGTTTATGGTTTTCTAAGTAAGGTAGTCTTACTAGTGTTAATTCTTTTGTTTCTGCGAAAGTGATGCAGTAGGGTAGATGATGTAATCTCTAAGGCATGTTTGTAAAAGCTAGAGTAATAAATAAAATCCCCCTTTTTCATCTGAGATGCATATACATAGTAAGATTGTAAACTGGTTTAAATGTTACCTTCATGCATGATGGACTTGTTGAGGCAATTGGACGCCTTGGGTAACTTGACGTTGAGAAACCATACCATCGGCAGAGCTGCCGAGAGGTAAGGGTGATCTTATGGGAATTGATGTCTTACTTAGCAATTTGCTAATGCATTGTAATGTGATTTGTTTGCAGGTCAACAAATGATGGTTCTCCCTTAAACTATGCATAACCAATGTTAGGGTTAAGACTTAATAACTTCTAAAGGGTTTAAGTCCAAGCCAACGTTTAAGACCTTGGAAGGAAATCGTATGATAATGTTAAACTATGCAACTTTGGTGTAACAATGTTGTAACACGAATTTATGTTGGAGAGGTGGCGTTGGTAGTTGGAGTAATTAATGTTGACAGTGATATGGTAAACAGCTGGAGGAGGGGGTTTAAGCCTCGAATTTCACCTTTGTTTCTCCCTTCATTTAGTTTTTAGTCTCAGTCAATAGGGTTTCTCTGATGTGTATGGTATGTGGGGGCTCTTGAGCTGAGCTTCGCTCATGGTCAGAGCACCCATCGTCAATGGTGAATGCGTGGGAGGTTTTAGCCACAACTATTAGCCAGGTAATGGGTCGAACTTCAATCTATGAGATTTCTTTATCTAGTCTGCGTTTTAAATATTTTGCCCCTCGTTTAACCAGTGATTATTTCCATGTTTTGTGGCAGGTGTAAGTGGTGGAACTCTTAGCGCTGGTTGCTATGGGTGGGTGATACCTAGGTCTTTGTATCTCATGTAAGTCAGGGTTTTGAACCCACTCTCACTCTTCCTATCGTAGCTGTGGGGAATATTACCATACAGCCATATGATGAAGCTCGTGATGCCTTTGGCTCACTATAATTCTCTTTTGGAGCTATCATGGGGTCTCCCTTTGGCTGGACTGATGTGTATTGGGATGGTTGATGTAATTATTTAAATGGGGATGAAAAATCCTGAGGGTTTCCATACTTATAGTAGGGTTTATTATTTTGACTCTATGAATTTTTAAAGCCACTCGCACTGTTTACACTTGGGGAATTAAAAAGGATAATAAACTCGTGCGTTTTTCTATGGGACCCAAATGGATCCTTGGACTAAAATATGGGCCACTTTTTTTTTTAATTGATGCTCTGTCAGTTTGAATCCCAGGTTGAAAATGTCGTGGTTCAATGATGGGGTCTACATTGCTAGTTAAATTCTTGTCTTAGGTTTCGGTTCTAGTTTTTTGTTATGGTTCTGCCTTTGCTTAGTGTGGCTACTGTATGAAGAACCTGATTGTAATGTTTGTATGAAATGCTTAGAGTGTAGCATAGTCATGCTTGGTGTTTATATGTGATACATCGGGGCGTTTACTGTTGTTAGGGAGGTTCGAGAGGACTCTGAATAACACTTATGTGTCTTATCACAACTATTTTGACTTGATTAAATAAATCTTATTATCATCATCTATTGCGGGAACTACCATGTTAAAATGAGGGAATTTCACATGCAAAAGGAGAGTCTAGAGGTGCCCTACTAGCTACCGAATCCGTCCACGGAAGTGGACCCCCCTTTCATTAAAAAGAATTAAAAGAAGCATTATGTGAAACAAAATTCTTAAAGGATCCCAAAGTTGAGTATTAGTAATTAGGAGTTTTAATATATATAATATTGATTAGTTTTATTATATATACTTATGCTTAAGTGGGCTGCCAATTACAATTTATTATTTATTAATATTTGGATAGGGTTGTAATTGTTATTATTATTATTATTATAAAAAGATTAAAGATCAAAAATACTTTGGTAAAACAAAGTGAGACCTCCTAGTTTCCAAAATAACTAGTAGTTAAATAAACAAATATTGTTTTTATAAATTAAATTATTTTTAAAGAAACCAGTAATTTCCAATAGTCATAATTCAAGATTTGTCCTACTTAAGGAGGACATACCCCAAAGTTTGGGGGATCTTTTTCTTTTGGTATTATTATGCCAAGAAGAACTCTCTGCTCAAAGAAGTGAACTATGCCCATAGATTTGGAGATCTGAACCAGCTACACACCTAGGGCCTCTACTTCTCAGTTTGCATGTCAGAACCAGCTCGAGGGGATTCATACTGAACTAGGAACAGTTGTAGAATCATGGTTGGGAGGAATGTGGTAGTCCCAAAGTCATCCAATACAAGATCAATTATCAGGTTAGCTAAGAGTCAGTAGTTTCCCTAACTAGTTGGCTGAGTGTGCAGGTTAGTATTAGCAAGAACAAATTACCAGGATCAATAGGTCATCATCAGGAGGACAAGCTACAGAGATCAACAGGTATGATTAATTATAAAACCCTCCTACGTTTTATATCCCCGTTATAAATGCAATGTTAAAATAACACTGTCCTTATTATCAGTTTTTTTAAATAAAGTTTTCCAGAATCGAATGGCATTCCCAGCAGGACTAGCCAGCTAGTCTTTGCTAGTCATTTATATTGCTTAGATTTTTAGAACAGGTGAATCATTGATTTGAATTCAGAAAAAAAATTATAGTATTTTGTTTCCCTTATGATAGTATTTTATTTCACTTACCTAAACCCTGTTTTAGATCATCAACAAAATCGCCTAGTCACAGAAACCAAACCATAACAGAAATCATTGAACAAACTTATAAACCATTCGAAATTCCAACTATACAGACCACAGCAAAAGAAAACGCAGACTTCATTGTTTATTATAAGTATTCTCCATTTAATCCAATTTTGTACCCAAGACTGATTTTATTGCACATTTCTCTGCCCGATCTATTTTTGTTTTTCTTCCCAAACCATACATACCATATTTTAAAAACAAACATATCAAGTATGACAGAGATCGTATATAGAATGTTGTCCCATTTACATTTTCATACCCACCTCATCACTAAACCCTACGCTAATCAAATAGATAGACCCGAGACCATTTCCATTTCTTTTCAACCAACAAACCTACGATAGCCATCTACAGGAAACCTTCAAGCTTCATTTCAAATCAACAAGAAGACGCAGGGATTAAGTCATTTTTCTAGGGTCAGAGCCTCATAAAACATCAACGCAGAGATCAATCATAAATAGAAGCAAGAAAAACGCATTTCATATGACCACCACAAAGATGCCTATCGAAAGATAGGACCAGGGTCAATTCCCGTGGCCTTCACAAAAATCCAAATCGCATAAGTGTTTCCTACAGGATACAAGTCTCTACATAAAAACCAAAATGCCGAGTACAGCCTTGAAACCCTTTCCAGGCAAGCATCCATTCTACCCATGCAACCAGCAAGTAAACAAGATCTTTTTATTTACAATCTACCCACATTATAGCAACAGAGGTGTAGAAAAATTCGTTGATGCCTTATATCTTACCACCGGCAATACATTGTTCACACATAAACATTGTAGCAATATCCAACACAAATAGTAAGTGCCAATGAAATCAACACACGAACCACAGCTATATTTACAAGCAAAATGCACCAACGACCCTGTATAAAGTCTACATTGTTTGTACAGTAGTTTACAAAAATACCCTGGAAAACCATAACATTAGAGCTCATAAAGTTTTAGCTTGAATACTTAAATACACATAGGAAAAAGAGAAATGTACCATTTGAAATCATTGTAACAGGACTAATATCCAACGAAAGAGCATTTCTTTTGTTTACAAGATTTCGCAGAACTGAATAGCTAGTGAAACCCAGCAGCTACATAGTCCTTCTATATCACAGTCCCAGTACTCATTCAACCATTTGAATTACATTGAAACCCCATTCTGTCTAGTCTAGCCAAGTAGGCGACTATTTTAGACTTCCTCAAAGCGAATCAGTAAGCCAATGGCTTATGGGAGTCTCATTCTAAAACACCAGGCCAAGCACATACAAACAACACCAGAGTTGCAGGAGATAGGGCACGAATGGGTAAGCCAGACTTACCAGTACCCTAGCCACATCCAAAACCTCATAAACCTTTGCAGCTCCCATACCAAAGCGTGTATCACCTGTCACAAGCGACATACAGTATAAATCAGTTCAAACATGTATTCCAATCTCGAATAAAAATGGAAATGTCAATGGATGATAGGGTTTAGTTCTTTACCTGTAAGAAGTATGGCCACCTTACGCCATGAACGATAGCAACAGTCATTAAGTGTGCTGACCATGAGCAGAGCTCGGGTCAGTACACCACACCATCACCCAACAACAAAAGCGCATAGCCAGAACTAAGAACGATTCGAATACAGAGACTAGTGATAGAAAATCCCAAATCGACATCTAAACCCTCATGTCAGGCTGTTCTCCACATTCATTAAATGCATTAAAGATTTCACCAAAATCTATCTAAGTGGAGGTCCAATAAATCGCACTTCCTATAGTGAAGTCGTGGATTTAGCCACCCTGTATTAAAATACAAAAGGGCTTGTTTTATATACAAAGACTTTTGTAAAGTTTGACAAATCCACATTGGTTTGCATTACCACGACCTAATAGTTGTAAACCCCACTTTGCGAAACAATCAAATTGAGGACTTCCATGATAATGGAGTATTCATTTTAAATGACTTATCATACACCCGGTGGAATAGGACCAATAGTGAGATAGGAACCATCCATTTAGAGAGATTACTCGCAGATTTGAGATACCTGCAAACACAAGGGTACATGATGGCATTAGCATTACACTAAGTAAGTCCGGCAACCTCCATAACTGTCCATACCTCCCGGAAACCCTGCCGAGGTATGCAATTACCTAACCGGGAGTATTATAGAATCCCCATGTGAAAAACATACCATCATCAACGGAGCTCGTCACCTTAGGGTGTTATTCTAAAGACATTCATAATTAAAATCACATGATTCTTCAAACAATAAGTTGTGTTATATTCTACCTACTGAACCAACATTTGCAAATGCAATGAAAACATGATCTCATTTTATTTCCACATCGCTTCCACAAATTCTAAACTTACATGTAAAAGAGACTATGTAAAACAGAAAGGCTTAGACTTACATTGCAGCATACAAGTATGGTTGTTGTTTAACATTATTACATTTAATGTATGCCTTTTCTATTATAAACTAATGATTATTGCAGACAGGAAAATTTTAAAATTTTTGTTATTTTTGGGACATTACAATCAGGTTCTTGAAGACATGTTGAGAATGTATGTGATGGATAAACCATTCAAGTGGGAGGATTATCTACACTTGGTAGAATTTGCATACAATAATGGACATCATGCATCCTTGGGGATGAGTCCATTTGAGGCATTGTATGGAAAGGGATGCAGGACTCCAGTGAATTGGGATAGCTCGATGAATAGGGTAGTACTTGGACCAGAGATGATCAAGGAAATGAAACAGGAAGTTGCTAAGATTAGGCAGAATTTAAAGGCAGCTTAGGACAGGAAGAAGAGTTATGCAGATTTGAAAAGAGTGCATAAGGAATTTCAGATTGGGGATCATGTTTATTTGAGAGTGAAACTGAGTAAGCGTTCCCTCAAGTTGGGGAGTTGTGCCAAGTTATCACCGAGATATTGTGGGCCATTCGAAGTCCTTGATAGGATAGGGCTAGTTGCATATAGAATTGCATTGCGTGCTAACATAAAAGGTCATAATGTTTTCCATGTATCTTTGCCTAAGAAGTATGTACATGATCCTAATCATATGATTGATTGGAATGTAATACAGGTGGAACCCAAGGGAGAGTTCCAAGTAGAGCCTATGCGCATCCTCGACAAGAAGGTCACTTTTCTCCGGAACAGAGCCATCGGGTAGGTTAAGGTCCAATGGGAGCACCTTAGTCCCGATGAGGCTACATGGGAGCTGGAGGATGCCATGAGAGAGGCATTCCCATTTTTGTTCAGTTTTGAGAACACCGAGGACGGTGTTGTTCTAAGAGGGAGGAGAATGTAATACCCCAATTTTGACCCTTATGAAATATTGGCTTCTAATGTAAATATTGTATACATACGTTGTATGTTTCCCTAGCGTGGAGCTCAAGGCCAAGGCCCCACTAGTGTATGTTCGGATTTTATTTAAAACAAGCAAGTATTTGATATTTTGATACCCATGTGCTATTAAGCCATGGAATATTGTAAATTGATGTAAATGTTAATATTTCAATAAAATACCAAAACTTGCTATGGAAGCAACCAATGAGAAGGGGCCATGTGTATCCACTAGGGAGTGGTGAGAGAGTTTTGGGGATGAACCATATGTCGCCAAATGTCATTGTGAAAACCCATTTGACTATCCTTGATGATATTTATTTATGTTGTAAGGAAGTTGTTGAAGATTTCAGTCCATAGCTTCAATGGAGCATGGGCAACCCAAAAATTTGTATTTGCAGGTATGGGCTCTGTTTTCTTGTACCAAAAGTCACTCTACCTCATGGTAGTTTCTTCTTCCTCATCCCCATTCCATTGTAGAAGGAACCAACCTCAATTTTCATCCAAAAACGAATTGCCAGCAGTGAGAAAAACGAGAAATCGCAACTTTGAAAGAACCCACGTTTTGAAGAGCCAAAAACGCCCAGATTTGGTATTTAATAGTAAAATCCAATGGGGGATCCATAGATATGAACCTTGGGGTGAATTTGACAGGATTAGATACCCCGAAATCTATTGGAAAACCCAATTTTTATAGCCCAGAAAACCAGTGATGGGATTGAGTTATTTGATGAATAGAATTGTGAGAAATCCAATTGTGAATGACTGAGCAGAGGTTGGGTTTGCTTGATAAACCTAGTGAAGGCTAGAATCTCAAGGATTAGCAGCAAGACCTTTCTATGCTCACCCTGAAGAGCACTGGAGGGAAGGGATGCCTGAGGGATTGTGCAGCAGAGAAGGGGACCTTCCTTGGGTTCGATGTGGTAAGTAATGTGGGTGCCTGACTGTTGAATTCATTTGAGATTCTTGTAGCTCTGTGGTTGAGCTCACTGGCTTAGCGTTTCCCTCCTTAGTCTTTCATATGCTTGACAAACCCAACTGTGTGTTGGCTTAGCATAGTTGTTGAGTGAAACCATGGCTGTGAGTGAGCCCAGCTAGTTCCTCCTTAGTGGATACACAACCCAGATCGAGGGTGATCTCTCAGCTGAAAGAATACAAGCTGGATAGATATCTATGGTTGGGTGGAATGTTTCTCTCACATAGCCAGTTGTTTGGACAACTTCATCTTCAAGATAAGTGTTATCTGTGTTATAAATTATATGCATTATGTGTTATGCATTGTAAAAATTCAGAATGATATTTATTCATGATTAATGGAATTGGTATGAAGTCTGTGCATAGCATGAGAATGGGATGGATTCTTTGCTTGTGGATGCATCATTTTCTTGAGATAAATATGCTGATGTATGTCTATTGTGTGTGTGCAATTATGTATTTTAATTCAGTTGTGTAATTTAATTGTGCATTTTATTTAAATGACAAAAATTTTACCATTATGGCTTTGGGGAAGAATTAGACACCCCATGTTACAGTCATGTTCCCTCCCTTGCATTGGATTGATGGAAGGCGACGTGACAAGGAACATTTCCTAAGTGAGAAATAGACCTGATAATCCCATATGCTGAATGTGACGAGACTGAAATGTAGGATCCAACGACCAATGTTGAGGGGCATTAGGGAGGATAGTGTAAAGGTAGTTGTATTGTGCATATATGACATCAAAATATTGGGCTTTCAGAATAGAATCTTCCTTGATTTTCCATGAAAGGTACGGTATGAGGATTTGATCTTTCCATTGTATGTTGGGTGTGGTTTATGCAAGGGGGAGACTGGGGTGGTGTTTAAAACAATGAGTGACCTCCTATGAGAGAGGAGGGATCAAAGAGGTCCAAGAGGTTTCCAAGAGGAGAAGCCAAAGGGGTACTTCTTCCAAGGGGAGGAGGTGTGAATGTATATTTATTCTCTCTAAGAGGGTAAAATAAAGGTGATCCTCTTCCGATGGTGGAGGAGGTGAGAGGATTGACACTTTCTCCAAGAGGAGAAAATGCACCTAGCAAGGAGTGGCCTCTCCCAGTTGATCCTATAAATGTGTCTTGGGAGTGACCTTGGCTAGAGTATCTTTTGTGTTTACCACGTGGATATGGTGTAAAAACACCTCTCGGGAGAGGGAAGAGGCCTTGCAGTCTCTGGGACGTCTTAGGGGGTTGTTTTGTTCCTCAATGGTGAAATATTTTGTGTCAAGCGAGAGTGATGGTGGAATTTAAAGACAATTGAACAAATGAAAAAATATGCCAACAAAACAAATATGCAACGTGGTGCAATAAGTGAGTGATATGTGCAAAATTCATTTTTAGTGCAAGAGTTCCCACATGTAGGTTCTTTTTAATTACGAGTTAGTGAACTTGTATTTAGAAAGAAAATAAATGTAAATTCCCTAAAAATACCTAATGTCCTTCCTATAAAATGTAACTAGGCCTCACAAAAGTACAACTAATGCTTATAATGGTATCCACACACCAATTGAATAGTGGAGGTAACAAATAACTACTTCTACCGGCAATGCAGGCAATGTTCCAATCAAGAAGACTTGGAAACACCTCCCAATGGCAACATCTAACTTCAAGAGTCAATTGCACCTACAATTGCTCCTTGGAGATGTCCTAAGTTTGGACACTAAGGTACCTTGCGTCCAGTGTGGATAGGTGTTTTGGCCTCCACGGTATAGTTTCGTCTCACTACAATGAGCTGGGTGACTCGTAAGGGAGAGCAAGGAAGCTATACCTCCTTGGTCACAGCGCACTTCTGATTCGGGTTTTCTTTGAACACCTGCTTATAAAAGGATTTTGAAAGTATTCTATAAGTCAACAATGCTATGTTTCAAAATATTTCTAATGAAACTAGATTGGTGCGAATTAATGGATGCCTAACTAAAATATTATTTTGTGACCTCCTCTGGAGGATTTTAGTTGGGTTGACAATTACAAAGTTGATTTGCAAGGGTTTGAATTTCACTTAGGGAGTGTAAGAGAGGTATTTAAAAATTCCTACCATTTTGGTTCACCGAGCTCATAAGAAGTGCGGGTTGAAAAGCAGACTTTGATTAGAAGAGTATTTAGGTCTCTTAGTGTGTGCTAGTGGTGCAAACACATGTGATGAAAGAAAATCAATTGTCAGAAAATTAACTAGAAGAGTATAAATTAAATGCAAAAGTAGATGTACTTTTAACTCTAAAAGATGCTCAAGGTGCTTTGCAAATCAAAGTGCTAACTAATAAAAAGTGTGCAATGGAGGTATTTCACACTTCTCACCCTTTTCTAATTCACCAAGATCACAAGAAGTGTGAGGTGAAGAGCATACTTAGGGGCACAAGAGTCTTTAGGTTCTTTCTTTTGTGCAAAAAGTGGATTCTACACTAGCTTTGATCCTAAAAATATGTAAATTGTGCATAAACAAGAATGGTCCTGAATACTAGTGACAACAATGAGGCCCGTTGAAAGCCTCAAGGTTGGTTACCTGGGTAAGTTTCAAGAGATATGAACTCTTTACTCCCTAATATTGGTCTATGTGGACTAATTACTAAAAAAGTAAGTAATTAATGAAAATTAACTTAATTTAAGTTCATTAGTGAGTAGCAATGGGGTTGCCAGATTGTTGCATGCAAATAAAAAAATAAATCAAATGACTATAGCATGGGAAAACAATACTTGGACATGCGGTAGCACGGAAAAATAAAAAATAGATGCGTTGTAGTGCGGGAAAAACACAGACAAGGTGAGTGGGTCAAACAAAGGGATGCCACGCATGTTGTGAACTAATTACCAGCACGAGTAGCACGACTGTTTCCACACTAGTAGCAAAGCCAGTAGGCCAAGATCTATGCTATTGTGTAAGAATTAATTGTGGCCACATGGGACTGAATTTTGGGGTAGGAGGTGGTAAACTTGATCTCCTACAAATGATAAAAAACTAGAATTAGTCACTCAGCATAAAACAACATAGTTTAAAGGAAATAAAGAAAAATAAGTGTAGTCGCCATTGGAACTATTGTGGAAAAAATTACACAAGTGTGAATTCCTCCACTTGGTAATGGGATAAGACTTGTAGGCTGCAGCAAGGCCTCATTCCTTGGAGCCCCTGTGTGGGTGTGTGGTTTTCCTCCAAATGATCCTACAAGAGATTGTTAGTGGAATTCACATATAATAAATAAAATTAAACAAAATGCAAATAAAAAGGAAATGGGGGGAGAATGCAAACTCTAACAAAAGTCAAAGGTATGGAAAACCACTTTGTATTTCCCAATGGTCAAGCTATACAACCCTAGGAGGTGTGGGATTCAAGGGAATCCAACAATATCCCTTAGGGAGGTCGTTCTTGTCCAAACTATATGCTAAGTGGATAGTAGAACAATGGACAGAAACCCTTTCCCCTTGGATGAAGGTGGGAAGGGATCTTCGGAATGCTTACAAAGGTAGAAAGAGGTGGGCTATGAGGAAGCTACAACACAAATCCCACATCATAAATTTTCTCTTATCTCTCTCTACAAAATGCATGTCAATGGCTTCCTTTTATAGGCCAAGAGGTGGAAAAGAAACAACTAGATCTAAATGTGAATTCATACACTTCATCAACCAGTTCCAACGTACACCACGGGGGCTCTTTAATGCCACCAAGTGTGTGATGATCTGAATTAATATTTTGGGAGGTGATGGAGATTTCATTGTGCCACAGGAAGTAGGTGGTCGCACTATTTTGAAGGTAGCATGACTATCGAATGAAATTTCGCTCGAGTATCACACGAGCACGAAACTAATAACATGTGCTATATCGTGGATTAAGGATGGTTTAGCTGCGTGACCTCTTCTTTTGACTGGTCTTGGGAACTTTTGGGCTCATGTTTCCTTTTGGATTTGTTGAGTATGCATTTGGTGAATTGCATTATTTATATCAATGAATCCTTACTGCAAGAATCAACGAAATGTCACATGTGTGCGTATTTAGGCATTAATAGTCTTGTTTTGTTGCCATCATCGTGCAACCCATATAGCCTCCACCCTTCCCAAGGGATTTGATGTCGAATAACTATTGTTGAAGAATAATCCTTCAACATAAGTTGTCTTCTTCTACTATCCCCATTAGATGAATAAAATATAATAGGTCCCAAACAATTTTCCACATGTTTCCTCCACATAAATTCTATTTTTCCCATTGCTTGGCAACAAAATTTGCATTGATCCTATTTCATGTTGGATGAACAACCACAACCAAATGGGGAAGATTTTCATGTAAAGGGGTTGCAATAATGACACATGCATAATGGCCAATTACACTATTCTTAAAAGTTTCTTTAATAACATCATAGCCTAAAGGTCCCTCACCCACAATCACTAAGAAATGTGATTGACATTGTTGATTTTCTTTATTAACACAAACCCACCAATGTATCACTTAATGCTACCCACCTAACATATTTTTTCACAACGATCTCATCTTTAGCAAGGCATACAGGAATCAGACCCTCTATACCATATTTGGATTTATATGAAGCATAGAACTTTCGAACTTCCTCAAAATGTACTCATGCTCCCCTAGGATATATGATAGTGATTTTATCACTTGCCTTAAAGTTGTAAATATTGAAGGACTATCTAAATTCAAGCTGATGAAGCTATATAATTGAGGACCCCCTTATAACTTAATAATCTCATAAATGGATTTAGTGGATGCACCATACCTTCTCCCTTCTTTTGTATGTTCCAGGATGAGAAGGATATCTTAGACAAATTTCCAAAACTGCATCATTACCTTGTAATTTTCCTTGTTTATGTGCCTCACACACATCCTTGCAAAACCTAAATAAATATTTCCTTTTTGAACAACTTTTCATTTAGGGACCTTATTCTAATAGAGAGTATAGCAACCTTTGTCCTCTCCCACCAAAGAGTTCTCATTGTTGATCTATAGCTAGTGTTTGTAACCCTTGCAACATTTTTGAGCTCATATTGATTCAAAAGTCTAATCTTCTCCCTTTCCATGTATCTTATCCATGTATTTTAATGGGGATCCTTGATTCATGATATAAACACATCCTAAAGTCATCACAATTTGGAATCAACTTACAAAACTTGCATGTCAATGATTCAAAAACAATCCCTTTTTAAAATCCCTATGGCAATGAATATGCCTATATGTACTATCAATATAATATTCAATACCATGATAAGATAGTATCCTCTTCATATGCTTCTCTATGGCCCATGATTTACCACCCCTTTGACCATCCATTAGGATCTTTGTGTTCAACCTCTCCCCATTTCTATTATTAGATGGATACCAACACCCTCGACATTATAGTATCAAGGGAGATAAATGATCTAAAACAGGAGTTTTTTTTTTTTGAAGATAACAAATAAAATTATGTTCAATGTCATAGTCAAATTAAATTTAAGCTGGTGAAATTAACGTACCTAAAGTATAAGTAGATTCACTTGTAGAACCCCTATGTGATAGTGGTGTTGATGATGGGACCAAGAACCTAATCAAAATCTATTGGGACTTATCATTGGTAGGCTTCTTGGGTCTCCCAACTGTTCCATTCCTCAACCCAATTATATTATGTGAAGCCTCATCTATAGTAGAAATGTTCTTCTTTGATTGCATGTGTTCATTTAGAGAACTAAAAATATTACCACTTGTTGCTACTATATAAAACCATTTATTTCATCGTGTACATACCATTTTTACTTTTCTCTTGTCCTTGTATCCTACAAGTCTTGCTTCCACCACTTTGAAAAAATTTATATATTGTGTCTTGTTGAAATCATCTAGTAGTTTGATAGCTTGATCAATATCAAATCGATCTCCAACCACTATTGTCTTCATTTCTATGTTACATGAAGGAGTTTCACTACTTCCCACCCTTGAAATGTTACATTGATGGGCCCCTGTTTTCATGTGATTGTATTAGAAGTTGTGAAGTGTCCATGTTTCCAAAGATATTTCCCCTATTCCATCATCAATACCACAAATTTCACAACACATATTTATTTTAGTTGTTTCCTTTTTTGAATATACTTTAAGAGTAAGCTTCTCCTCAACAAACTCTTGCATTAAACTATTCACATTTTGTTCCCAAGATGCCAATACATTAGAATCAACACTTATGTTTTGTTCTATTGAATCACACTAAAATTCAACGCTTTCTTGTTTATGCATAAGTTCCTCCATGTTCTCTTCAATTCTTTCAACATTTGGTGTTATTTCAATTATATTTGATTACAACACTTCAGTATCCAATGTGTCTAGTTTCCTCTCGATGCCTATAGGTGTTTTTGTAGCTTTATATATTTTCTCTCATGTTACATTTAAAGTATATCATTGATAGTTGGTGATATCCAATGATACCATAAAGAACAATTTCTTGGTGGATTTATGCAAATGTAGCATCTGATTGACACCTAACTATGCCAAGGGTAGAATGTTCTTCACCAGTTACAATTATAAAGTCAAAATCATTTTATGGATTCATCTTCATTTCCATCCACATGTACCTTTTAGTTAGATAAAAATGGATAAATATATAGCATACATTTTTCAAAGTGATGTTGAAACATTCAAACTACAATAGAGTTTATATATAATGAAATTCATTGAACTAGAAAAAGTGAGAAATATTTGGTTTATTCAATAGACAACTGGCTCTTGTAGATATTAAATAACATTTCCAATAGACCCACTAGACATTAAAAAATGAGTGGGCCATAATAGTTCCATTCATTGGATATGCATGCCCCATTATACCATCACACACACCTTACATAGGGAATATTTTCCCCACAAGCATGCTGTGATTTCCATTTCGAGACTTGTAACACAAGGGACCATTCTCATGCTTTAAGCAATGGTATAGAGTGAAAAGTAATGGTCCAAGGCCATGCTAATTATGGTAATGACTCATAGTTTTGCATTGGGTAGGTGCAACAAACCTAAAAATGGAAAAGGAAAATGTTGATAACATTGTTTAAATAATAGCAAAACATACATAAATGAAACATGAAAGGGAAACAAGCAGAGATGACATGAAATGCAATTTTCAAAAAAATCGTCATTAGTTCTGTACAGAAAGACACATCATACTGGTGCAAACCAAATAGGTGTAGCTAGAACAACGTAAAATGTGTAAGAATATATTGGAGAGATTAAAAAATTTGAAATACACAAAGGCATAGCATGAGTGAAAAATGTATATAAAAAACACAATAAAAAAAACATGCAAGTTTTTTTTAGATGATGTTGATAAAAGGAAAAAAGGAGAAATGGGGAGGTGACTCATAAATGAAAGGTGGGGCTTCGTAGTGGAGAAAAGGGATCCGATGAACCCATATTAGGCACTATGGGAAGGACCTTTGAGGTAGGATTGGGGGACCTTTTTATTTTATGTAAAATGGTCAACACCAAAATTTTCTGCAAGAAGTTGAAATTGCAATAGGTCATGTTTCTAGTTTTTTCCTATAATAATTTGCAATTATTAATAACATAAAATGTAAAAGGAACTACCTATGCATGTCAAATGATCATATACAGGGACCCTTGGAAGCTAAACACATTGATGGAACTTGAAATCCTGGACTAGGAATTCCTTTTATAAATTAGTTAAGGACTTCATAAAGTATAAATAAAATTATATTGCTACTTAATTACTATATATGCATGACCGCAGGGGTGTAGCTCAACCAGTGATTCGCTCGATATGAAGGAAATGTTGTAAATGGAGGTCACGAGTTCAAATCACCACGGCTTGCCCGTGCCCTATGCTTGCGGGCTATGTGGGTGCACCTACGGGTATAGTGGTAGTGGATGGGATTGGATCCTTGGACCTTATGTCACGCAAGTACCAACCTTTTCCCAGTTGCTGATTCCCCTAGTTACAAAAAAAAAAATACTATCGATGCATGTCAAACGATCATATAGAAGGACCCTTAGAAGTTAAATACATTGATGGAACTTGAAATCCTAGACTGAGAATTCCTTTTATAAATTAATTAAGGACTTCATAAAGTATAAATACAATTCTATTTCTACTTAATACTGATTTGAAAGTGGACAAAATCTACTTAACTATGATCTTTATTAAAAAGGAAATAAAAATTACATTAGAAAGTATTTAACAACTTCAAAGTTTACTCTTCTATACAATTGAAAGTATTCAACAACTTAAAAATAAAATTTTAATACAATTTGAAGTAAGATAACGCTATTCTTAGAATGGTGCTACATATTTAGATTTCTCTATCAATTAATAAATTATTAAACATTCGAACATAGCTTTCTTAATATTTGGCACGGACACACATGTACAAACACACATTGTTAAAGTGAATTTACAGGTAGAGTTAGGAAATAGGAGACCTTGTGGCTAAATTTAAGATAACTTACATTATTTTAATGTAAATGCACAAAGACTATAAATGAATATTTATGATTTTTCAATTTTAAGTTTTAAATTAACAATGCATAGAGGCCACTAAAGGATGTATCCACCTCCTGTAGGGAAGCTTCACTTGAGTTATGTATGGATACAAAAGTAGAAATTTGTTGCTCCTATGTAGAAATTTAAGTTGTCTTCTTACTCCAATTCTAGGTTCTAAACTTTATATACATTCAACTTACCTTTAATTGCAATATTTGATGTTACAGTTATCATGTTTTGTAATATAATTATTTTTATGTATTTTTTTGTTTTCTAGAATCTACCTAACTTGTGCGAGTGGCCTTTGGTCTAAGAAACCATGACCCAGGGGCATCTAAGCTGTCAAAATTACTCGGGGATCTCACCCAACCTAGACCACACCAACCCTCAATTGGTTGGATTTTGGATGTCTCCCCCCAACTAGCTCACCCCTAAGGGGAATGGAATGTGGGACACCCCATTAACGAAGCCCACACCTTAACCAACTCAGCTAGTAACATTTGACATAATTAATTTTATGTTACATTTATAGTTAATTCATAATATTTTATTGAATGCTGTGAATTTTCATGCATCTTATACTGGATTTTTTCCAAATTAATTGAGCCTAAATTATGATACACTGAGAACTAATTTATTCATTGTGTAAACATGTTATTTAACTTAGTTGTAAGGAATTATGATAATGTTGACTCAGAAGTGAAATGATATCTTTGACATCTAAAAATGGATTCTCAAAAGTAATAATCTATTAAGTTCAAATATCTAAGCACTATTCGAATAGATACAAATAGATTCAATTGTGAAATAGAAAAACTATCATGCTATAATATCATTATTAGTGAGAAATACAAAGTAAGCAAAATTGATACCAATATATATACATTAATCATTATAAGAAAATATTTAAATTATAAAAAATAATATTATATAAATTAAAATAGAATAAATATATATTAATTATATTTAAAAATAGTTATAAAACTTATGTTAATTTGTTTAAATTTAAATAATTATATATTAACTTAATGATTATTTTGATCATTAATATGTTAAATTTATCCTCATACACGAAACAATTGATTTGATTCTCTACCAATAAGAAGTTCAATAGCTAACCTTGTTGTAGGAGAAGAAAAAAAACTTAAAGATATTCTTGTCAGGGTTCTTTCTCTTTGTTAGATTCTTTCTAGGCCGAATGTTTTGTTCTTCATCTGCACTGTAGGAAACCTTAAACAACAAAATGCCAATGAACTGGCAAGGACTAGAGGTAGGAATGGACGAAATAATTAATTGAACAATAAAAGGGCAATGATATAGCATTAATCGAGCAGAGGAAAAAAAAAGTTGACGATAAAGTGAAGAATAAATTGCTATTGAACTGGTATTAAGCGAATATAGTTGAATTTGGTGCCTAGCCTTGGGAAGAAAATGGTGAATCCGATATGGTGATAAAGGGTATGGGCACTGAAACTAGCTTCCAATGAAATAACAACTAACATATTTGCATGGAACATGCATAATACCACACGACAATGCGTGACTTCGACATTTCAACAACGCATGATACCACGTGTCAATCCATTCCATCAAAACATAAAGCTCATACATATCTGCATGGGAAAAGGATGAAATCATTTCAAGTGCTCCACCTAGACAACATAGTAGATGATGTGGAAATCCAAACCTCGAAGTGTTTATCAAGGATAGAGCATGAAAATACTTATTTCTCATTTCAATGAGAAGAGCAATGAAGTGGTCTACAATAGAATGCATGTTGCATTGAAATGAACATTTTTGCTCGTCCAAAAGGGTATCTATTATGAAAATGCATAGAATTCATCTACGGATAATCACATATAATTCTTATCCAAACAACATGCAAAAGCCACCATCCATGTAGATGTAGAATGCCAACTAATACGAGGAAGTGCAGAAATAGGAGTGCATATCTAGAAAATATTTGGAGAACAATTGTAAGACTTTCCAATATAGAAAACATGCAAAAGCCACCATCCATGTAGATGTAGAATGCCAACTACTACGAGGAAGTGCAGAAATAGGAGTGCATATCTAGAAAATATTTGGAGAACAATTGTAAGACTCTCCAATATAGAAATGTGTAAATTGTTCCAATATGCAGCCACAAAAAACAAAGCGTATATATATATATATGTAAAGTAGAGGAATTAAAAAGATGATGTAGATAACAACCATCAATTCTAGAGCGTAGATGCTCAAATGAATTTTTCTTTGGGAAAATGAACTACTTGGAAGCATACCCTTAAAATTGAAAGGGAGAAAAAAATCTAGAGAAGCAAACTATACAAAAGATTTTGAATGTGCCAACTTGAATTCTTATCCCTATGAATTGCACTGAAATTCTACTAAATGCTAGTCTAATATTGAATCTCTTTAGAATGATAAAAGTATGGAAGGAAACCCTTGTTTTTGTTTTTGAGTGAATTTTTTTTACAGGTTAAGGCTAGACTATATGATAATGAAAAATATTGTAAATAGATACATTGGTCTTGAAAGGAGTTGAGGTAGAAGTACTCACTTCCGCTAAGAGATTTGAAAGTCAATTTCCAAAATAATTCTTAATATTTCGAATATGTTATTAAATATTTTTGAACATTCCTAAATAATTCCTTAAAAATTATCGAAAATTCTCAAGGTACTTGCAAAGATTATTGAAATATTTCAAATAGATTGTTATATATTATTACTTATTAAATTAATTTAGAAATATAAAAAATTTCCATCCTTTGAAATTTCAATTAGGAGGATATGTTACAATCTTCCCACCCAGGATATGTAACAATATTCCCATGGAGGATATGCTGCAATTAACCAGTATATGTGTGGCCAAGCATGCTTCCTATTCCTATTTCCATTTCTTGATTTAAGAACAAGCTGAAGGAACTAAAAATCCTCAGTCTGAGGTCCCATTTAAAAAAATATAAGAAAATCAACTAATACGAAAACCAATAATGCTTTATCATAACAAATCACAAGGCGAAACCAATTACCAATGAATCATCGATGTGGGATCTTACTGTATTAAAATATAAATTTATTTTTCATTGTGCGTATCAGTGGGGATTTAGCACAAAAGCAATGGCGTGGAGATATAATTGTGGATTTAGAAAAAAATGAATATATAATCTATTAATTTAATTTGCTTTTTAAATCCTCCTCGAATTTCAGGATTTGTGCAACGGAGTCGACAGAGGGGGAGATTCCATTGGATATCGATTTCCTATAGGTAGCGACCATTTAAGTGTGAACACTTTTTGGAAACGATGAATTAACCTCTCTATGGGGATAGGACAAAATAAATAAAGATACAACATATGAAATTTGTAAGGAAATGATTAAGATCATTTATATCTATAATCATCATTACAATGCAGCATTAAAGTGACGACACTATTTAGAATTCCATTTTTTATTTTTTTTAACTGTAGATTTGCTGGAAGTTTGGATTAGTAACGATGGAGGAGAAGGAACATATGTAGAAATATGAAGGAAAACATTTTTTATTTTTTTAACTGTAGATTTGTTGGAATTTTGGATTAGTAACGATGGAGGAGAAGGAACATATGTAGAAATATGAAGGAAAAACACTGACAAGAAGAAAGCGAAGGAAGTTTACATGAATGGAATGAAAAGAAATAATTTCTACATTCTGTGCAAATAATACCTAGAGATTGAGTGGACGCATATCCTTGAATGGCCTTGGGACTCATGATAGAACCTTTAAATCCTTTCCCTCGTCAACCCTGCTACGGGGACAAAATTGATTGACCCCTTGCAGAATTTAGGAATTTGGGGGATGGAGGGTTCCAAAGAATTTTAGGAATTTTAACTAATTGATATCGTAAGCTCGTCATGATGAAGAATCAAGAAGAAATTCAAAATTGAAAGCATAGTGGGAAAGTATGGGAAGACAAGACAAGAAGAAGAGAAAGGCCACTAAGAACAGTAAATTCCAAATATGCAACATGGGGATCAAGGAGGATGTCATTTGAGATGTGTACACAACCAAATCTAGGGGATATTGAAGCAAATGACTATGATGGGTAGAGCAATGAATGCAACTAGTAATTTCACACCACCCTCATTCAATTCATGTCGTCATTTTTTCGTGAAAATGTTTTAAAGTGGCATGGTAGGAAATCTCCAACCACAACCTGCATATTTCCAAAGAAACAACGTCCATTGAGCATTGGAAATCTCCCAATCCTCTTTTGTTTTTAATTTTTTTTGGAAAAAGAATATTATATATACATGTTTAAGAGAAAATGCAGGAAAGAAGGTATGCAAATATATAAGAGATGAAATATGTTTTTTTCTTTTGTTTTTCCAATTTATTCTACATGAATTGGCCGTGATGTGCATACAAAATAAGTTGTTTTTTTTTGGGAGACATGATCTTAGAGGATAATTTTTTTTTTTAAATAGCTATGAAAATGTAAATTAGGCTTTATGCAAAAATGAAAAAACAAGTTCAATTGTTGAGTTCGATGTAGTTGAGTAAAAAAATTAAACGTGCAGAAAATTTGTACAGGTCGATTTACGCATTTATATGGTAGATGCATGGAGGAGAACTAGACTTGGATAATATAAAAAACTATGGAGAGAGGATTTTCATGAACATTTCCTTCCCAACTTGACTACAAGTGGTATAAAATAAATAGCAAACTATGAAGGCCCCACGAGGAATTCAATGAGTCACAAAATATGGATGGGAAAATTGCTTGCATCTTAAAAATGTGAACCTCAACAACTGAATAGAGGCACAAATCACATTAAAATATTCAAACAAAACTAGGAATTTAAAATGACAGATCACATTTATGGATGTAGGCATAATTGATTAGGAATTTAAGAGCACATATCATCAAGGGGAAGATCACATTTATGAATTTTATTATTTTCTTCTTATTTTTTTATTGTCCATTTTCATGGGCCTAGGGCCAATGAAATCTTAGATAAATCCCATTCGTGAAGAAAATTAATCTAAAAAAAAAAACTTTATAATTTCAATGATTTGGAGGTATAAACCCACCCCACCATTTGGAGGTTATTCTTTAGCATCAGTTAGGAATGATATGAATCCATCCCATGATTTGCAGGTATGAATCTATCCTACTATTTGGAGGCATGAATTGAGCCCATGTTTTGGAGGTATGAATCCATACCATCATTTGGAAGTTATTCCTCATCCCACCCAAATAAAATAACCCCCAATATTTATATTACTATGTCAAATTAAAAACCCCCCTTGACCCCTTAGTACTATTCAATATATTTTTGAGATTTTTGGAAATATTTAAACCCCCAATATGAATGGACGTGATATGATATTGCATCACAAGTGAACCCCCTATGCTTAATATTGTCTTCCCTAATTCCTTTTTAGGAATGTTTGTTATCTGTGAAACTACTTCAGAGACATTGCTTAGTTCCTTATGTTAAAAAAAACCAGAAAAAAACTACTCCATTGGAGTGAGGTTTATGTTTTTGTTATTGACACGTAGAAAAACAAGTTCTATTTTAGTTGTACACCTAAAAAACTACATATACATCATGTATTTTAAATATATGAATGCTATATATCACAATGATTTTATTTATGTTCATAATTACATATACAATTTGTATTTTAAACACGAAAGCTATATATAATAATGATTTTATTTATAATTACAAATGTGTAAATGCCATTTTATATGGACTATGATTATTTATTTAACTAAAAGAAAATATAAATAAATTGTTTGTTTTCACATGTGGAGAATTCTATGAGCATGACTATATTCAATTAGTGGATCTATTAAAACAATTCTCTCTCCTTATACTATGTCATAAAGGCGATAGTGTTTTACAAACTTTCAAAGGAAGTTCATAAGAAATATGAATAACTTTGTATTAGAAACAAAATTTTGTTACTACTAATATTTAGATAACATGTATAAAATAAAAAGAATTTACTATGTATTCTTTGTATAAGTGTTATGAACATGAGTTTTCTAGTTTAGAGAGATTTAATTTATGGTATTAAAATAAATCTATTATTTCTTGGGTCTACAAAACTTAGATAAATATAGTTTTGTTAATTAAATCTAAACAAAATTTTTTTTAATAAACATATTTTTTATTCATGTACAATAAACTAATTTACCAATTCAAAACATTAATTTACCAATTCACAACATGTCTAACAGCAACAACATGAATTTTTCTGTCGTAAGTCGCCTTACAGGAATAAGGTTCTTGTTTAACTATACACACGAGACATACCACAATGCTTACACAAACAAGGTGTAAAACAAGATGCCAGAAGTGGCTTATATTACTTCTCTGAAATCGGTTACAATGTGGAATAACTGAAAGTAAATAACTAACTACAGTCGGCCTCAACCATTACAATTCAGAAGTAACTATAGTGTGTTCTCCCTGTGTGTTGACCTCACCCTCTCCTGGTTCACTGTGGAACTATGAGCTATGGCTCGATCTCAACTCCCTTTTATCAGCCTGTGTGACTCTTCTATCTTCTCACACCTTCAGACTCTGCTCTCTGATGCTGCCCTCCCATTCTGTCTCTCTCTCTCGGGCCTTCTACCATGTTGTTGTTGTTCCCGAGACATGCATCCTCCTGTTCGTCGATTCTTCCAAATCCTGCAGACCTGCAACTGTCAGCTCCTAGCCGTGCTGCACAGCCTCTGTCCATGACGACATCTATCATGTCCTTCACCTACCTGCAATAACTGTATTAACTTCCTCAGCAACACCGAATGGATACTAGGTACAATCCTCTTGACTTTCTGCTCTTCCGACCGTGCTACAATAGTCGGTCACATCTCGACCTTTCTGTTGGATCAATTCTTATCTTTGGCCGTTCGCCAGTCCTCCCCTTCCTCCGTGCTTGGCTCCACCAAATCTGTTAAGTCATAGGTCGACCACTTGTCGACTACCCAACGTCTCACTTCACCTATCGTCTGTCGACCATAACCTGTCGACTCTCGACCCATCACAACATTCGTTACGTGCTACTTTGGTCGGTCGCATTCCAACTGCTCTTGCTGGACTTGTTGACTTTGACAAGTCAACCTGCTTCCCGCACTAGTGGTCATAGGCACTCCCGTTGATCGGCTCTCTTATGTCGATCAACTTTGACTGATATGCCTAGGTCCCGATGCTCCTGCATCAGACTCCCCAGATGAAAAAGAACTCGACTGCTCTGTAAGTATCCTGAATTCATCTTCGGAAATCCATGTTGCCTCCTGCAACTCATCATCCTTCCACCACACTAAGTATTCCTTCTTCTGTGAGCTATGCGTTCTCCCAACTTTGTATTCTTCGATTACTTCTGCGATCTCTTCTTTGTGTCGGTTTGGAATCTGGTCTGTCCAATCGATGCCTATCACTTCTTCGCTTCTACTGCTTGACCCTTCTTCAAATTTCTATAGGTCTGAGACATTTAACGTTGCTGAAATGTTCAAGTCATCCGGTAATTCCAACACATAAGTGTTGTTAGACATTTTCTTCAGAATTCTACATGGTCCAATTTTCTTCAGCTTCAGCTTGTTGTATGTAGTTGTCGAAAATCTTTCCTTTCGTAATTATGCATAGACTAAGTCCCCTCCTCAGAAAAAATGTAGCCTCTTCTTCCTGTCGACCCTCAACTTGTACGCCGCGTTAATGTTTTCCATGCACGTTCGCACATTTTCATGAACTTCATGTGTTAGAAAAACATGATCGCGGAGCAATAACAATAAACAGAAATGCAAATATAATCACATATACACATTACAAGAGAGACACAAATATATCGTGGTTCACCCAAATTGGGCTACGTCCACATTGAATTTGCGAGTCCTTATTATTATTACCGTCTAGTAAGGTGAAGGGATACAACCTGCAGCACAGCCGCTGTACTTCCTCTTCACTGTCTCACAGTCTCTCTCTTGATCTTAGAGATCTTTACAATGCATAAAACCTAATACCTCAACCCCATCCGTATTACAATGTATTTCTTTTATACGGAAAATACAATGGGAAAAATACCACGGGATACCCAAAACCATGGGCCCGCAAAACAACTGGCGAAAACAACCCCAAAATTTTTTTTCGGGGGCATTGCCCCCGAACCCCTAAAAATGTAGAATGGATGTACAGTCCTCTGAGGTGCATGGCTAAAACAATATCATCTATGAGACTGGAAGATCTGGCTCCACAACCAACAATCTCCCACTTAGAGACTGATCACAGCAACTCCACAGCTGCTACACTTGTTGGACTTGGAATTGGCAAATTTATCCTCTTCACCTTCATGCTAGAAGGCCAACTGAAATTGAGCAAGAAATCAGTTTCTCTTTGGTCACTACCTTTGTGAACATGTCTGCAGGATTCTGGCTAGTATGTATCTTTTCCAGCTTCAATAGTTCATCTTCCAGAACAAAGCGTATGAAATGGTACTTGAGCTGTATATGTTTAGTATTGGAATGGAATATTGAGTTCTTTGCAAGATGAATGGCACTCTAGCTGTCACTATACAACCTGTTATCCTTCTGCTTCTTACCCACTTCCTCCATAAACCTCTGCAACCAAATCATCTCTTTACTAGCCTCTGTAATGGCAACATCATCTCTTTACTAGCCTCTGTAATGGCAACATACTCTGCTTCCGTTGTTGAAAATGCAACAACCTTCTGCAGTTTCGAAATCCATCTTACTGCTGCTCCACCTACAGTAAACACATACCCTATGGTGCTCCTCCTAATATCCTTGCCACCTGCCATATCTGTATCAACATATCCCTGTAGAACAGTGTCTGAACCTCCAAAACATAATTCTTCAGTGGTAGTACCTCTCAAATACCTAAGAATCCACTGTACTGCCTTCCAATGTTCTTTACCTGGATTGTTCATATATCTACTCACAACTCCCACTGCATGTGCAATATCTGGTCTTGTGCACACCATAGCATACATCAAGCTACCAACTGCTGATTGATAGGGAATCTTGGACATGTAATCAGTCTCTTCCTGTGTTTTGGGACATATTTCCTTACTTAGACTAAAATGGCTAGCCAAAGGTGTACTTACTGGTTTTGCATTCTGCATTCTGAACCTCTCCAACACCTTTTGTATTTACTCACTCTGAGACAATGTCAATTTTCGATTTTTCCTGTCTCTCATTATTCTTATATCAAGGATTTGCTTTGCAACACCCAAATCCTTCATCGCAAATGAATTAGCTAACTTCCCTTTGAGTACATTTATATCCTGCATGTTAGACCCTGCAATAAGCATGCCATCCACATACAATAACGAGATAATATATCTTTCATGGTCTAGCTTCTTGAAATAAACACAGTGGTCAGAATGACATCTACTATAACCTTGTTCTGTCATAAACCTATCAAATTTTAAATACCATTGCCTTGGAGCTTGCTTCAATCCATACAAGCTCTTTTTCAACCTGCACACCAAATTCTCCTTACCTTTGACCTCATACCCTTGTGGCTACTGCATATATATCTCTTCCTCCAAATCCCCATGGAGAAAAGCTAGTTTTACATCTAACTGTTCAAGATGTAAATATTCTACCACCACTAAACTTAAGATAGTCCTAATTGAAGTCATCTTAACAACAGTAGAAAATATTTCATCAAAGTCTATACCTTTCTTCTGTGCAGATCCCTTTACAACAAGTTTGGTCTTATACCGCTTCTTACCTCCTTCTTCTTCCTTCAACCTGTAAATCCATTTTTCCTGCAATGCTCTTTTACTAGCAGGCAACTGAACCAGATCCCAAGTCTGGTTTCCTACCAATGAGTCCATCTCCTCATTCATGCCTTGATCCCACTTCTTTCTAGTTTCCACCTCCATTGCTTCTTCATAACATTCCGGTTCACCAGCATCACTCATCAAAAAAATAATACATTGAAGGAGAGTATCGTTCATGCAGTATACTTAACCTGGTAGATCTTCTTACAGTTGCAGGAGTTTTAGGTACTTGCTGTTGTTCTTGATTTTCTAGCACGTTTGGAACTTCATTTTCTTGAATTTCATCAAGTACTGTGTACTCTGTGTTTTCCTTTTCCTATTTCTTTCCCTGCAACTAATATTTATACATGACCTTTTCATTGAATATGGCATCTCTACTTCTAATGATTTTGTGATTTTCATAATCCCATAAACGATAACCAAAATCATCAACTCCATATCCAATAAAGGTACATTTCTTGGATTTAGCTTCAAGTTTTGTTCTATTTACTTTATCAATATGGACAAATGCTTCACAACCAAACATTCTCAGGAAATGAGTAGTTTACCTTTTTATCTGTCCATGCATCCTCTAGAATACCACCATCCAAAGCACTTGAAGGTCCTCTGTTTATTAAATAAACAACAGTATTTACAGCATCTTCCCAAAACTGTAAGGGCAACCTTGCATGCAATCTAATACACCTTGCGCGCTCCATGATCATTCTGTTCATCCTTTTAGACACACCATTTTCTTATAGTGTTACTGGGACTGTCTTCTCTCTATGAATCCCATGGTACGAATAGTAACTATCAAACTCCTTGCCGCAGTACTCACCTCCATTATCAAATCTGAGACACTTCATCCTTTTTCCTGTCTCATTCTCAAACAAAGCTTTCCACTTCTTAAAAGTAGCAAACACATCAGATTTCTGTCTAATGCAATAAACCCAAGTTTTTCTAGTTGTATCATCAATAAATGTAACATAATAGTGAGAGCCACCAAGAGATTGTACCTGAGCTGGTCCCCATACATCTGTATGCATAAGCTCTAACTTTTCATTCTTCTTATGTTTCCCAACCCTGAGAAATTTGACTCTCTTCTGTTTTTCATAAACACAATTTTCACAGAATTCCAAACTTACCTGCTTCAAATCTGGTAGCAACTTCCTTGAGTTGAGAATCTGCATCCCCTTCTCACTCATGTGGCCAAGCCTCCGATGCCACAATGTTGTATATGTTCCTGTGAAAGCTAAAGAGATAGAATGGTCAGTATTCTGAGAACATAAATACAACGTACCTACCATTTCTCCCTTTGCTATCACCATTGATCCTTTAGTGATCTTCCACCACTTTTCTCTAAACGTAGATAGACAACCTCCATCTCCCAACTTCCCTGTTGAGATCATATTTCTTTTCATAGCAGGAATATGCCTAACATCTTTCAATAGCCAATTAGTTTCATTCTTAACTTTTATTCACACCTTACCCATTCCAACAATTTTACATGGCTCATCATCACCGAATAAAACATGTCCAAAATCGCCAGGAACATACTCATGAAAGTATTTCCTATATGGTGTAGCATGACATGAAGCTCTTGAATCTACTACCCAATAATCACTAGTATTATCTAATGAAAGAATCAAAGCATCTTGTAACACATCACCTGCTACATTTGCTTCCTAGGTAGTTTCCTTCTGTGCATCTCCTTTCTTCTTTAGAGATCTGTAGTCTTTCTTCATATGTCTTTTCTTTTTACAGTTCCAGCACTCTATCTTTCCCAGTCTGGACTTGGATCTGCCCATTTTAGACTTCTCACGATTACCTTGGCTCTTTCCTCTCTCCTTTTGTCTTCCCCTGGTCTCCATGGTCAACGCATTACCTGATGTCTCACCTGTGCTTTTCCTTCGCATTTCCTCGCTAAGAATGACACCAATAACATCATCAAATTTCAAGGTGTTTGAACTAGAGACAGATTTACTTACAGCCATGACCAAGCTATTCCACCTTGTTGAAAATCATAAAAAAACACGAAGACGACCAAAGCATGAGAACAAAAGTAAGCGAAAGATGGGAAATGATGCAAAAGAAAAACTGTTGAACACCGTGGACGGTGTTATCTTTAAGGGGTGGAGTGTGTAACATCCCTCAAATTTGACCAATTATTATTATTACTTTATAAATGAAATTGTAAATGGCACTGGTGAGGAACTCAAGGCCAAGGCCCCACCAGTGGACCTCGAACTAGTGTTATGTTTCTAAGTCTTATTTCAAGCCCACGAGAATAAGAATGGTAATGCCACAAAAGATGAAGGGCAGATAGATTTCCAAAAAATTTAACAATAGTTGATGGGTGTCGTCTATGTGCCACGAGCACTTGAGGAAGAGTGAGTTTATGGGTACACCTTAAAAGTATAAAGTGTTGTGTCATAGCTCTGGGATGATAGCTATACATTCGTATGTTAGATTAACTTCGACGACTAATCTATTTAGGCATGGAAAACTACACTTATTGCGATTAAAATTAAATGTTATCGCTAGATATCATGTTAATGTAGATCTCGACAAAGACATCGGTGAAATATCCTTAATACCCCTAATTTAAGAGAAACTATGTTTTCTTTTATATATATATAAACATTTTGAAAATAAAGTGGAAGGAGGGATTTTTGAACATTGAAAAACTTATTATCCCTCATCGAACTAATGCGCTTTTTAAAGACACATAGTGTCTTAGCGAAACCCATTAGATGGGAAACTTTTACTAAAAAAGGATTAAAAGGAATAATTTGATATAATAAAGGACTATTATACGACATAATTAAAGACAAGAAAGGGACTTATTCGTATGACTTGTTGAGAGGAGGTCATAACTATATATATATATAGTGGTGAATGTTATGTATATAACATTTCATGAGATTATGAAATTATTTGATTAAGAAGACATATCCCTAAGGTTGGATACAAAAAATTAAAAAAAATATTTTTAGAAGAAGTAGATTTAAGGGGTAAATACACCGTCGAACGCATGATGTAAAATAAATAGAATGTTTAATCCTATTCTATATATATATATGGGCGCATTTATCAAAACAAAGCATCATTTATATATTCAACAATAAAACGGTTCAGTTATGAGAATAGGAATCTCGGTGAGAGATTGAAGGGAGTTTGTCTCCTAGTAGAGCTCATGGAAACTCTACCTACCGCCAGCGTTTTCCCCTTTTTACACCTCCTATCTCCTAAAGAGACCCACTATCCTCCACCACCGTCAAAGCTCAAGGAGAGCTGGACGCTTTCTTAACAAGCCAGTAACTCTCATGTTGAAAAGGGAGTGGTGGCAATTGATTGCTACTCAACGTGACGATGGTAGTAGTTCTTTTGCTGCTCGGCGGGAAGGAGAAGGCCTCGCTAAAGGGAGTAAAGACGCATTACTTAGGTGGTTGAGGAGTTGGTGCAAGCTTGTCTCCCTAACTAAGTGGCAAATCGTACTAAAATCACCATGTATCCTCTTTTATCAAACAGAAGATCGCCGAGCTATCCATGCGTCACTTTTTCGCTAAAAGAGGTTGCTCTTCTTAATAATAAAGTCACCACTCTCCGAAGGAAAAGGATGGGGGGGAGTCTTCATGAAAAGGGAAAGGAAAACTCATACAGAGCTCGATTCCTGACACTCTTTATTTTTGTATTATATATATACAACATTTCGGTTCATTTAGAGAAAAAAATGGAGGTAGTAAGGAAAGAAAGGAGGTAACAGAATATGGCTGTAGACTGACGGAAAAGGGAAGAAGGCACCTGCGTTTTAAGGAGGGCGACCTATGCCTGCTCTCGTTGATGGAGAATTTAACAACTTGGCTGCATATTGTGCCCGGTAACTAAATTTTTCGATTAATGCAAGATAGAGGTGAGTTTTCCGTATTTGTTTTTACCTCTGGTAAATAATCTTCGCATCTGAGATTATTTTGTAGAGATTGCATTGACATCCTTTCCCTTACTATTTCTGCTGGTAGTGATTTCAATCCCTTCCTCTGACAGATTTGAATAAAACGGATTTAGAATAAGAATAGTAAGATCACCATTAGGTTATCGACGACAGAGAATTTTAGTCCGTCCAAAGAACGATTTCTTAAAAACTGATCAAGTTCTGTATTATTACAGTTGCTTATAATAGGATTATAACTGGACAGAATCATATGGTTTTGATTTGGGTTAGGAAGGCTCCATGAACCGACCTCAAAATGACTTGCTGGGTGCAAAGACTTGTTTTAAAAACTTTTAAGTGGATCTCTGTACTCCAGATCAGTGTGCCGTAGTTCTTAGTGATAGCGCTAAGCTTAACTAATAGCCGCAAGAATAGAGTTTAGTTGGTTAATATTGTATTATCTAGTGTTAGCATTAGCATAGTTAACTTCTGTAATTAACTGGTAGATTTCGTATTACCTTTGTTTCCTATTATCAACCTCTGCGTAAATAGTGCATTTACCTCTATTTCTATTTTTTTGTATGAATAGTGATGGCGCGAGCTTAGGTAATCTTGGGAAGAACCGAGATGGCCAGTAGTTAGTGTATTACCTCGATTTCTATTTTTTTTGCATATATAGAGATAGTGCCTCTTGATGGGTTATCTTTGCTATGAGTAGGACTTATACATGTCTTAAATCCTTGGTTTTCTGTTATTGAATGCTGCCTGTTGGAACCCTACTTTATATTATTGCTACCGCGGAATGATGGGAATCTCTGCACATTTTGTTTGCGGCCACATACAAGTTTGGAAGAGGTTCTTTTATATGAATGATCATAAAAATATATATATTATCATTGTGGTTCATAGATCGTTGCTATTGGATTTTGGAAAAATAGTTTCACTGCCTTGATTGTTGATCTCTGCGATATTTCCTGTAGGTATTTATGTGCACAAATTAGCGTAAAAAGCTTATGCGAAAGCCTATACATACATTTATGATTTTAAAAGATTATGAAAAGGCTTACATAACATTAGTATAAAATATTATGAAAGAACTTATAATTATATGTAAATATATGTAGACAATACTTAAGAAAAAGGATATCAAGGTTATGATAGAAGGGTCATGCTACCCTTCAAATAATGAATAAAAGATTTTGTAAGGAAAATTTTATTATTAGGATAAGTATGAAAATACTTAGCTACTCCATTTACAGGGGTAAAAAAAAGGGGTCTCTCTCCTTTATAGAATGAAGACATGATTATAGGAAAGAATGAGATAAGTAGCAAAATTAAGTGGAAAAGATGTATTTAATTGTACTGCATACTTGGGCATAGTTACTAATATAGGATATTATAATAATTATTGATTAAACTACTCTAGTGCATAGATTAACAAGGGTATTCTCATTTCACCCAGTTAGAGGTTTGTTTATGAGTTAGCTTGAAAACCTCTTCTCTAAAAAGGGTAACTTCTAGAAAATGTTAGTAGGTCTTATGCAAAATAAATCAAAGGTAGATGCAGATCTTCATATTATTATGTCAGACATATTTTCATAGATCATTGTGATTACTTCTTTAGTGTTCAAAGAACCGTTGGGTACTCAATACTTAAGCTAGAATTTTATAACCATAGGGATGGTTAGTATTTGATTCATGTAAAAGGTTCCCTCAATGAGAGGATCTGCGAGAAAAAAAAACTATGGCAACAACTAAGTTGCAACTTGTAAACAATGTTTTAGAATAAATAAATGATACACACACCTTTGTGGACTAGCCCATGTACGGGTGAACCACGTTACCTTGGTCTCATGTGTATGTCTTTGTCCTTTTGGGGTGTACTTCTTATGTATATATCTCTTGATATTTGTGGTTGTACTTGTGTATCTCTTTCATTTATTCCCTTGATGATGCACTTCAGTTATTTCTTTTGTTTCATTTACTTCCAATTTATGTATCTTAAGCATTTTACTAATAAGATGGTTGTTATTTATATCTTTTCACAAATATGTTTTATTCATTTTATAATCAAGTTAGTAGAAGAAATTTGTTAAGGAAAGACAAATGTTAGAATTTTATTCATGCTATTAGAATAAGATATGATTTAAAGAGTCGTATATTTATGATTGGGGTTGCTTGTGAATTTACAAAAGACCTTGTGTCGACAAGTAAAGTTTCATTAATAATTACCATTGAATAATTAATGTTAAGAAGTTATGAGATCCAATATTGATGTGATAAATATAGATGTTGTATACACATTTTTCCGCATAGCATTTAATGAAGAATGGACGCTTAGAAAAAGTTTTAAATTTTCTTGAATTTTTGGGTATGTGACATATGGTATTAGAGCTCTAGGTTAAAACACTCGGGCCTATTGGGCTCAACATGGATTGAGTAAAACATGAAAGTTGAAAAAATAATCACTCAATTGTTTTTGTTTTATTTTGAATGCATGGACTGGAGTGGACGAGGAGTAATATTTTTCAAAGTACCACTTCAAGTTTCTCCGAAAGCGTAAAGATAAGTATTTTTGTATTTCTTACAAAATTTTGAATGAGGTATGTTTCCTTGTATTATGAGTTTTTCTTTCGCTATATATTGTTGTATGATATTATTACAAGAAGTGGTAACTAGTTGAAATGATTTTTGTAGTTGTGCAAAATTCCGTAGGAACATCATTTGATTCCGCATTTTAGTTGTCCAAATTTTGTTACCTATGGACATTAGTAAGTAAAGAGCGTAGTTTTTACAGTATGAAGAAGTAAAATTGTTTGAATTAGCAAAAGTCACTTGAACACCCTTAGTGATTATACATAGTGGTTACGACAAGATTCATATAATGTTTAGAAGGTGATTAGATATAGCATTTGATAGTAGCAGTTATAATTATTTAGCTATTTTCTTTGAAATAAAAGTTAGTTCTCAAACATCAAAAGTTAGAAGGTGCATCCTTGTATTTAGAATTATGATAGCATGCTGAAAAACACAAAGGTGTATATGGTTATTCTTTCATTAGTTTCATAAGAACCAATAGGATGGAATTCATATAGAATATATCCTAAAGAAAAATTTATTTGTCTCAAGTATCGATAGCTAGAATGGATGTAACATACTAGGTTACATGATAAATATAAAATACATGTATTAATTCTTGTGATTAAATGACCGATATGTTTTGAATATTATTCTTGTTTATGAAAAATCATCATTTGTATTTCATTACAAAATTTCTTACTCTTATTAAAAGTATTTTATAGCAGTATTCCCTCGAAGTTTGAGTGAATTTATTTTATAATGCATTTGAAATTTAGTTATTTCCTCATAGATAGACTATTGGTAGGAATTATTATATCTTTTAAAGATGGAAATGCATCAAGTTAAAAGGGTCTTGTTAATAATAAGAGTTTGATTATCAGAAAAGAAGAATTCTAATCTTGTTATGATTGATTGAACACATGATGTTGAGTTAGTACCCTTTAGTTGAATATTGATAATGCAGAAAAAAAAGTTTGAATTTATGATCTGTTTATGATTTTATGTACTGTTGAAAGAATGTTTATTGACCCACTGGGTGGAATGGAATCTAGGGTAGAAGGCAATGGACAAGTGGCAACATCATGATGCAATTAACTAGCTATTGGTATGGGACAACTCCCTTCAAATGTGGTCATAGTGCCCTGAAAGATGGGACTGGAGCTTGAGGCTCATTTATTCAAAACTGACCACTAAAGACCTAAGAAGTCTATATAGCCATCAAATTTTGAACTGACATTCATCACTTTTCCTGACGAGGAAATTTACCTTGGGGTTTTGTTGTGTTTGCACCCAAGAGATTTGATGAGGGGATACACTAAGTTGTTGATCATGTTGTGACTCTGCCAAAACTCTATAGACTGAAGGAGTTCGATGCTGAGTGTTGAAGGCATAGTCTGAGTAAAGGAGTTCGATGCTGAGTGCTGAAGGCATAGTTTGAGTAAAGGAGTTCAATGCTGAGTGCCGAAGGCATGTTTGAGTGCCTTGCTTCTACACAGAATCTTCTACCTAGTGGTTCAGTAAACACCTTGTTTCCTTGTATATGTCTTCTTAATAAAAGAATTCCATAATCTCATGAAATGTTATATACATAACATTCACCACTATATATATATATATATGTAGTTATCAACTCCTCTCAACAAGTCATACGAATAAGTCCCTTTCTTGTTTTTAATTATGTCGTATAATAGTCCTTTATTATATCAAATTATTCCTTTTAATTCTTTTTTTTACTAAAAGTTTCCCATCTAATGGGTTTCACTAAGACACTAAGTGTCTTTAAAAAGTGCATTAGTTCAATGAGGGATAATAAGTTTTGCAATGTTCAAAAATCCCTCCTTCCACTTTATTTTCAAAATGTTTATATATATATAAAAGAGAACTTAGTTTCTCCTAAATTAGGGGTATTAAGGATACTTCACCGATGTCTTTGTTGAGATCTATGTTAACAGGATATCTAGCGATAACACTTAGTTTTAATCACAATAAGTGCAGTTTTCCATGCCTAAATAGATTAGTCGTCAAAGTTAATCTAACATGCGATTGTATAGCTATCATCCCAAACCTATGACACGACACTTTATACTTTTAAGGTTTACCCATAAACTCACTCTTCCTCAAGTGCCCATGGTACATAGGCAATACCCATCAACTATTGTTAAATTTTTTGGAAAGCTATCTGCCCTTCATATTTTGTAGCATTACCATTCTTATTCTCCTAGGCTTGAAATAAGACTTAGAAACATAACACTAGTTCGAGGTCCATTAGTGGGGCCTTGGCCTTGAGCTCCTCACCAGTGCCATTTACAATTTCATTTATAAAGTAATAATAATAATTGGTCAAATTTGAGGGATGTTACATTTATTGTCTTATAGTCTCTCTCCTGATCTTAGAGATCCTCACAATGCATAAAACCTAATACCTCAACCCTAGCTGTATTACAATGTCTTTCTTTTATAGGTAAAATACAATGGGAAAAATACCACGGGATAGCCAAAATCATGGGCCCGCAAAAAAGCTGGCGAAAACAGAATGGGTGTACAGTTCTCCAGGGTGCATGACTGAGACAATATAATCTATGATATTGGAAGATCTGGCTCCACGACCAATATCATGCATATGTTCCGCGAATGATTCTGCATGCGTGCTATTTCTGATTTCTGTCGGCAACTCGACCAAATCCACCACTCCATGTGGGATTCTCCCCTGAACAATCTAGAATGGATTCAACCTTGTTGACCGATTCACATAATTGTTGTATGCAAACTCTGCCTACACCAACACATGTTCCCACTGCTTGGGTCTGTCGGCTGCTAGACATCTCAGAAGGTTTCCCAAACTTCTGTTCATCACCTTGGTCTATTCGTTTGTCTACGGATGGTACGTCAAGCTAAACTGCAACTTCGTGTCCAGTTTCTTCCATAGGGTTCTCCAGAAATGTTCCATAAACTTGGTATCTCGATCCAACGTGATACTCTTTGGTAACCCATGTAATCTGACTATCTCCTTGAAGAATAGTGCAACAATCCCTGTGGCATCACTTGTCTTTTTACATGGAATGAAGTGTGCCATATTCGAAAACCTGTCGATTACAACAAATATTGAGTCACTTCCCTATTGTGTTTTTGGCAATCCTAACACAATGCCTATGCTAAGATGTTCCCAAGGGGTATCTGGTACTAGAAATGGTGTATACAACCCCGTGTTTTGACTTCTCCCTTTTTCCAATTGGCAAACTCGACACTGTCGAACCCACTTTCCGACATCCATCATCATTCTTGGCCAGAAATACTTTTCTTGGACCAATGTTTTAGTATTGTCAATGCCAAAATGTCTTGCTAACCCGCCATTTTTCAATTCTCGGATTAGGTTCTCTCTTACTGATCCTCTGGGAATACAAAACTGACTTCCCCTGAAAAGATAGTCTTTTTGAATGAAATAACTCAAGTACGGAGACCTGTCGACACTCCAAGGTTCACGGCAAGCCTTCCATGCTTTCGCAAAATCCTTGTCGGTCTCATACTCTGTCTTTATCGAATCTATCCCTGTTGCCTGAATTGTCGTCGTGTTCAGTAGTGCAACTCTCCTACTTAATGCGTCGACAACTTTATTCGACTTACCCGACCTATGTCGTAACATGAATGTATACCTCTGAAGTAACTCTACCCATTTCATGTGTCACTGATCTAATTTCGACTGAGTGTTCAAATACCTCAGTGCTTAGTGATCTGTATATAGCACAAATTGTTTCGACAACAAATAATGCCTCCACTTCTTCAATGCTTGGATGATAGCATTAAATTTGTGGTCATAGACCGAATATTTCCGCTTCGCATCATCTAAATTTTCTCTAAAGAATGCAATTGGTCGGCCTTCCTAACTCAACACTGCTTGAATTGTCGTTCCACTCGCATCACAATCGACCTAGAAAACTTTGTCAAAGTCTGGGAGTGCCAATACAGGCCTCTCAGTGACCTTTTCCTTCAACTCGTTGAAAGCTCTTTGGGTAGCGTCCATCCACTTGAACTCGCACTTTCTCATGCATTCTGTCAATGGTGCACAAATTCGACTGAATCCCCGAATGAACTTCCTGTAGAAACTGACAAGTCCATGGAAAATCCTTACTGTAGTCGTGGAGTTCGGTTCCGGCCAATCCACTATTTCCTTCACCTTCTCTGGGTCCACCACCAAACCTTCACTCGAGATCACAAATCCCAAGTACACCAACTCCTTCTTCATGAAGAAACACTTTTGCAGGTTCACCATCAACTTTTCTTCCTGCAATGTCTGAAATACTTGTCGAATGTACTGCAAGTGTTTTGCCTTGGTTCGACTGAAAATCATAATGTCGTCCAAATAGAGTACGACAAACTTTCCCAATAATGGTTTCAACACCTCATTCATCAATCTCATGAATGTGATGGGTGCATTAGTCAACCCAAATGGCATGACTAACCACTCATACAACCCTTCCTTCGTTTTGAATGTTTTCTTCCATTCATCTCCTTCTCTGACGCGGATCTGGTGATAACCACTCTTCAGTTCTATCTTTGTGAAGTATGTTGCTCCACTCCAGGAAAGTCATCCATTCTCGGCAATGGAAACTGATACTTGATCGTGATCTTGTCGATGGCTCTAGAGTCTGTACACATTCTCCATTCTCCACCCTTCTTTGGTGTCAATACTGCTGGTACTGTGCACGGGCTTACACTCTCTCTGATTAACCCTCTATCCAAAAACTCTTGGACCTATCGGTTGAGTTCCTATCCCTCCATCAGACTCATCCTATATGGTGCTTTGCTTGGTAGACTCGACCTTGGAATCAAGTCGATCTAATGGGATATGCTCCCTGTTAGCGGCAATCCCATTGGTTTCTCATCAGCCAATATGTCCCAAAACTCTTCGAGGAACTTCTCGATTTCGACCGGAATATCCTCCTCCCTGGTCGTTCTCTCGGCACATGGTCCTTTTGGAATGATTGCAAAACATCCCGACTATCTCTCCTCTTTTGCGAGGAATTCCTTCATCGTGCTCATCAACACTCGCTTTTCCCAAAGGTTTCTCTCACCATGCTTACTGTCGACTTGCTCCTCCATCCTCGGCTTAAGAGTCCTTTTCACGCCATTCTTCCACACTGTGATTGTGTTGGCTTGACCATCATAGATCCTTTTTTGATCGTAATGCATAGGTCTCCCTAACAACAGATGGCATGCATCCATTGGGACTACATCGTACAGTACCTTGTCTTCAAATCCTTCAACTTGGAAGTTGATCAGGCACTGTCTCATCACCTTGACATGGTGTCCCTTCTGTAACCATGAGATCTTGTAGGGGTGTGGGTGTTCCTGACACTTCAGCCTGATTTTATCGATGACTTTGGTCGACACAAGATTCTCCGTGCTTCCACCATCAACTATGGTTTTACAATGCCATTCACCAATCCGCACTTTCGTTCGAAAGATTGCCTTTCGTTGTGCCGGCTCCATTAGGTCACATTGATCTTCCTAGATCAAGGCTCTTTGGACCATCAGATTTCAATTCTTCCTTTTCTCACCTCCACTGCTGTTGGATGCCGATTCTTCCCTCTTGACGACTTGCTCATCTTTTCGACGTTTGGGCTTCGAATCCTCTACAACATGTAGGTTCTCTGGGCACTCATATTCCTTGTGTCCCGTTCCTTGACACTTGTAACAGATTATGGCTGGTATGTTATCTCCCTTTTTGTCGGATGGACCACTTCGACTATATGCACCTCGACCATGGTTCTCACGACCATCACGTTGGTTTTCTTGCGCTTTGTCTCTTGTCGATGTACCTTCCACATGTTGGCTATCTTCAATATTTTCTTTTCTATACCCACTACTTTGGCCTTTCGCAGAGATAGTTTTCGCGTCCCGGCTAGTCATCCTTCCCCTAGTCACCATGGATTTCCTCACCAATTTCTCTTCTGCTTTCAGAGCTAACTAGTATGCTTCATAGAATGCTCTAAATATCGACATGCTCAGTTCATCCTGAATAGCATATTTTAAGCCGTTCACATATCTAGTGACAGCTTCTTCTCCCTCATTGGTTTGTCCCAACCGAATCGACAATTGGTAGAACTCCTTCGTGTACTCCTTCATGTTCATCTCTTTCTGTCGAAAGTTTTGCAACTTTCTGAACAAGGAAATCACATAGTCGTTCGGCAAGAACTTCCCCTTCAACTATGAGACCATTCTGTCCCAAGACTTGATTTTCTCCTTGCCTTTTTTGACTTTGTCAGCCTGTACATTGTCCCACCACAATGAGGTATGACCTTTCAACCTCAGACATGTAGTCTTAACTCATTTAGGGTCCTCGATTTGCTCTATGTCAAAGTATTTCTACATTTCTCTGAACCAGACGATCAAATCTTCTGGGTCCAGGCTTCCCGAGTACGTAGGCACATCTATCTTTGCCCGACCTCTCATATCTTTCAGAAGTTTGATCAGTTTTTCTTCTGGTTCTTCTGTGACTTATTCCCGGGCTTCCACCTCTTCGACTTCCTCGTCATTGTGGTCTAACGCCTCAGGAACACAACCACACCTCTCTCTTTCTTTTATCACTACGACTTCATTTTTCAAAGTCCGCATCATTCGAATGCATTTGTCAAACATCTCACGATCCACCATGATGACTGCTGCACCATGCGCTCTTCATCCTAGGACATTAATGCCTCTGTGAGCCATTTTCAACCTCTGCTGAAACTCCCACGCATCCAATCACAACCGATCTTAAACAAGTCATGCACAATTCTACCCAACCTCGGTTGGAATTGTTCAACCCACTTGTAAGCTCAATATCACGGACGTCCTTCAAACTCCATAGATTCGTCCGCGCTGATACCAACTGACACAAGTCAGGTTGGTATGATCTCCTTTCTCAACTGAACTTACTTCTGGGCTCTGATACAGAATTGACGCAAATCGCCTTACAAGAATAAGGTTCTTGCTTAACTATACAGACGACACATACCACAATGCTTACATGAACAAGGTGTAAAATAGGATGCCATAAGTGGCTTATATTACTTCTCTGAAATCAGTTACAATGTAGAATAACTGAAAGTAAATAACTAACTACAGTCAGCCTCAACCGTTACAATTCAGAAGTAATTGTGGTGTGTTCTCCCTTTGTGTTGACCTCATCCTCTCCGGGTTCACTGTGGAACTATGAGCTATGGCTCGATCTTAACTCCCTATTATCAGCCTATGTGACTGTTCTATCTTCTCACACCTTTAGACTCTGCTCTCTGATGCTTCTCTCCCATTCTGTATCTCTCCCTCGGGCCTTCTACCCTGCTGCTATTGTTCCCGAGACACACATCCTCATGTTTGCCGATTCTTCCAAATCCTGCAGACCTGCAACTATCAGCTGCCATTCATGCTGCACAACCTCTTCCCGCGATGACATCTGTCATGTCCTTCACCTACCTGCAATAACTGTATTAACTTCCTTAACAACCCCGAATGGCTACCAAGTACAGTCCTCTTCAATTTCTGCTCTTCTGACCGTGCTATAGTAGTCGGTCACATCTCGACCTTTCTATCAGCTCAATTCTTATCTCCTGTAGTTCGCCAGTCCTCCCCTTCCTCTGCGCTTGGCTCTGCCAAATCTTTCAAGTCATAGCTCAACCACTTGTCGACTACCCGACGTCTCACTTCACATGTCGTCTGTTGACGATAACCTATCGACTCTTGACCCATCACAACATCCATTGCACGTTGCTTCATTCAATGGCATACCGACTGCTCCTTCTCGACTTGTTGACTTCAACAAGTCAACTTGCTTCCCGTACCAGTGGTCATCGGCACTCCCACTCGTTGGCTCTCTTATGTCGATCAACTTCGAGTGATCTACCTACATCCCGATGCTCCTAGATCATTTTCTAAAAAAAATCATAATATGAAATTAATAAACAAGAAGGAAAAGAAATTTATATGTTCCCAAATTAAAATGTCCATGGAAAACTAACTTTGGGAGGTCCACGAACCACCCTACTTGAGACACTTAATGTATTTTCTCAAAACTTACTCTCGAGCGAAAATGATATCACTAGAGTGAAGAAAGATAATGTCTAGCACTTTCCCTCAAACAAAGTTTCTCCTTAGAACTTTAACTAGTTCTTTTAACAAGTACACACAAACATTTTCCATACCTAACGCCTACAATACTCATAGTATTGTGCAATACAAAGTCTTGGTTGATACCTATTCAAGATATCAACTTTTACCGATCCATAAGGATAATTCAATTTCTCCCTCAGACAACACTTCAAATTTCTATCGAGTCCTTACGTTATGTTAGTCAGAATGAACTTGAACATCCTTGCTTTTCATTCCTCAACATTGTTATCCATTTTTAAAAGAAGTAATAAAACTTGTTTTTGGTTTCTAGAACATAGATTTCCTTCCCAACTTGTGGTATCGTGCTGCTTCATTATTTTGGTCTCAACATTGAATAATTCTTTTTGTCAAAAATAGGCTTACAAATATTTACAATTGCACCAACATTGCAATAATGTCTCATGGTGCATCAATTAAAATGTAATATAAATTTAATTCAAAAATAATTAACAACTAATTCAAAAATAATAGTTTATTCTTAAGGGTAATATTGAGGAATATTACAATCATTCTCACTACACGATGTGATCACAATTACAAGTCTGCCCCACACTAAATTACCCACGAGTGTTCCCATCACATCTGCATTAGTCCTAATATTTTTTGATAGGTGCACCCATTTTGCTTGCATCCATCACAATTGTGCTCGACATATGTGCCCATTGCATCCACATCTGCTGCAAGTGCTTTTGGCAAGTTGTTCTCAACTACACCTAGGAAGTGCTTCTGAGAAGGTGCACCCACAAGGTAACAAAACCAATATTATTCCTTTATATGTGTGTCCAAGTGCTTCTAGACAACATGCATCCAACCAAGTGCACCCACTTTGTTTGCATAGTTAATGTGCATTCAACCGAGTTTTCCAATGTCACCTATAGGCCAATTGATTATTTTCTCTACTTTGTCCATCATACATTGTGCATGTTAAGAAATGAGATTTCTTGCAACGACCTACTCTTCCTCACCAAGTTTCATCAAAGATTCTCTTGGTCTATCCAAATAATACATGTTGCCAATGTTTTCACTACACCTTACCTTCATGCAAGGGAGAACAACATGTCCACACTGTGCCTTTCTAATAAGGCACTCAAAACCAACTCATCTATCCATCAACCTCTTATATCATGTATGTATGTGCCAAGAAGAAACCACTAAGGGCATTGTGTAATGAAGGTACCCAAAGCCTCTTAAGCGTAGGGACTTACATGAGATTTATTCTTCTTTGACTTCTTAGAAAGATGTGTTCTTTAATTTTGAATTCCGTTGAAAAGTGACACAATTTACATCCATTGTTTATATTTGAGGTTCTTAGTTGTAGATAGGCCATTTTCTTTCTTATATTTGGAAGCTTAGCTCTTAGGCCTTTAAGTTTTCCCTATACCTATTAGTTCGAAGTTCATAATTGTAGTAATCAGTTGGTAAAAAAATTCAAACAAAATATTTAAAGGTTGTAGACTCAACTTCAATCTTGTAGTAATGAGTTGGTAAAAACATTCAAAATATTAATAAGATGACTTCAAAATTCAAAAAATTCAATCTTGTGTTCTTGAATGTTTTCTTTTAAACATGGCTTCAATGACTTCTAATGCAAGTAGCGCAGCTCTGTTGTGAACGCACCCAGATGTGTTGCACCCTCTTCGACAATCAATCCCGTTCTCATAATTAATATTATCTGTAAACACACGATGAATGTCTGGCACTATGGACAGCCTTTCCTTCTCCGCAGTATCAGCTAAAGAGCCGCCTTCTTTAAGTATATCATTCATAACAGAAAGACCCTTTTCAAGAGCCTCGAAATTATGCAGATTCTCCTCTTCGGCCTCAACTAATTGTGCCTCACTAAGACCACTTTTATCAGGAATATGAATTGCTCTAGCGATGCAGAGATTTACAGCATTGACCATCGCTTTTACATACGAATCCCCACCCTTATTTATAAAATCTAATGAAAAGATCAGAGCTCCTCGCAGAATGTCAATGGCGTAATTCAAATCTTTACTACTTATATCCGTTGCTTCAAAACGTAATAACTTATCCATGGCAGGGGGAATCGCCCAATACGCCGGGTGATAATTATCTGGATGGGCCTGCACAATGTTGTCGCTATACAGTTTACAAAGCAATCGCAATGCAACGGACTGTATTTTCAGATAACCATCATTATTTTTGTACACCCTATGGAGAATACTTATTAAACCTCCCAAAACTGAAATTCCCATTGAGAATGCTTCGAGGATGTCAACGATGTCAGACGATCTGAAGCCAATTACGTCAACAACCCTAACAATTTCTTTAGAAAAATCTAAAGTGGCTTCGCAAATCTTTTTATTTTGCTGCATGCAAGTGTTTAATGCTGTTTGATTAATGATTTTGTATAAATATGTGAAGCCATTTAAATCTCTGAATGTCTGTATGTTCTCATCATGATACTGACAATAGAGCCTCAGCAAATTGATTTTCTTCCACATTGTCACCCAGTATTGATTTTGTAAAACTAAACTCTCTGAAACACCATCGCGTAACATTTTCAAATGTTGCTTCATCTGTTCCTTCTCTATAATTTTCGTATATTCTGCAATTACATCGAACTCTGCAGCCTCTGCTGAAAATTCGTTATGTTTAAGATGCTGTTGCATTTCTACCCTCAAGTCTGACTGTGGAATGACACTTTTGATGTGGAACCATTGTCTAGTGAAGGGGTTGCAGGCATGGTGCTTAGTTTCCCAAATGGTCTCCAGAGTTTTCCGATCGTATACTGCTTGAATCGGATCTTGATCAATCGGTAATTTGACGGGATCGTAAGCAAAATCACAGGTGATAATGTCCATGCATTTCTCAATATTTCTCATTTTCCTTTGATTTTCCTCCTTTTGTTGCTCCATGGAATTCGCAGGAGTCCTTTATTTCTTTGGGAACCCTAGTACCTTCTGGTCACAAATAAAGCAAAACCATACAAAAGTTCACAATATTAGGTTCTGTTTCATTCAAAACCTCATAATTAGGTTACGTTCATTTCAAAAACTAATAAAGAGAAAGGAAATGGATATTTGTCAATGAATCGAGATTCACAGAATTTTGTAAATTTTGTCAAATATTTTCATAGCAATGACGTAAGATGAGATATAGAAGTTGTGCACCTTAAAAATAACGCAAACTATCTCCTTGTGTGATTTCATTCTTTACACCGTATATATTTAAATATTGCTCAATATTTCAAAGCGGTGCACCGTTTAAAGAGAATACTTAGCCGATCTCTTCATTATATGTGTTAAATTGATCGCATACTTATATCTAAACATTTTAGTAAACCAATTGTGCTGTTCGGACGATGATAACCTCAATTCTCTAGAATACTTTCTTATAAATGATCTCATAATTATATCGAAACATCTTAGTAAACTAATTGTGCTATTCGGATGATGATAACCTCAATTCTATAGAATACTTTCTTATAAATGATCTGATAATTATATCCCAAACATCTTAGTAAACTAATTGTGCTATTAGGATGATGATAACCTCAATTCCATAGAATACTTCAACTATGATTGTCTTTCTTAATCTATAAATGCCTTCCAATGAGATATGGGTGCCAAGTATCAACAACATGAAAGGTGGCTGCTATCTTTTTCTCATAAATGGAGTTTTCCAAATTTTGGTAACAAAATTGTTTACTCTTCAAAATTGTTTACTCTTGAAACGGGACACCCTTTTTGCATCAATACAACTCTAATGCCACATCTTTAAGCATCACAATCCAAGACAATTTGCTTAGTGAAACTTGGCATAGCTAAAGCTAGGGTAGTACACATGGCTTCCTTTAAAGCGAATAAGGATTGCTTGGTTACGTTGATGCATACAAAGGTATTCTTGTTGATTAATGTAGTTAAGGTGTTACAATTTGTGCAATTAGTGTAGTTAAGAGGGCTACAATTTGCCCATATTTTTTTCCAAAATTTTGTTAGTAACCAATGAACCCTAAGAAACCTTGTAATATTTTTAAGGTTTTAAAGGACTAGCCAATCCATCATAGTTTGAGCTTGCATGGTTTCCAATTGCACTCCATCTTGACTAACAATGTGGCCTAGCAATGAGTGCAAGCTAACCAATGATGGCCTCTCATGACATGTTAGTGACAATGCAAACATGGAACAACAATATGTTGATTTGAAGAGATGATTTAAGGTACTCTCCTAATGGATTGGAATATGGTTGAAAGATAGAAAATTGAATTAGTTTCTAGAAGATATAAGTTATAATTATGCATTTTTTGTATAAGCGTATTAAACTCAAGTTTTTCTAACATTGATATGTTATTTTTCATGCAAAACATAATGCACATGTTCCTTGAGTGTACCTAAATGATGAAATTTCATTTTTTTTGTACAATTGTGGACAATGAATTGTTCTTGTGCATGGCTATTTAAAACAAATTATGAGATTAGTTCTATATATTTTTTAGATTATAAAACAAATTATACCGTTGAAATTATCATGCCATGGTTAACATAATCAAATAATTTTTTTTAGATTATAGATCTATGTCGATGTTATTGTAGCATATAATTTATCTTAAAAATGGTCAAACGAGAAAAAGTTATAGGGGTAACAATAAATGTATGTATTTTAATGTTTTGACACATATTAAGAGAAAAATAAATTAAAAATAGTAAGGGGAGGCACACAAATATGCTCCCCAAAACAGTTGCAATAGGATCGGGCTAGCATAAAAATTAAAACACGCGCACACACCTAGAGCAGCGTGCATGTGCAATTAGGTTTGATGTCGAGTCGAGGCACATGCGTATTGATGGCGCGTGCACTCCTTTAGCACATACACGCCCAAAAGCATGCACGCATAAAAAACAAACCCGCGACCATTTCATTTCCAAACAAAAGATAAGGTCGGTGTGTATGTGGACCAAGGGATCACATTCACTCACCAATTTCATCAAGGCATCCATCGAGGGAGTATCCATTGCATCAGATAGGTAAGTTCATGCTCTTATTTGTGTTTTTATTGTTTATTAAATTTTTAATAGTTTCCAAATTGGTAAAAAATTGCAATATGTTTCATTTACAAACTATAAACCTATACATTGAATGAAGAAAACATTAAAATGGATTCTGATGGAATCGAACAGCACAAGAAAATATAAATATTGGACCCAATCAAAACCCGTAACAAAATTTGGACTAGGTTCAGTTGATCCATTACCTAAACAAAATGAGAGAGTACACCCAAGAATTAAGAAACACAAGGGAACCATATCGATTGTCCCTTTCCATCTCAATTGACTCACTTAACCACGCACATCGCCAGTTGACAGACATGACTAAGTATAGATCTAGGATGCAAGAGTACTATTCCATCGACATTTCTAATAAAGAGATAAAACCATTAAATATTACCAAGGACAAATTATATAGTTTGTTTACCGATCCAAGAACATAGAAACCACCAGATATTAGAAATCTATGTGGCTGCATGGATTGGTGTCATTTCTAACCATGGAAGGACAACTCAATGCATATGCAGTTTATGGTTTACGATAAATCCCCTTGCAATAATAGGGAGGTTCCACAATACTTCCTTCAACAACTCTAGGCTAAGTTTGTGCTCAATTTACATGTCAACTAACTTGACATTACCGAGTTCTAGGGTGTTGGGATTGACTCTTCCCAATATTGACCTACTACTAGGAGGAACCCATTGAGAGGGCCACCAGCTCCTAGGCGTGAGCCTAACCCCCTTCCCTAGCCACCTCATTTACTCCACAGACTTGATTGGACCGAGGGGGTGATGAGGAGCTTTGGACACAGACTAGTGAGACACATCACGTTTGTAGCAGTGACTATAGTCGAGAGACAAGTTGACTCGGACATAGACTTAGGTGCAGGTCCTTCATGATAGAGTCAGGAGAGACCAGCGACTAGTGGTATCCAAGATGGGCCTTCCAATTTGACGAGAATAATGGCACATCTTTGTCCCCATTGCGGGAACACTTGCCCTAGCTCAATCGAAGGATTCTATATGGAGCACGTTAGCACTTTTTTTAATGTGTTTTCAATCATCACTTGAGTATTTGTAAAGTAATTTTAAATTATTTTTGTATGAATTAAATTGTTATTTCAATGTACAACTATTTAGAGCCGAGATGCCATCATGGGAGAACGTAGTATCTCCCAACCTAATGTAGCAATGAGAGGTGCAACTAAAATTGCAACATCTCACACAGAGGTATTTTTAGTAACTCACACAATATTGTTATTGTCATTTTCAAGTTTACTTTTCCATCATCTTTATTACTTACTTATGTCATTTCTATTATTTATTTATTTATATTTATTCCATACATAGTGATAGTTCATACAATGCATTTAAAGTGGTCTTTAAATAATATCTTTTAATATTTTGATTGCCTAAATAATTACTTGTTTAATCTGTTCATAACGTGCATGCATTTTTGTGTCCACCAGTATGTACATACTATAATGACCAACCATCTCTACCAGGGGTCAGTAGGTCACAGTACACACAAGTATGATGTGTAGTTAGAAGCACGCTTTTAATTTGAATTTTTCTGACTTACTATGGTTTATTTTGATTTTTGTCTACTAAACTATGATATTACAAATGTGTATGCAAGTGCCACCATCAATTGCAGGTGCCATTGTTCCACCCCCCCACTTATGTCCCATTTTTACACACTCTCCCATTATTCGGCCCCCCTTTCTATCCAAACCCCTCCCTCGTGTTAAGATTCAATATGCTAAGATAGATAACATCAGTATTCAATTCAATTTCACAACAATATCATATACAGGATCTCTGAAAGAAACACAATCACAAGATAAACAGAGATTTGTCCTGGGAAACCCTCTAGGGGAAGAAAACCTAGCAAAACTTCCTCAATATAGATGACCAAAAGTATAAATAAAAAACCCCAAACATGTTCTCCCTCTCCTTGTAGATATCTCTCTCTCTTCTCCTATGCGATTACACAAGTGTGTGTGTGTGTCCAAATGAGGATCACATCACTCCTATTTATACTTTATCTTTCACTTGACTTTTTCACTAACTAGGTGAGCGAGCAACAAACTTAACTGGGCCGACTTACCTAAGAAGATTCAAAACAATATAATATTAATTTTTGGAGGGTTCTATTGACCCGACTTATAAGGGAGGTTTTACCTCATGACTCTATGATGACCAAATACAATAATAATATCCCGACGGAGGAATAAAAAATCTCCGAATAAATTACAATAATAAAATACAATAGAATATTCTTCGAAGTTACAATATTTCAACACTCCCCCTTAACGAGAAGGGTATTCTACTGAAAAAAACAACATCAACTATAGGAGCAAGGAGAGAGAGCATCATCAACAACATCAAGGTGATACATCTATAAATCATTGGAGTTTTTCTTCAACAACATCAAAAACTGAAACATCTTTAAAATCTTCAGTACTGGAGCATCATATTCTACAACACTGAGTCTTCATCTTTGATATTCGTCTTCCGCAGCACTTGATCAGTCAATCGTCTACAACAACACTTGATCTCTTGATCAACAAAAACATCATATGTAGCAACATAACCTGCAACACACATGATCCAATTATGAGATGATCAATCCCTCTCACTTTAGGACATAATTCCAAGGATGATGAAATCCTAACCACATCACTCAGACAAAAGTCTAAGGATCACTTTAGGACTAATGTCGAGGGATGATACAATCCCAACCATATCACGGAGACAAAATTATGTGGATCAATTTAGGAATAATGTCCAGGGATGATGTTGGCAGGTGGTTTGGTAGAGTGCTATCGCAGCATCTCCAATGCTACAACAGGGAAAAAGATGGCATGAATGGCGAGAAGCAGAAGATTAGTGATGTATTTTGGGTCAATTGTACCATGGAATGCGAGGTTTGGGTCATTTGGACCACAGATAATGTAATGTTGAGTCAGTTATACTACAAAATGTGGGTTTTTGGTCGGTTTTGTACCAAGTTAGTTAGATATTGGGTCACTTGTCCAAATGTCGGTTAGGAAATTGTTAGTAAGTGGACAAGCATTGTAATGGCGGAAGCCTATATATAGGTAAGAGTCGTAGGTATTGAGGGAGTCTAAGATGAGCGGAATCAAGCTGGGTGAAGAGAAGTACATGTTTTTGGGTTGTTCTGCGCATCTGTGAGATATTGCCGAGACCTGATCTTTGAGGAGATATGGTATCTAAGGTTTTACAGTGATAATATATGATGAAACTGTTCTGGTGCAATTCCTGGGTTCTTTCTCTTTATTTATGGTAATGCAATGTTGCACTTCATGAATAATGTTATGTTTCCTTGATGCAATGTTGCTTTACTGTTATTACTATAGTGATAATGAATGCTATGATTGAATAATGAATTATGAACACATGTCAAATGTTTAAAATTCATGTTTAGTGTTGTGATAGAGTTAGTTCATATAGCCGTAACTCTCCTCCTTCCTCGGTAGAAACATGGTTCCGTCTGCTCTCCCTGGATGCCTCGAGTGAGACCTCATCTGCTCTGCAGGTGTTGCTGGGCGGGATAAAACCTGCTCGGGCCGGTGCCTAGGGAGACTATGGCATGTGTCGATAGTGGAGTGGAACCCCTATCGACTGGAGTCGCGTTGGTCAACAAATGGTTTCATTGCTGGGACCGTGTGAAGAGTGAAAGGAGGACAGGTTGTGGCACCCAACGAAGCTGGAGATAGAGAGCTGGTTTGATCAGAAGTTGCGGAAGTTTGTTGAAGAAGAAAGCCGGAACACGCAACTAACAGTAGATAACTAGGTGGGAAGGTATATTCACAATGGTCCGCATGAATGGTTTTTCTGTGAATTCCCAGTCATTCTGTACGAGTGGTTATCAAAGTTGACCTTCAAGAAGAGGAATTTCCAGGGTGATGAGCCAACGGCTTGGACCCCAGAATTGATTCAGGAGCTGTAGGAAGTCGATAACAAGGCATCGCGAGTTGTTGAAGTTTGTATCAATAGCATCTTGGAGGGATATATCACTGAATTTGCGGTCGACACGCATAAATCCTACAGTGAAGCTGAAAGATATTTCTTCCGCGGACCAAGGGGAAGGTTTCTGCTATTGCTCCAACTATCGATTAAGATGCTAATATGTGAAAAGGGTATATTGAAGATGCATTTTGATTAGTAGATAGCCTGGTGGGCGGAGGCCGTGGGTACCGTGATTTTTGGGGAATGGTACATGGAACGGTAATGGGGTAGATGGGTGCAGACCATGAGGAGACTGTGAGCGAAGCCGGGGAAGAAAGTGGTCTTACAAGAGGACGAACAAGGTTTCGACAGGAGAAGAGGTAGAGGACAGGAGAAGGTCGTGCTATGATCGAACCGCAAAACTATGAAGGAAGACCACATGGGACGAAGTGACTTCATAGTCCTGACAGGGACGGCCAGGCTACCCCCAGGATAGGGGCAGGACCAAACCCCGGCACCAACGTACCCACACCTCCACTCACTATCCCACAAACAACAATAAATACCACTTCGACACTGCCAAGTTCATCAATTCCACAGAAGTTAATTGGCAACAGCACAGTGAAAGGAGGAAGGAAGCCCAGAATGGCGGGCGATGATGCTAAGTTACCATTGTTCCATAGAAGTGCGATAGACAACCCAAAACAATATTGGCTTTTGTGTGAAGTGGTCTGGACCGTGAAACAGATCACTAATGTTGATGCTAAGAAAGGACATTTAGCCACGACTCTACGAGGTTGTGCATTAGATTGGTTCATGAAGTTTGTTCTCGTTCCTATGGGAGCCCCAGAGAAGTCACTGGATGAGATTTGGGATGGGTTGATTGCTGAATTTAGATGGCCCAAGTCCGAAGCTCAATACATCACAGAATTGAAGGAAATTAAGTAGTATCCCAATGAGATGGTATGGGATTTCGACTAGTGATTCAAGATGTTGATGAAAAGGTTAGTTTCGATATGAGCACCGTCCAACATAAAGAGTAGTTCATTGCGGCATTACTCCCACACATTCGGCTGCTGCTGATGTAGCAAAACATTTCGATGCCCAACGAAGCTCTAGAGATTGCAATGCGATTGGAGGCGTCATCGATTGGGGATAATGAAACTAGGATGTCGCAGATATAGACACAGCTCGCTAGCTTGACTATACAATTGCAATATTTGAAGAAGAACAAAAAACAACGAGATGAAGTATGGTGTACAGGATGCCGAGGAGAAGGGCATACGAAGGACAATTGTTCGGATTTTCGCAATTATTTGATGTCAGGTGTGCCAAACCCATTGAATGGCGGTAGCATGCCATGGTGTCATGTTTTCCAGGTGTATGGGCACAGTCACGACAATTTCCCTTATATGTAGAAAATGGTCAGAAGCCTGAGAAATCTTTATTGCACATTTTGCAAATTGGTGGGTCATGATGTCAAAGATTGTCATGCATATGGGTTGCTACAAGAAAGAATGTGTGATGTACTCTATGTCAAGGACGAATAGCATGCCGTACAACAACCACAACTGTAGCCACAGGTAGCCCAGCCACTACCTCAACCGTAGATGCAGTTCGTACCACAGCAACAACTGCAGCAATTCGTGCCGCAATATGCTCCAATGCAAGTGGCTCCACAACAGCCACAGTACATTCAACAACAGCAGTATGCACCACCAGGGCAAGGCATGCAGCAAAATCCTATGTAGCTGCAGTACTAACAACAGGGTGGATTCCGAGGAGGCTACCAGGGCGGATGTGGTAGAGGATTTGGTCGCGGAGGAGGATGAGGTGGCCATGGACCTGTTAAATGCTATCGCTGTGTGGTGTGGGGGCATTATCAGTGAGACTATCCACTACTACAGAATCAGTGTACATTCTATTTTGTTAATGATCATACAGTTGAGAATTTTCCATAGTTGACTGCACGATGGCAGGTTGGGAACGCTCCGTAGATACAAAATCAGACCCAACCGCAGCAACGGGCCCAAAACCAAGTACATCAACCAGTCCAGAACCAAGTACAGCAACCAGTATAGAACTAGTCCCCGTGACCAAAACAGAATGCAAATCCAAATGGGAGCCCGTAGGGGAATCTATAGCAGACTCAGATGCAAGGTGCACATATTGTGACAATTTTGGCAGAACCATGACCACAGGATGCTTCGGTGGCTGTTGTAACTCATGGAGGAAAAACAACTGGGGAAGATAGCTCGCAATCGATGATTCGGTTGGCAGGCCAGAAGACGGTACCATTCGACATCGATGCTGAACGAGAGGCATTCCTTCAGGCGTGTTGCACCTTGGAGAAAGACCGTAGTAAGGCTATTGTTTGCGATATTCCACCTATTTTTGACACTGCATCGGAGGGAGGTCCGTCGACACCATCGGGCACATTGCAAAGGTTTCTTGAGAGTTGTCTGTTATTGGCCCGGGATCCAGCTGCCCTGGTTGAGATTGAGGGATGGTTGCAGCGATTTTCGAAAGGATAGCGGGAGTCGACAGTAAACTCTCTACAGCAATAGAAGACTCGCAAGGAGATGAGAATGAACATCTAGATTGGTGACTATGATGTCAATTCAGTTATTCTTGATCTTGGTTCAGATGTTAACATCTTAACCAAGTAGGCATGGCAGAAAATGCGGAGTCCCCCATTGAGATGGCCTCCTGTGCAGCTCCGGTTGGCTAACCATGCGAAAGTAACACCCATTGGGCAAGTTCCGTGGCTAACGGTCGATATTGAGGGTATGAAGACTTCTGCTGACTTCGATGTCATTGAAGTGGTTGAGGGAGGAAGCTCTTATCTTGCACTATTGGGGATTGGATGGGCTAACGATAGTGGAGCTGTAATCAACTTCAAGAGGCGCATGATGACCTTTGATAATCGCGATCTCAGAGTCGTAGCCCCGTTGGATTCGGCTCAAGGATGCCGATATATCGAGCCTGTAAAAGATGACGATCCCACTAGATGGGACCATGCATTCAATATTTCTGAAGACTATATTCATCCCACTGCCAATGGTGAGCTGGGATGGCGCAGTGAGAGCTCTGCGTCTTCCGAATCTAATGATGCATTAGAACATTGGCAGAACCACTTGCACGAAGTGTCGTTCCAAAAATGTGGCTTAATTACGCAATGTTTTTGTCGTGTTGTGACAAAAATAGTCACACTGCCAGTCTAGGAGGGGTTTCCTGGCTTAACAAACTTTTTGACAGAATTTGAAGAATGGGTCTCAGAACCACAGCGGTTGCTGGCATTGGAGGAAGCACTGAAGGCTGCTGCAACATGCTGGTGGGCGACACACAAGAAATCTGTTGATGTTTGGTCACAATGTCGAAGGTTGATGATGGTCCAGTTCGGCGATACTGAGGTTTATCACACTGGAAAGTATGATGGCCGGAAGAATCCCAGTGATCATGTGATGGAATGCCAACGATTATGGGTAGCGCGACCCAGAGATGAGTGGGTCCATGCTTTTATCCATACCTTAGATGAGATGCCGCACTCCTGGTATACTATAGCCGAGTTGTGCAGAGAAATTACAACATGGGGGGAGTTGACGGTCTATTTCACTCATCCGTTCACTTTCACGGATGCCAACCTTGACTTCAATAATGCCTTACAGCTCATCCAGGATGCGGTGCTTCAGGTTGTTCCGGTGGCCTATCCTGTTGATCCGCACACATACTGTTAGATGCAGTCTCTTATGGAGTTCTTCAACATAACCGGTGGGCCAGAGGATGAGGACAATCCCCGGAATGTCAACATTCCCGAATTTGAAGGAAGTCGCGATGTGGTCCCACCTGCTGCGCCAAGTAATCCGTTCAGTCAACCATTGAAGCTTCGTAAGCTCAATATCGGGACAGAGGCCACTCCCAAGTTTGCAAATGTTGGGAACTATTGGGATGACGAGATGATGAGTAAGGTCACTGATTTACTTCATGAGTTTCAAGACTTGTTTCCTACGAATTTTTTCGATATGAAGGGGATCCTGGGTTATTTAGGGGAGATGAGTATTCCTTTAAAACTAGATGCTAAGCCAGTCCGACAATGACCTTATCGACTGAATCCATGACATAAGGAAAAGGTCAAGGAAGAACTTGCTCGCATGTTGGATGCTGGTATTATTCAACCAGTGGAAGAGTCTGAATGGATCAGTCCTATGGTGGTGCAGGACAAGAAAACCGGTGAGGTGCGCATTTGTGTTGACTTGCGGAAGTTAAATGATGCCTGCTTGCATGACCCTTTTCTGACCCTGTTTACTAACAAAGTACTTGAAGGGGTGGGTGTCCAGGAGATGTATTCATTCACTGATGGGTTCTCTGGCTACCATCAGATTCGCATCGCCAAAGAAGATCGCCATAAGACAACTTTCGCTATTGAATGGGGCTGCTTTCAGTACACTGTAATGCCATTTGGTTTGAAGAATGCACCTACGATATTCTCCCGCATCATTGCTGCTGCATTTAAAGACTTTAGTCAGAATTTTTTGCAAGTATACATGGACGATTGGACAGTTTATGGGTTGATCTGCGATCATCTGGCCAATCTACGGTTAATGCTTGAGCGCTGCCGACAACACCAGATATTGCTGAACTTGAAGAAATGTATTTTTTGTGCACCATTTGGGATATTGTTAGGTCATATTGTGTGTAAGCAAGGGTTGTTGTTCGATCCGGCTAAGATTGCGCTCATTTTGAGTTTGCAACCACTGACCACTGTTAAGCAGTTATGAGCGACTTTGGGGCATACAGGGTATTATCTCACGTTCATCAAGGGATATGCAGCGATCACCACCCCTATGGAGAAGTCGCTGAAGAAAGATGCACTATTTCACTGGACTCAGGAATGTCAAGATAGTTTCGACACACTGAAGACGAAGATGGCTTCAACACCAATACTGGTATTTCCAGATTGGAGTAAGGAGTTCCATGTACATGTCGATGCCTCATTAATCGCATTGGGAGTAGTATTGGCTCGACCCGGCGAAGGAGATCTTGTTCACCCCATTCCTTTCGCTAGTTGGAAGTTGCTGTGCGCTGAAGGCAACTACACCACCTCTGAGCAGGAGGGTCTGGCAATGGTTTACGTGTGCTGCAGAAGTTCAGGCACTATTTGTTGGGTGGGCACTTTAAAATGTTCATTGACCATTCCACGTTGAAATACCTAGTCAATAAGCCTGTGTTGGGGGGGAAGATATGCCGCTAGCTACTTCTTTTTCAAGAGTTTGATTTTGAAGTCATTATGAAGCCAGGCTGATTGAATGCCAGTCCTGATCATCTATCACGGATTGATATAGGGGAGGAACCCACCAATATTGAAGACGGGTTGTCGGATGCACAACTATTTAAGGTTGACGTTGCTGATGACGATTTTGATGACATCCACCAGTTTCTAACAACGGGTACTGCACCAGACGAGTTCACCACCAGTTAGAAGAAGCAATCGGTAGTCAAGGCTGCAGACTTCCAGCTAATCGCAGGAGAGTTGTATAAAATGGGCGCTGATGAGATATTACGCAGATGTGTCTTTCCGCATGAGCAAGCACCGATACTGGTTGAAGCACATGGAGGAGTAGTAGGAGGACACTATGGTGGTCGGGCGACGACTAGGAAGGTGTTACATGTGGGGCTATGGTGTCCTACACTGCATAATGATGCGACAGACTATGCGTGGTCCTGCGATGTCTGTCAGCGAACTGGAAAACCATCCAGACGCGATGAGATGCCGCTGATGCCTCAAATAACATTGCAACCATTTGACAAATTGGCCATGTCTTTTGTAGGACTAATCAATCCACTAGGGAAATGCACGGGTGCACGGTATATCATCATGGCGACAGAGTATTTGACCCGATGGGACAAGGTGGCACCTGTAGTTGATTGTTCCATGGCTATGGCGGTGTGATTTCTGTTTGATAACATTATCACTCGCTTCGGCTGCCCCAAGATATTGCTGAGTGATCAAGGTAGCCACTTTCTTAATTGCACCATCAACGCATTGACAGAGGAGTTACAAATATAGCATAAGAATAGTACACCCTATCATCCACAGGAGAATGGCACGGTGGAGGCCTTTAACAAGGTATTGGAGCATGCGCTGACAAAGGTGTGCAATGCGAACCACGACGACTGGGATCTCAAAATCCCAGGAGTGTTGTGGGCCTATTGCACCACATGTAAACGGCTGACAGGACAGACACCATTTAAGTTGGTGTATGGACAAGAAGCGACTATGCCAATGGAGTATATTGTTCCGAGTCTACGAATTATAGCTGTCACGGGCATGGATGATATCGCAGCATTGAATGACCGTTTGGTACAATTGGTGCAGCTGGAAGAAGATCGTTTCATCGCGAGGTTTCACCAGGGGGTAGAGAAGGATCGACATAAGGCAAGGCATGATCACCACATAAAAAATAAACAGTTTCAGCAGGGCGACTTGGTGCTGTTGTACGATAGCAAGTTTATGAAACATCCAGGAAAGTTACAGATACATTGGCTTTGTCCCTATCGCATCAGTAGTATTACTTCCAGAGGAGCGGTTCAGTTGCAGCAGTTGGATGGGGCGATGCTCCCCAAGCTAGTAAATGGTCATAGGTTGAAGCCCTATCGTACAGGCTTAGAACACCATGATGCCTGAGTCTCATCGGGAAAAAAATAAAAATAAATGATGATGTGTTGCAGGATGATCGGTGGCATGATGTCGCACCACCATGGATGGAATGCAGAAGCAGGAGGGCTTCTGCTGCAAAAGTGGAGTTGTTAGCAACACCTAGGAATGTTGCGCTTGGGTCACATCCGCAATTATGACGACGATGGGACTTTTTCCTACTTTGAAGACTATGCTCGTTAATCGGGTCGATCGTGATAGATGACAGCCTGGTTGGACTTAGGGATACACCGAGGCAGTATGGCCGATTGTACTTACCAAGATGGTCCACATGGTTGGCATGAAGTATCCACCATGCCAGCATGGCCCAAGAAATGCTTCACACGTTTCTGCATGAAGGGAACCAGGCAAAGGTACAATTCATCAACCGTTAGGATAATCAGCTCACGACGACTTATGATTATCCTGGGGTGAGAGCTGGTGGGGAAATGGCTTGCTGAGGCCGATGGATGACTGAGTGCGCTGTATAAATAGAGGACCTACGAGGAGTAAGCACACATAGATTGTTTTAGTTAAGAAGGGTTATGCTACGCAAGGTTTTGGCATTTTGTTAAGTGAGGACTTCCAAGGAGGCTGTGGAAATTATCCATTTCATTTCATGTGGTAGCACACCAGGTGCGTTGAGGGCCTGAACGATGAGTGTGCATGAGCACCTGGAGAAGGATGCGCCTCGGACACCCCGGGGTTACAAGCATGAAGTTTCATCCGAGATGTCTAGGCAGTTGGTGATGGTTCAAAGTCTCATGGTCCCGGTGACCACACAAAAGAGGGGGGTCGTCACCCCCAGGTCCCTGTAACTTGCGCTTACCGGTGCAAAACAGATGTGCCAGAGCCGTTGGTCTGGTTCGCACCTCAGCGATGTTAATAAAGTTCTCCTCAGTCTGCATCAGAGTCCTCAAGACTGGAGGATGAATTTGAGACGTACGTTATAGCAAGTCGGGGGATTCCCACTTTCGGGTAAGACTTACATAACATCAAGACGATGATCAGTGTAGCAGAAGGAGCAGGACAACACCACATGATCTAGATAGCAAGAACAATTGACCAGTTGTATGAGGAATTCAAAGTGAGAACGACGGTGTGTACTATGTCCAGCAGTTGACGTGGCTCAAGGGCGAGCCACAAGATTGTGTTGGTGGCCTGTTGGCAGGCAATTTGGTAGAGTGCTATCGCGGCATCTTTTATGCTGCAACAAGGCAAATGATGGCGCAAATGGCGAGGATCGAAAGATTAGTGATTTATTTTGGGTCAATTGTACCACGAAATGTGGGTTTTGGGTCATTTGGACCACAGATAATGTAATGTTGAGTCAGTTATACCACAGAATGCTGTTTTTTGGTCGGTTTTGTACCAAGTTAGTTAGATATTGGGTCACTTGTCCAAATGTCGGTTAGGAAATTGTTAGTAAGTGGACAAGCATTGTAATGGTGGAAGCCTATATATAGATAAGAGTCGTAGGTATTGAGGGAGTCTAAGATGAGGGGAATCAAGCTGGGTGAAGATAAGTACATGTTTTTGGGTTATTTATGCGCATCTGTGAGATATTGCTGAGACCTGATCTTTGAGGAGATATGGTATCTAAGGTTTTGTAGTGATAATATATGATGAAACTATTCTGGTGCAATTCCTATGTTCTTTCTGTTTATTTATGGTAATGCAATGTCGCACTTCATGAATAATGCTATGTTTCCTTGATGCAATGTTGCTTTGTTGTTATTACTGCGGTGATAATGAATGATGCGATTGAATAATGCATTATGAACACATGTCAAATGTTTGAGATTCCTGTTTAGTGTTGCAATAGAGTTGTTTCATATAGCCGCAACTCTCCTCCTTCCTCGGCAAAACATGGTTATGTCTGCTCTCCCTCGACGCCTCGGGTGAGACCTCAGCTGCTCTGTAGGTGTTGCTGGACGGGATAAAACCTTCCTAGTTCAGTGCCCAGGGAGACTATGGCATGTGTCAATAGTGGAGTGGAACCCCTGTCGAATGGAGTCGCATTGGTCAACAGATGATACAATCCCAACCACATCACGGAGACAAAATTTTGTGGATCACTTTAGGACTAATGTACAGGTGATACAATGCCAACCACATCATGGAGATAAAAGTCTACGGATCACTTTAGGACTAATTTCCAGGGATGATACAATCCAAGCCACTTCACGGAGACAAAAATATGCGGATCACTTTAGGACTAATATCCAGGGATGATACAATCCCAACCACATCACAAAGACAAATGTATGCGGATCACTTTAGGACTAATGTCCAGGGATGATACAATCCCACTGCAACATCATCATCACTACTCCCACTTTCGAGGAAGGTCCTTTTGAACCAAACCAATGTTGTCACGGAAGTACTCAAAATTCATTTGAGACATAAGCTTAGTCAACACATCAGCAACTTTCTCATCAGTGATCACATACTGGAGCTTTATAGCTCCTATCTGTACCATATCCTGTATGTAAAAATACCGGATTTCTATGTTCTTTGACTTGTCATGAAACACTGGGTTCTCCGTCATATTTATACAACTCTGGTTGTCACATAGAATCATCATGGTATCCAAATCCAAGGTAAACACACCTGGCATAAATTTTTGAATCCATATGGCTTCACAACTAGCAGAACAAGCTGCTATATACTATGCTTCAGCTATGCTGAGAGAAACACTAGATTGCTTCCTTCTAAACCATGAGATCATGGTAGATCCTAGACAATAAGATCCACCTAAGGTGCTCTTCCTGTCTGAGACACTTCCATCCCAATCTGCATATGTATAACCACACAATCTGTAGTCATGATCTCCAACATAGTATAGACCAAATTCTATTGTACCTTTCAGGTACCTCATCACATGCTTTGCAACTACTAGGTGAACACGTTTAGGCTCAACTAGATACTAACTTAGGGTGTTCACAGCAAATCATATATCTAGCCTGGTATTCGTTAGATACATTAACAACCTAATAATCTGTCTATACTGAGTCACATCCACTAACTCTAACGATTCATCAACTAAAAAATTCAGGTTGGTCTCCATGGGTGTGGCCATGGATTTACATTCCAACATATCAAATCTTTTTAGGATTTCCACAGCATGCTTTCCCTAGTTGAGAAAGATTCCTTTTGGGCTCTGCCATACTTCCAGACCTAGAAAACAATTCATCAATCCAAGGTCTTTCATATCAAATTCTTCAGCGAGCTTCTTCTTGCACTCTACAATTTCTTTCTTATTTCCTTTCAGAAATAAATCATCCACATACAAAAATAATATGACATGTTCATCATCCATAACCTTAAAGTAAATGTTAGGGTCAGCTTTACTTTTGGTAAATCCCAAGCTTGTCAAAAATCTATCGATCCTTATGTACCATGCTCTAGGAGCTTGCTTCAATCCATACAAAGCCTTCTTCAACTTGCATGCATGAGTCTATTTGTCTTCAACTTCAAATCCCCGTGGTTGTTCTATGTACACTTCTTCCTCAATCACACCATTCAGGAAAGTTGTCTTCACATCCATCTGGTGTAAACTCTACTTCATCATGGATGCAAGTGCCATGATGGTTCTAATGGAAGTGTACCTTGATACTGGCGCAAATGTATCTTCATAATCAATTCCCTCTTTCTGAGAGAATCCTCTAGCCACAAACCTTTCCTTGTATTTCCCAATACTTCCATCAGCTCCATGCTTTATCTTGTAGATCCACTTGGAAGATACCACACTTTTTCCTTTTGGTTTGGGAACTATATCCCAAACATCATTCTTCATTATTGATTGGTATTCTTTTGTCATTGCTTCTACCCATTCTTTCTTATGTATAACTTCTTCATAACTAGTAGGTTCTTTATCTACAAGATCACACATCAAAGCCACAAAACTGGAAAATGAGTTTGGCTTCTTTCTTACTCTTGTGGAGCCTTCTGGAGCTCCATACTTCTCTGCTTCTTGTATAATTTCTCTTTCCCAAGCAGGATTTATCTTCCATGACATATTCATAGTGGGAGGTTCTAGCATATGATGGTCTTCTGGCATTTCATCTTCGTGGGAGGGTGAAGCTTCTACATTTCTGGGAGGTACATATTCTTCATACACTTCTGCATGCTAGCACTTTCTGGATCTCTTCAGAGCTGTTTCTTTGTGAAAGGTTACATCTCTAATAATCTCCATGTGATGGAATATTGGAATGTATATTTTGAAGGCTTTGGAGACTTCACAATATCCAACAAATATTCCCTTCTTTCTCCAAGGGTCCAACTTGGTTCTCTTTTCTTTTGGTATGTAAACATATACTGGGAAACCAAATATCTTGAGGTGGCTCACTTGAGGCTTCCTTCCTGTAAACATTTCTTCTGGAGTCTTGAATCCAAGGGAACTATGGGATAATCTATTATGTACATAAAATGTCTTCGTTGCTACTTCATCCCATAGATGCATTGGAATATCTTGATCATGTATCGTTGTCTTCACTGCTTTCATAATGGTCCTATTCTTTCTTTCCGCAACATGTAATATCCCGAATTTTGAACTAACTATTTATGATGTTATATTGGGCCCACATGCCCGACACATATGATTTGTTTTGATTATTGGGAATAAGCCCTAATGCACATGATTCATTTCTTTTATAGATTTACATATTGGGCGTGCACCCAGACTGATGCATTATTGTTATATATTGGGAAAGAAATCCCTAATGGATTGATTATGTTTTGTTATTAGAATTGGGTACAAAACCTTGATATACTGAGATGACCTTTTGTTAAATATTGTGTAGAGTTATGATTTACATGATCGACTTATATGGTGTGTTGAGCGTGGACTCAGGAACACACGGATGACCTACATACTCAGCATAAGCCTCGATGTACTTGGAGGATTTTATTATGTACTGTGCGTAAGCCTCAATGTACATTGAGTGTTATGTAGGAGCCCTAGATCACTCGAGCTTGATAAATGAATACCGGATCTGAGGCCATTATACATTCTAGATGTGCTTCACAACAAAATTCTAGTACTAGTGTTGAGCAGGATGCTCTGGAATTGCACTAGCGTAACAACCATGTGAAGAATGTTGAGTTAAAGCTCTGAAGAGCACTCGAGGTTACTTGATCTTAAAGGTGTTGATTCGAGGAGACTTTGAATAGCACTTCTATTCATTACATTGATTTAAATTGGTAAATGAATCATTTTCTATCTATCATCAAGTACTGCAGGAACTACCATGTTAAACAAGGGAATCCAACATGCAAGAGAGAGGCCTCGAGGTACCTAACCAAGCCAACTATCAAAGCTTACCATAACAAAACTATTGAATATTTAAATGTAATTATTCCTATGTTAATAACATGCATAAAGGCTATGCATAAAATAACTCTCCAAAGTGGATATTATTATTAATAAATTTAATAATAATATTATTATTACTTTCCTAAAAGAAAAGGAACATTTCTTATATATATATAAATATTTGCATAGAGGTTATGCATGAAAGGACTCTCACATTAATATATTATTAAGATTATTAATAGTATTATTAATTATTGCAAATTTAGTAATAATATATAACTATTATTATTTATAAAATAACTTAAGTTACATCTAAGTAACAAAGTCAAACTCCTAGATAAACTAGGAGTAAATAATTAGTGAAATATCTTTTAAAGATATTAAATTTAAAATTTAATTAAAATATTATTATTTCCAAACAACTATATTCTGTCCAAAACAGAATCCACGTATAAAAAGAGGGCAGAACCAAAGAGAAGCGCATATTTTTCATTATCATTCTACTATGGTAATAGAAGAGAATTTCTACTGCAAGAACTGAAGCAGTACCACATAAATTTTCTAGATCTGATTTAGCAGTTCAACCTAGGGCATCTATTTCTATTATTGCATGTTGGAACCAGCTTGGGGGGATCTAGTTAGAACCAAGAATGGTCTAAGGGTCATGTTTGGGTGGAACATGGTAGTCCCAAATTTATCTAGTTAAAAGATCATTATACAGGTCAGTTAAGACCATAAGTTTTCTGGATTAATTATTGTTTGAGTGTGCAGGTTCTATAGAAGAGGATCAAGCTTCAAAGTAACCAAGTATGAACTACAAATCCTCCATTTCAATTACAATAGAAACTAGGAACATTAAAATAGGGTTTATTATACATCACCGTTTATCCCTAAACATTTTAATGTTATTTTCTTTCTTAGAGCAAGGTCCATTGAGCATGGGCTCTCGGGTTTACAGTAAAGAACTAAAACTAGCAAAAGGTCTAGCAGGGCTAGCCTATCTAGCCTATGCTAGACATTCATGTCAGCAGAAACCTTAGAATCCAACGTTACGTAAATTGATGAATGAGTTCTGGAAAGACTTATATATTTAAATTTGCATTTTTTATTTCTGAAATTTATACTGTACTTTCAAATTTAATTATAACTAGGGTTAAATTCTTTTTTTCAGCCATTACGATTCTTTTTCAAAACACAGTTTTTTTTTCCCAAGATAAAGACCCAAACGAAATCGAAACTTAGTCAACCCCATAGCTTTAAACACAGATTGAAAACTCAGATCCCTTTGCCATCTTTTCTTTAAACACAGAATCGTAGATATGAACACACATACATAGATAGAGGCATTCTTTATTTAAACTACATTTTCGTAAACCACGAGTAGCTACTAGATACATTCCAAAGTCAAGCAAATTAGAAACACATTTTCTCTCTATTCTTAGATTTCATAAACTTAATCCATTCATCAAAAGAAAATATTAATTAAATGCATAAATGATAGATGCCCAAAAACAAGATGAAAGACAAACAAAAATGCAGGCTGAGATGGCCACCATTGTGGACATTATTTCGTTGAGTTCCTCAAACCCCAAGTCTACAATCACTTATACATTGCATCAAACCCTAGCAGGCATTACTTTCGCACAAGAATGAAATCTAGATCGAAAACGACAACAATACATTATCTTTTACAGAAGAATAGTTACATTAGACCAAGTTAAAAACACAGGTCATGTTATCGAATCTCCTCAAGCAAATGCCCAAACATTACAAATCTAAACACCCAGCACGACAGAGCTATGCTCTCGGTTTTCAATATAAACATCACAATCGAGTTTCTTCATACCATAGCAACACTAACTCAAACGCAAAGCCGTTTGGCATCATTTAAAGCACCCATAAATTTCTCAGACAGACATTTAAACCGGCACAAGGGTTTCAACAAGCTAACTTAGAGTTAAATGAAAATGAAAAACACAGAGGTTTGGGTACATCCAGTTCCTCTCAGGTTAAATGCAACAAGCTAGCTACCATCCACTAATATGAAACATTCCCTGAAGAAAGCATACAAACAAACTGACAGAGGCACCATTTGCAATAGAGGACAATAGATTTTTGTTATGCTAACGTTGGTGAGAAAAAGAAACCAGTTCCCAACAGTCCTTTTAAAGTCCCATTTATACAGAACTTAGATAACGTTTCCACATGTAAGTTTAAAAGAATTCGCAGAGTCAGCAAACCACAATTGTATCAAAATGAAAACCCTCAGGGGTTATCCTCGTAAAAAAAAAAAAGTAGATACATCATGTACATACCGGTCCAGCCAAAAGGCGACCCCAAGGAAACTCCAAAATATTATAGTGAGCCAAAGGCATCACGAAGTTCTAGGTACAAATAGTTAAGTACTCTTCCCCATAGTTGTGACAGGAAGGAGCGAAAATGGGTTTCGAAACCTTGACTTACCATTGGATGCTGGAACCAAGAGTTTCCCATCTGTAGCAACCAACATCGAGCACCTACGACTCCTACCTACCAAGAATGCATCAAGAGGCCATGGATTAAAACTAAGTTGAAAACAAATATGTATAGGATGCTTAAAGAGAAATCTCAAGGGGTCACGTTTTACCAGTACCTGACTGAAGTCATAGATTCCCTCCATTGCCTTACAGAATAAGTGCTCTGACGATGAGAAAAGCTCAGGTCAAGAGCACCAACGAGCCAAACGTAGCAAAGAACCCTCACATCCAAACTCACTACGAAAGAAATGGTAACACAGAATTGAAAACCAAGGCATTAACCCCTCATCCAACTGACTACCAAAGCCACGCGACCACTACTTTCAGCATTTAAGACTACAACCACCCATTTTTAACATTTCAATGTATTGAACCAATGCTATAGTTGGATTTCGCATTTGGTAATATGACCTTTAAAGTTTACCACTATATTCATTCCAGTGTTTTAAACCTTGGGCACTCCTTCATACTTAAACTTTAAAATGCTTGGGCCATAATATTGATTTGGGTAGCTTAGGAAGACACCAACACTTTCATACCTGAAAAACAAGTTACAATTCATTGCATTAGCAAATTGCTAAGTAATCCAGGAATTCCCATTGTTCACCCTTACCTGTCGGTAGCTCTTCCAGTGGTATGTGGATCAACATCAAGTTTCTCAAGGTATTTCAAACTTCCCTCAACAAGTCCATCATGCATGAAGTAGCCATTTAAACAGTTACAAATTCAACATGCACCTGAATCTTAAAAGTAAAAGAAGGACCTTAAGTGTTACTCTAGAATTTATAAACATGCCATAAGAATACACATACATCAACTACCTTACTGCACCGTTTCCGTAGAAAAACAAAACTGGTAAAACCATCTTGCTTAGAATTCTTAAACAATTATTGTTTCCAAAAAAAGTACCAATGCAACTTCCCAGTACTGAAGTTAATTTATAATGCATCCTTTGCTTTTAGGCATTTTAGCAGTAAGATTTTTTTTAAAATTTTTTTTTTTAGGGACATTACACAACACCATTCTTTTGAGGATTGTAGGGAGTAGTTAGTTGCCTCTTGATTCCAGCTTCTTTACAAAAGGATTCAAAATATTTTGAAGTATATTCTTCACCATTGTCTGTTCTGAGTGTCTTGATTCTTCTTTCTGAATGATTCTCTATCAAGGCTTTGAATTCCTTGAATTTTCCATATACTTCATCATTTGCTTTCAAGAAATATATCGATGTCTTTCTTGGAATAGTCATCAATAAATGTAACATAATATTCATAACCACCAATAGTGCAAAATGAGGGATAAGTGACTAGGTGACTAAAAATCTTAGTCACCAGAGTTTTTTCAAGGGATAAACGAGTAAAATTGAGCAATTTTCAGTGATCCAACTAAAAACGACTAAGATAAACGACTAATTTATTCATAGGATAACATTTACGACTAAATAACAAGTGACTAAAATAAAAAGTATTGATGTAAATGACTAATTTAGTCACATGAATACAAATTAGACTAGCTAACAATGATTAAGAATATGAATTCGTTGTTTATCATAGTCATTTTTAGTTGTATCACTCCAACAATGGAAATTGCAATTTTGACAATGAATTTGTACACTTTACTAAATTTTAACACCACAAATGGATTCATAGACCCCTTTCTTCTACATGAGTGTTACAATTTTCTAGATTTTAACACTACAGATGGATTTAGAGACCTCTGTGTTACTCGACAACATTTTTGTCTTTCAAGACATCCAACGCAGAGGCTAGGTAAAGTTTCAGATATTTGTTGTTTCTTGCTATGTACATATTCATGTCTTTTTTTTTATACCATCGTGTTTAGCTCATCACCCTAGCCATGCCCATATCTCATTTGAAAAAAATCGTCACTGCTTGACCCTTTCGACAGTCGGTTAAATTTTCAAAAAGCAAGAGTATTTTACTTCTTATTAGTAAAATTCACCAAGTTTGCGTCCTACGTTAATTCATTAGTTTTCCCCATATTCTAGTCTTCTTGTCACTACTATGTTCAGAATGTAATAAATTTTCCACGAGACGTACCTCTTTGCATAAAAAATCCAATTACCCTTTTTAAGTAAAATAAAGGAGCCTCCCTCCTCTTTTGTAAATATATAAAATCATTTCATTTCCATTGTCATGGATTTTCAAATATGATGATTGTAAAGGCTATTTTTCCCTTAACCCCTCTATCCTAAGTCCTACCCCTTCCCTTCTACATTTCATAAAGATAAAATAAACAATATTTAATCATTTTGACCCCTCCCTCTACCCATTGTCCCCATTGATAAAAGATATTTTGTTAAAACCTTTCCATGTCGTACTTAACCCTAAAATTTCCATCACTCTTTTTTTCTTTTGTAAGCAGCATAAGAAAATTATATTAGAGTACAAAAAATGTTACAATCACATGAGAATCAGTAGATTCAAGAGCTTTCTGAAGCTTCTCATGGACAAAAAAAAACAGGAAAGAACCTTTGTAGACCTTCCCTTCTATGGGCTCAGTAACAGTGACATAATTACAGCCGACCAATAAAAACATAAACTGAAGTAGAGCAGAGAGATAAAACAGAGTCTAACAATAATCCATTAGCTGAATCAAAGAAAACAAATAATGCTAACTGCAAAAAGAGAAGAGTTGGGCTCACTCAGAGCGGCTCTAGGTGCTGGCTTCTGCATTCTGGGAACATGGTTTGTCTTCAACGATTGGGCAGCTGCCAAAGAAATATTCATACCAATTCTAGGTTGGGAGTTTGATAGGCAGGGGCTATGTCTTGCATGGAGTGATAGCATAATCCTTGGTATTCCTTACCCGCTTGTAGTCCAGGGAATCAATCGTCGAGGGTATGGGGAAGGACATCCTAGCAGGAGGTCCCCCTCTGTAACACAACTGCGACAGGAGAACTCAAGCCTGAGTTGAGGCCCCAAATCAGAGTCGATCCATCTGCAGCAGTGACACTGAAGTATTCATGCATGGAGCTGTCAGTTGCTTGGGCGTCTACTGCAGTAGCAACGCCATCCACCTGAACATTCAAATTACCATCCATTCCCTCAGCGAGGGCTACAGGGCCAGAATTGCGGGGAGGAGAGGAGTGACGAAAGAGAGAGTATCTTCGACCAATCAAGTTGGCTTCCAGAGCAACAAGCATGCCGTCCAAATGGGCCATGTTATCCCTAGTGTCCATTATCGCAACTTTGGCCATCTTCTAGTTGGTTAACATTCCTTCGACCAATGTTCCCAACATATTCTTCATTAACCTATAACATCCTGAAATTTACAAAAAACTTAAAAATTTTCGATATAGCTTTTAATGCATAATCTAACAGTGCGGAAATAGAATAAATGTTTAAATGTGCGGAAATATAATAAATGTGCGGAAATATAATAGAGTGTAATGTTTGCGACAAGATAATTAATATCTTCATTTCGATGTTAAACTCACTCAACTATACTTTCACAATTCTTTTCTTGTTGATTCAATGATAGAAGTTTATATGTGTTAACTATTGTTTCTTCTGTTGATGATGAAGGGGTCCTACAGATGCCCCAAGGCTTACTTAGCATTTGTGCTAAAGCATTTGAATCGTCCTTTTTTGCAGATTACAGGTAAGAGCTTTAGTGTTTACGACATGTGACCAAAGAGTTTCTAACCAGTTTGCATGTCTCCAAAGTCTTAATGATTTAAGAGACATAATGTCGAAAATGATATTGGTGAGAACTTCAGTTAGCCTAGTTTGTCAAACAGAAGTATGTCAGTTGTAATATTAACGATCCCTATACTAACCTTTTATTAATTTGTTCAAACAATTGAATAGGATCAATATATCATAGTTTAACTCTATGTATTATTATCATGAGTTTTCTATTTCATGCAAACTATAAGGATAAACTTATTCTATATGTAATGGTTAACAACAAATGACATGCATTCTCTATATGCCAATCCTTATATGTTCTAGACCCTAAGAATTACATGAAATATTTATTTGAAATCTAACTTAGAAACTAGTGCAATTCATATCATAGTCAAATGCTAACCTATGAACTATATACAAATTTCTATTTAAATTTTTTTTATACTATATTGAAATATATATATATGCCAAGTCCTATACATAGTCCTATGAACAATAATTATATGGTATACGTGACCCTTTTTGACATTATCGATTCCTAGCAATGAATCCAACACCACCTTGAATTACCACAAGGTGTTATTACATAGCCAAGTTGTGCGTTTTATCAACGAATCGATACATTATATGAATCGGTGACATTAACACTATGAAGGTTCCGTGTTGGCAGGCACTTTGGATTCCCTTTGCATTTAATACTCCCAACTCTCGAGACAGTGGAATGTCTCCGTCGACATCGTCGTGGTGCTAGGCACGTGATGGTGTGGTGATGGTTTAAGCCTCGTGATGAGTTGTAAGTGTTTTAGTTCAAAGTTTAATTGAGCTGTCCTCCTTGGTGGCTATGGTATTGATGGTGTCTTTAATATAGTTGTTGCTTGGGTTTATGTGAAAACCCTTCGGTGATATCCACCGTTGATCTAGCAAGGGTTTAAGATTTGGGATCTAGCCCTAACCACCACTATGTCCTACGAACTTATTGTTTCCTTGGAATTCGGTGTAGTGGCTCTGAGGAGAGGTCGACATGCTGAGAGCCTTCAGGATTTCGATAGTAGGTGGTTGTGGTGAGTTCCCATGGTTCGAAACCATGACCTGTTGAATAACTTAAGAGCTGATACACTCCTGGTGTTTTACAGTAGTAGCTTGTATTAAAAGTTCCAGGGTGAGTGACAAATTCTTCGTGGTAGTTGATTCGATACTTGGCTTTCCTTGTCTGTCTAGTGGTAGTATTTCCAGAGTTGTTTTCCATCCTTCTTTGCATTCGGTGGTGGAGTAATGGTTACAATTTGCACTGTCTTGGCATTCTGCTCTGGTTATAACTTCAAAGGTAATGGTTCTTGGTTCGAACCCTGTGTCTTCCATTCTATTTTGAGAGTTCAATTAATGTTATTTCGCATGTAAGGACTTCTTTAAAACTCATTTTGACAACTACTTGTTTTTAAATGCTAGGTTCCTTCATCAATCGACACTCATGCTCAGGTTTTTATAACTGGCAGCTACAACAATAGATTGGTAAGCTTTGGTGGTTACTCGTTACTCCGGTTAGATGACTAGTGGACCTTCATTGTGTTCTTTGCCGAGACTTCATGTTTTCTTGGGCTCTGAGGGGTGACCTTCATTGAAATATTTGTGAGCTATTTTCCCAATTTGGGGAGGATGAAACCCTTGACCCATTTGGTGTTAGGCCTGTGGTGTTTAGTGTTCAATGTAGAAACTGTAACAGAAGTTTAACTGAGGAGAGGGTTTTACCCTTCTATTGTGTTTGATGATAAAAGAACTGTGTTTTTATATGTTATGATATATATGTTTGAGTTTGAGAGCATTGCTCTAGTTTGTATGCAAATGAAGCTTGTCGTTTTTTCAACTACTGTGTTTTAATAAAAGTTCGAGGGATAAGGGTTTAGCCCTGTTTTAAAAATGGTGAAACCCTAATATGTGTTCTCGAAAATGTTTTGTTGTTATGATAACAATGTTTAGCTTCTGAAAGTAGATGTCTACAACGAGCTAATCATATGGTTTTAATGTTTATGGTTTTCAATTAAAACGTGATAATGTAGTCTCATGTTGATGCCGAGATGTTCTTAATTTCAGTCTTAAGGAATGTAAGTGATAATCGTTTTTGTGCCTAAGTTTATGGTATTGAAAGTGTTACTCATCGTTCATGTCTATCGATTTTGAGTGTTGGCTGAGAGCCAATGTTTTTATGTTCGCAACTGTGTAAATGAGATTGTATCTAGATTCTTGTTATGTTGTTAACTGATGATGTTTGAACCTTAACTATACTCTAAATCTGAGAGATAGATGTTGATACTTCTAGGGTTTAATTAACGAAGGGTTATGATCCTGTCATAAATTTTAAGTTTGTAAACGAAACTCTATTTGGATAACATAATAGTTCTTTGTTTTAATAGTTATGATAACTATGGAAAATGATGAAGCCACAAGCTAGGGTTTCTAATCCTATGCTGAATGTGAATGGGATTAACTGTAGTTTTAAATAAATAAATAAATAAAATAACAGAAAATGAATACTGTGCATAAAGATTAGTGCTAAATAATTATGCATTGTTTGTAATAAAAAGAGTTCTGTTTGTTTATGCGATTATATTTACTTGCTAGCAGTATTGGATAACGGTAATATGTTCTTAGGAAGTAATTATTTTGCAACTATTATTTCAATAAAAAATTTGTGAAATAAAAATACAATGAACCTTAAATATCTAGTTGATGAAAGGAATGATAAGAGAAAGACATAGAATTATATTATTTAATACAGAATATTAATGGTAAGAAAAACTAATGAAATACAACAGTATTGATGTTCTCATTCATTTGGCAATATGCCTATCAATTTATCTACCTTAATCTCTTCTCTGTACTAGAGTACGATGCAGAACCATTAACATGGGGAAAAATGCAGAAAAATATTTTATTCAATTCATCATACATAATCATTACTATACAGAATCCTAATTAGGTCGGAAACTAAAATAAATGCATTTGTTTAATAATATCCATGAAACAGTAAATCAATAATTGAAGATAGAAATTTTAACTACTTAGAATTAGAAAAGACAAGTAGAACCTGTAAATGAAGATAGGGCTGACAAACACCCAAGGAGACCTGTTCCTCCCAACCTTTTCGAAAAGAAGTAGCCAAAAGTACTTGCTTCCTTTGGACCCCCGAGCTTGCTTACTGAACCACTAAGTAGATGGAATCTGTGTAGAAGCAAGGCACTTAGTAATATAACTTTTGCACTCAATAGTATAACTTCTGCATTCAAAATATGCCTTCTACACTCAGCAATGTAACTTCTGCACTTAGTAGTATAATAAGCAGACTTACACCATGATCAAAAACTTAGCATATCCCCTCATCGAATCTCTTGGGTGCAAGCATAGAAAAAACCCAAGGTAAATTTCCTCGTCAGGAAAAGTGATGAACCTCACTTCATAATTCGATGGCTCTTATATAGACTACCTAGGTCTTTAGTGGTCAGTTTTGAATAAATGAGCCTCAAGCTCCAATCCCACGTTCCAAGGCACTATGACGACATTTCAAGGGAGTTGTCCCATACTAACAGCTAGTTAGTTGCACCATGATGCTGCCACTTGTCCATTGCCTTCTACCCAGGATTCCATTCCACCTAGTGGGTCAGTAAACACTCTTGCAATAGTCCCCTTAGGTGTTTGTCTCCTATTTAATTTATTTAAATAATAAAATATTGAGCAATTATAGTCATCCTTGGTGACTTGTCCAATATAAAACTTTACAATAAAAGTTAACATAATGTTTCCAACATAAAAAAAATTTCAGGAAAAAGTGTATGTTATAAACACCCCCACTTAAGCTCAACATCGTCCTCGATGTTGCTTATTCATCATCCGATCCTTCCTGGAACAGAAATGGATATGCTTCTTGCATTTTACTTTCCAGTTCCTAGGTATCTTCACTAGGGCTAAGGTGCTTCCATTGCACCTTTACCTTCCATATGGTACGATTCTGGAGCATAATTTCCCTCCTGTCGAGAATACAGTCCGGTTCCACCTTAAAATCTCCTTCGGGCTCCACCTGTATGTCATTCCAATTCAGCACATGAGTAGCATCATGCACATACTTCTTAAAAACAGAAATGTGAAAAACATTATGGATTTTTAGATCAGATGGAAAAGCCAATAGATATGCAACAGTTCCAATCCTTGATAGGATTTTGAATGGTCCATAGTACCTTGGTGCTAGTTTAGCACAAATCCCAAGCTTCAAAGAAATTTTCTTGGGTTTTACCTTTATAAAAACATGGTCTCCAACCTGAAATTCTCTTTCAATGTGTTTCAAATCTGCATAACTTTTTTGCCGATCTTGGGAAACTTTTAAGTTGCCTTGAACCTATTTCACGGTTAGCTCCATTTCTTTTAATAAATCTGGTCCTAGCATTAATTTGTCTACAGGGTTATCCCAAGAAATAGGAGTACAACATTTTCTTCCATACAAAATCTCAAATGGACTTAACTTAGCATATGCTTGAAAATGATTATTGTATGCAAATTCTGCTAAATGTAAGTAATCTTCCCACTTAGATGGCTGATCTTTGACATACATTCTTAACATGTCTTCTAAAATATGGTTTACCCTTTCTGTTTGACCATCAGTTTGTGGGTGGAACGAAGTGTTGAAATTTAGTTTAGTATTTAAACCTTTAAACAGTGCTATCCAAAAATTTCCAGTGAACTTAGAGTCCCGATCAGAAATAATTACCTTTGGAATTCCATGCAAGCAAAAGATTTGCTTCATAAATACATCTGCAATGTTAGAAGCTTTAAAAGTGGTTTTAATAGGAATAAAATGAGCAGCCTTACCTAGCTTGTCCACAACCACCATTATGGAGTCACTATGTTTCTGGTTTTTAGGCAAACCTGTAATAAAATCAATACTTATAATCTCCTATTTCCATTCTGGAATTGGCAATGGCTACAGTAGTCCAGCTGGATGTTGATGTTCAGCCTTAATGGTTTGACATTCAAAACATCTAGCTATGTATTCAGCCACTTCATTCTTCATGTTGAGCCAAAAATAATCCTTCTTTAACATAGTTATCATTTTCTGATAACCTGGATGTCCTGAATAAGGACTCTTATGAACTTCATCCAAAATTAACAGCTTAACCTTTGACACATTTGGTATATAAATTCTGTTTTTATAAGTCATTAAGCCCTTTTTATTAATGCTGAAATCTATTATTAAATTTTCAAATACATTTTCAGGAACTTTACCAAGCAATTTTTGATAATTTTCATCTTGTTTAATTCCTTCTTCAATTTGATTTTCCAAATCTGTCTTAAACGTGCTGATTGCTACCATAAAGCTTAATTTGGGATTACTGCTTAGTGCATCAGCAGCTTTGTTTTATTTTCCCTTAATGTGTTGAATCTCGAAATCATACTCGCTAAGGAAAGCTAGCCATCTAGCTTGCCTTGCGTTAAGATTTGTTTGATCCAACAAATACTTTAAACCCTTATTATCTGTCATTAATATGAATTTTCTTCCAATCAAGTGATGGCGCCACATTTTTAATGCATGTATCACGGCTGCCAATTCAGGATCATAAGTTGCATAATTATTTTCATGAATTTTTAATTTCTTTGACTCAAAAGCAATGGCATGACTTTCTTAAGTTAGGACCCCTCCTAGTCCATTGTTGCATGCACCAATGCATACAACGAAATCCTTATTGGCATCAACGATTTTTAAAATTGGAGCAGTGGTTAATAATTCTTTTAATTTATTAAAGCTTTCTTGACACTTTTGATCCCATAAAATTTCTTCCCCTTCTTTTGCAAGGAAGTAATGGGGTTGGCAATTCTTGAAAACCATTCAATAAACTTTCGATAGTAACTTGTTATCCCCATGAATGACCGAACGTCAATTACATCTTTAGGGACAACCCACTAGTTAATTGCTTTTATCTTATCAGGGTCGACAGAAATTCCGTCTTTAGATATTATGTGACCTAAGTACTGTATTTTATCTTTATAAAAATCACATTTACTGAATTTAGCGTAAAGCTGATGTTCTCTTAAAACTTGCAGAAATATTCCTAAATGTTCGTCATGCTCTTCTTTAGTTTTTGAGTAAATCAGAATACCATCAATGAACACAACTACAAACTTATCCAAATATTTATGAAGAACGTTGTTCATTAAACACATGAACACTGCCGGTGCGTTGGTTAGCCCAAAAGGCATAACTACAAACTCGTAGTGTGCATATCGGGTTTTGAATGCAGTTTTGAATATGTCTTCATCTTTTATTCTAACCTAATGATACCCAGACCTTATATCAATTTTAGTGAGTATCTCTGCTCTGCGTACTTGATCAAATAGATCATCTATGTGGGGCAAGGGATATCGATTCTTAATTGTCATTTTATTAAGCTGACGGTAATCAATGCACAATTGCATGGTACCGTCCTTCTTTTTAACAAAAATTACTAGTGCTCCCCAAGGAGACACACTTGGCCTTATGTAGTTTTTATCTATTAATTCCTTCAATTGAGATTTTAACTCATTTAAATCCATAATATTCATCCTGTAGGGAGCCTTTGAGTTTGGTACTGCACCTGGTACTAACTCAATGGTGAAATCAAGTCCCCTTTTCGGAGGTAATCCTGGAATTTCTTCCTGTAATAATCTGAATTTTGGAATAATTGTTTTATGATGTTATATTGGGCCACGACCCAAGCACCTATGATTTATTCTTTTGTAGACTAACATATTGGGCATGGACCCTCACTGAATTTCATTATGTGATTATATACTAGGCAAGGAAGCCCCAATGTTCTGATTATGTTTTGATGTGGGTACAAAACCCTAATATACTGAGTTGACCTTTTTCTTATATACTGTGCGGTGATGCGAATAACATAATTGACTTATGTGGTGTGTTGAGCGTGGACTCAGAAACACACGAATTATCTACGTACTGGGCGAAAGCCCCTATGTACCTAGAGGAAATACGATTTACTAGGAGTAAGCGCTGATGTACATCGAGTGTTGGGAATAAACCCTCGAGCACTCCTTGATAAAAACGAATACCGGATCCGAGGCAACTTAAAGATTCTAAATGTGCCTCACAACCACATTCTAGCACTAGTGTTGAGCGGAGACTCTAGAATTGCACTAGAGTAATGCCCATGTGGGAGTGTTGAGTTAAATGGATTTGAGGAGCACTCGGGGTTACAGAATTTCCAAGTGTTGAGTCGGAAAGACTCTGAAGAGCACCTTCATCGCAATCATTTAATTAACTAAATGATTCATCTTTCTATCGAACATCCAGTACTGCAGGAACTACCATGTTAAAATGAGGGAATCTGACATGCAAATGTTGATGTATATGTAACTTCGGAATGTATTTCATCTATGTATTTCAAATATATTTATTTTACCCTTATAGGAGATGTGTTATTCCTCTATAAGGAAGTGTCGTCATGTGTATTGACAAGTGTTGCAAGTGTGTGTACTTGCCGATGGGTTATTAGACCACCATGTGTGGGGTCGGCCCTGAAATATATACTATATGGTTGATGTACCTAGCTAAACAAGTCGGCCCCATAAGGTCACTGGGCAAACAGACTTGTATAAATAGAGATCGGGAGATCTCTATTTTGATCACTCGAAAACTCACACTTCTCTCACTCAGAAAGTGGCGCACTAGTGAGGAGGAGGATCATCTGCTAATAGGAGACTATCTCTGTGTATTTTGTTTTTACTTTGGTTGAGTCATTGCTCTCTCTATCTCTGAGGAAGTTGTGGGGTTTTTCACCTTAGGGTTTTTCCCCACGGAAACTCTGTGTCTCTTGTCTCTCAAGATTTTGATTCTTGTGATGCTTGCCATGCTTATTATGATTGTTATGCATTGATATACTGTACATATTATTCTCTCAGTAAATATCCTAGAGTATTGTGAATTAATTCTCAAAATTTAACATGGTATCAGAGCTAACCTGAGAAGAAGACATTCTGTAGTGACGGAAACTTGAGTTTCTTGTTTATTAGGTTTCTCTCCATAGATTTTGGAAAATCTGTATAGTAGATTGACTCTACTCATCAAGGAGAATCTATCTGTCCAAACAGAATTTAATTCTGATCATTTTCAAATTTGGCCCTAAAAATTAGGGTTTCCACAAAAATAGGAATTTCTAAAATCTGAAGACATAGTTGGAAGTGCCTTGGAAAAATCGAAGTTTAGAGATTTGGATCAATATTTTTGGCTGGGTAGATCTCCGAGAAACTCAAACCCTAATTCATGGCTCTCCTTAGTGAATCTAGGAAGACAGAAAGGCAGTTTTGAAGGGTGTAGCTTTGCAGATCTCAATTTCTGAATACACCAGGTTGATCAACTCATAAAGGCGCATCTTTCTATCCTTTCAGAAAGTTGAAATTCACATTTTGAATTTTTAGGGTTTTTTCGACAAACCGTAATCTGGGACTAGATCCAGTTTTCAGCAATTCAAGTGGTAAGACCTAAATATTTTCTATTTCCATTTGAAGTACTCTTAATATGTCTCACCACACCAAGCTTGAGGATAAGCTTGAAGGGGTTGATAACTTCTGAGCCTTGAAATATATGATTGGGTTAATCCTGGAAGAGAATGAGTTGGAATCATATATAAAAGATGACATCCCTATCCCAGAGGATGAAGAGGCTAAAGTATTGCAGAAGAAGAACTTGGTCAAGGAAAAGAGAATCATTGTTGATTCTATAAAAGACCATCTCATACCCCATGTGTCTTCTCTAAAGACACCCAAGGAGATGTTTGACTCCCTGACCAAGTTATTTGAAGGGAAGAACATAAATCAAAAGATGACTCTATGGAATCAATTGAAAGGGGTCAAGATGTCGAATGGAGAAACCATTCAATCTTACTTCTCCAATGTATCTCAGATCAAGGAACAACTTGAAGCTGTGGATGAAGTAGTGGATAATGGTGAAATTGTTATGACCACTCTGAATGGCCTACCTAGGTCATGGGACTCCTTTATTCAAGGAATCTATGCAAGAAAGAAATTGATCTCTTTCAGTAGACTGTGGGAGGAATGCTCTCAAGAAGAAGCTAGGCTTGTGGCCCGAGAAGAAAAGATGGTAAATGAAGATCAAGCTCTCAGAGCACATATTAGGAAAGGCAAGTCCAAGAAGAAATCATCTCATAATAGGAAATTCTCGCACCACCATTATCATAAAGATAAGAAAGATCTCAGATGCTTCAATTGCAATGAGAAGGGACACTTTGCTTCAGACTGTCCCAAGAAGAAGAAAGACAACAACAACAACTTCAACAAGAAGAAGAAGAATAACAAAAGAAGATATCATGCTCATGCTGCTGAGGATGATGAACCTCCAAAGAAGAAGGCTAGGGAAGAAAATGATGATGACTCATCAAGTGAAGAAGAATATGTTCTAATCTCTGCTCTCACAGGTACTATCTCCCATGGTTGTAATGATTGGTTGATTGATAGTGGGGCTTCCAAACACATGACCGGGTTTAAAGAATCTTTTGTAAACTTATCTGAACATGAATCACCACATAAGGTAAAACTAGGGGATGATTACCAATACCCTATCAAAGGAAGTGGTGAAGCCTCCTACAACCTAGATTTTGGAAAATCTCTAAAGATGAAAGAAGTTCTTTATGTACCTGGGCTCAAGAAGAATTTTCTCTCCATCTATGCATTGGATGCAAAAGGCATGAGGGTTGCATTTGTAGATGGCCAAGTCCTAATGTGGCCAAAGGGTAAAACAATCGATGATGAAGTAGTGATTGGAGAGCAAGAGGGAGGATTGTATAAATTGAATAGTCAACCTAAACATGTCATGGTGCATGAATCCATGGAGCCAAGTGAACTTTGGCATAGAAGACTTGCTCATATGCACTATAGGGCAATTCCAATTACAAGCAAGGTTGTAGAGGGTCTTCCTGAAATCAAGACCAAACATGAAGGTGTTTGCAAATGATGTGCAAAAGGTAAGAACATTAAGAAGGCTTTCTCAGGTAGTGAAAGCAAGGCAAAAGGTATCCTGGAAATCATCCACTCAGATGTATGTGGTCCTATGTCATCCAGTTCTCTGAGTGCGTATGTTTACTATGTCTCATTTATTGATGACTTCTCCAGGAAGACTTGGGTATACTTCTTGAAGAACAAAGATGAGGTGTTTGATAAGTTCAAGGAATTCAAAACCTTGATGGAGAATCAAATTGACAAGAAGATCAAAACATTCAGATCCGACAATGGTGGAGAATTCACCTCAGGTGACTTCAAGAAGCTTTGAAGTGATTCAGGGATTAAGAGGGAGTTGATTGCTCCTTACAATCCACAACAAAATGGAGTTACAGAAATAAAGAACAGAATAATCATGGAAGCAGCAAGGGCAATGCTGCATGACCAGGATCTACCTATGCATCTATGGGCAGAAGCAGCTAGAACAACTGTATATGTATAGAACAGAACACTGCACAAGATATTGGACAACAAAACACCATAAGAGGTCTTTTCTTGTAAGAAACCTGAAGTCAGCCATCTCAGAATATTTGGTTGTCCAGTATACACACATGTCCCAAAGGAAAAGAGGACCAAGCTAGATCCTTCAAGAAAGAGGGGTATCTTTGTGGGTTACAGTGAAAGCTCGAAGGCTTACAGAATATACTTTCCAGAGGGTTCAAGAAGATTGATGTCAGCAGGAATGTAACATTTGATGAAAACTCAGCATTCATCAAATCAAGGAAGGCACCTATCGAAGTTTATGAAGAACCTAAGGAAACTAGATTTCAAGACACTACCATGACTGAAGCAATTCCAGAAGTTGTTTATGAGTTTCAAGATCCACAAGAACGTGTAGATCCACCCCGTGAGGATAACTCTCACAAGAGAAAACCTGCATGGGCTAGAGAGTTCATTCAAGATGCAGAAAGATTTGGCATTCTAGAAGAAGAACACAGAGCAAAGAAGAGAACTAGATCACATACCAGCTATGTTGCTTTACTCTGTGACATTATGAACAAAGAACCTTCCAGTTATGAATAAGCAGCAGAAAAGAAAGAATGGAAGGATGCCATGGTTGAGGAATACCAATCAATAATGTAGAATGATGTTTGGGATATTGTCTCAAGACCTAAAGCGAAGTCTGTTGTGACTTCTAAACGGATCTACAAAATCAAGCATGTTGCAGATGGTAGTGTAGAGAAATACAAGGCAAGATTTGTAGCTCGTGGCTTCTCTCAGAAAGAGGGAATAGACTAGGAAGAAACTTTTGCACATATAGCCAGGTATACTTCCATCAGAATAGTACTTGCCCTGGCTGCATCAATGAAATGGAAAATACACCAGATGGATGTCAAGACTGCTTTCTTGAATGGTCTAGTTGAAGAGGAAGTATATGTGGAGCAGCCACTTGGTTTCAAAACACATGACAGGGAGTCATATGTGTGTAGATTGAAGAAATCCTTGTATGGCTTAAAGAAAGCTCCCAGAACTTGGTACGGTAGGATGTACAGTTTCCTATCTAGCTTGGGATTTACTAAGAGTAAAGGGGATTCCAACCTTTACTACAAGGTTGAGGAAGGGAATCCTGTGGTTCTACTTTTATATGTGGATGACCTGTTTGTAATAGGAGATGACAAATTGATTTCAAATACAAAGAGGAAGCTTGCTGCTGAGTTCGATATGAAGGACCTGGGGATGATGCACTATTTCCTAGGTATGGAGGTGTGACAGAGTACATATGGGATCTTCCTTGGACAAGGGAAGTATACTATAGATATCCTGAAGAGGTAAGGGATGATGGATTGCAAGGCCATGGCCACACCTATGGCATCGAATCTGAAGCTTCTATGTGATGCTTCTTCTGAGCCGGTTGATGTCTCTGTGTATCGTCAGATGATTGGGTCCTTGATGTACTTGATGAACATGAGACCATATATTTGCTTTGCGGTGAACACAATGAGCCAGTTTCTGACGGATCCGAGGAGTGTTCACCTAGTTGCTGTAAAGCATATTCTGAGGTACCTGAAGGGTGCAGTTGATTATGGACTCAAGTATGAAGCAAATTAAAAGTTTAACCTATAGGGTTATGTTGATTCAGATTGGGCTGGCAGTGTTGCAGATAGGAAGAGCACATCTGGATGCTGCTTCAGTATGGAATCAGGTGTTATCTCTTGGTTTAGTAGGAAGCAGTCTTGCGTAGCACTGAGTACAGCTGAGGTAGAGTATGTTGCAGCCTATTTAGCTAGTTGTAAGGCAGTATGGTTATGGAAGCTACTGTCTGAGTTATTTGATCTCCCATTAGATGCTACTGGTATCTTCTGTGATAACCAGAGTTGTGTGAAGCTGTTTGAGAACCCAATGTTTCATGACAAGTCGAAACACATAGAGATCAAATATCACTATATCAGGGATATGGTGCAGAGAGGAGTAGTGAAGCTTTGATATGTTGTGACGGATGAGCAGATTGCATATGTACTGACGAAGCCACTAGCCAGAGTGAAGTTCGAGTACTTCAGAGAGAGGCATGGTGTTCGTCTGATTGATAACACTTCGAGGAAGAAGTGATGGACACATTTGCAGAAGCCATTCCAAGCATGTTGGAAGGAGGATCCTTCACATGGCTGTGGATGTAAGCGCTGGATGATGAGCATCAGGACGATGCTCCAGTTACTGCTCTGTATATGCATCAGGAGGATGCTAGATATGATCAGTTGGATCATTTATATGTATATGTATGTACACATCATGTTGGATGCTGGATATGATCAGTTGGATTATTTATATGTATATGTATGTACGCATCATGTTGGATGCTGGATATGATCAGTTGGATCATTTACATGTATATGTATGTATGCATCATGTTGCATGTTGGATATGATTGGTTGGATCATTTGTATGTATTTTGTATATGCATCATGTTGGATGCTTCGACCATGTATCTGTATATGTATCAGGTGGATACTGTGTATGATGAGGTAGATCATGTATATCGATATATATCAATTAGATGCATTGTGTGGATCATGTATCTATGTATGTATCAGGTGGATACATTGTATGATCAGGAGGATCATGTGTGATGATATGTATCAGGTAGATCCTTGGTATGCATCAGGTGGATGCAGTGTATGATTAGGATGATCATGGATGATGAGCTTCAGGATGTTGCTCCAGATGACATGCGGCAGGATGTTGCAATGATGATGATCAGGATGATCATGTGTACATCATGATGATGTATGGTGAGTATCAGGTTTATACTCTGTGTCCGTGGAACAGGTTGTGCAGATAAGCATGTAATTTGTGCCCTGGGAGATTTGCAGATAGTCTTTCAAGGTTTTACCTATGGCATGTAATTTGTACCCTAGGATATCTTGCAAATGCTCTTTCGAGGTTTTGCTTGGGAGGACATATAATTTGTGCCCTGGGAGATTTGCAGATACTCTTTTGAGGTTTTTCCTATGGCATGTAATTTGTACCCTGGGATATCTGGCAAATTCTCTTTCGAGGTTTTGTCCTATGGCATGTAATCTATGCCATGGGAGATCTGATAGGTTGAGCCATGTGCTCGTAATCAGTCCTGGGATTCTCTTTTGAGGTTTTGTGGTGACCACATGTAATTTGTGCCCTGGGAGATCCGATAGGTTGAGCCTTCTACTCATAATCACTCCTGGGATTCGCTTTCGAGGTTTTGTGGTGGGGTCACATGTAATAAGTCCTGGAGATCTGGACAGGATGAAAAAGGCCTCATATGCTCTTTAGGTTTCTTGCTAATCAAGAGACTTTTTTAAGGTTTTGTGACGCACGTAATAAGTCCTGAGATTTCCACAGTATGGCCAGTGATGATGAAGACCTGCAGGTGGTGGGCCTACATCCAGTATGAAAAAGGAATGGCTCTGTAGAACTTCCTATGATGAGTAGATTCAGAGATTGGTTGAGACAGCAGCAGCAATGACGATGATGATGACGATGATCCCGAGAAGAAGACTTGTCTAGCAGATCTGTGTCGAGAAATACCTTCCTAGTTAAGAGGGAGTGTTGATGTATATGTAACTTCGGAATGTATTTCATATATATTTATTGTACCCTTATAAGAGATGTGTTATTCCTTTATAAGGAAGTGTCGTCATGTGTATTGACAAGTGTCACAAGTGTGTGTACTCGTCGATGGGTTATTAGACCACCATGTGTGGGGCGGTCCTGAAATATATATTATATGGTTGATGTACCTAGCTAGACAAGTCGGCCCCATAAGGTCACTGGGAAAACATACTAGTATAAATAGAGATCAGGAGATCTCTATTTTGATCACACAAAAACTCACACTTCTCTCACTTAAAAAGTGGCGCACTAGTGAGGAGGAGGATCATCTGCTACTAGGAGACTATCTCTGTGTATTTTGGTTGTACTTTGGTTGAGCCATTGCTCTCTCTATCTCTGAGGAAGTTGTGGGGTTTTTCACCTTAGGGTTTTTCCCCACGAAAACTCTATGTCTCTTGTCTCTCATGCTTTTGATTCTTGTGATGTTTGTCATGGTTATTATGATTGTTATGCATTGATATACTGTACATGTTATTCTCTCAGTAAAGATCCTAGAGTATTGTGAATTAATGCTCAAAATTTAACAGCAAAGGGAGAGACTAGAGGTGCCTATCCTAGCTTACCGAGACCGTCCAAAGAAGTGGACCCTATCCTTAAAAAGATTAAAAAGAAGTATCATGTGAAGATACATAAAAGACAATATCACCACTTAAAGCATAATTTAACTAAATAGTAGTTTCCTATGGTTAACATGCATAAAAGCCTCAAGGCTAATGTTATTATTAAATAATGTTGGTATTATTTATTTATAAAATATATTTATTTTATATAGTTATGCATTTAATTAATAAATCAATGATGCATTAATTATTTGATCGAAATATAAACTTTGTTATTACAAATTATGAAAAGGCTTAAATCAAAAGCACTCTAGTTAAACAAAGTAAAAACTCATGGTTCTAAAAGAACTAGTGATGAATTAAACAAATATTCTTTTGAAAATTAATTTATTTAATTTAAGGAAACCATTTATCCCAACAGTCCTAATTCAAGATTTCCCTACATAAAGGGGACAAACCCCTAAGTTTGGGGGATCATCTTTAGATAATTCTCTTATGGAATCAAAGAGAATGTTTCTGCTCCAAGAAGTGAAGCATTTCCACATCAATTCTCAGATATGAACCAACAGTGACCTACGACCTCTATCTCTCTATTTGCATGTCAGAACCAGCTCTAGGGGATCCATACTGAACCAGGAACGGTTGTAGGATCATGGTTGGGAGGAACGTGGTAGTCCCAAAGTTATTTGGTTAAAGAATCAATCTAACAGGTCAACTAAGTACAACAATTTTCCACTAATTATTTGAATGAGTGTGCGGGTTATTACAACAAGCGACAGGCTACCAAACAAACTGGTATGCAACCTTCAAACCAAATTATTTCTGGATTTGAAGCTATTACAGTCTTGTTGTTATTTCAAATAGTTATAATATTGTCTTTTCCCATGGAGCAAGGCTCATAGGTTTAATATTTCCAAAATTCTGTTATAGAAAAGTTAGTCAATATTTTTCTTATTATCAAATTCAAGTTCTGTCCTAGAACCAGAGGAAGATCTAGTAGGCCTAGTTGAAGCTAGTCCTTGCTAGAAAACCTATACTAGCTTCTATGTTAAAGATCTTTCGTTTTCTTTTGAAATTAAATTTAGTATTTGATTGAATCATTTGTCAACAGAGTATAATTATTTCCTATGTGATTTCTACTTCTTTTATCATGTATAGGGAGTATCGGTTAGAATGCCAACAGTAGTATTTTCAGACATCGACTATCTTAAACTTATCATATTTCTTTTACCATGGTCTTCAAACATTAAACAGAAAACAAGAATAGTTGATCCTTCGAAACTAGTATATATTTTTCCACATCAACATAAAACCACGATTGTAGCTCATTATATAAAACATTATATCAAATCGAAACACAGAAGTCGTATTCTTTAAACAAAATGGTAGCGACATGAGCATTCACTTTCATACCCAGGCATTTTTCCACCTGTAGACAACACCCATGGTACCTTTTGCAAACCAGGGATCGAATCCCTCTTTTTTTCCCTTATACATTCAGTCTACTAAGAAAACACAGTAATTTAAACCAGAAAGTTTTCAAAAGAATTAGATGAGTACTCTAACACATTCAAAGAAAACCAAAACTGAGATGTTTAGACCCTAACACTTAAAGAGCCCCGATAGCTAGGCCAAAACAAAATAGCAATTGTGGAAGAAACATTACATTCCCACTTATTCCTCTATTTATATATATCAAGACACGGGTTCAGGGGTCGAATCCCCTTATCATTCTTTTGCTAAAACCAAAATGTATCTATAAGCTACAGATCCATACGCCTCTCCTTTTGTTTAAATTTTCCATAGAAGAATCAAAACACAGAGCCTAAAACGCTGACAAAAGATAAAACCCCGTGGTTTTTGTTTTCTATCTACAGCACAGGTATAGCTTCATTATGAAGCCCTGGCACTTTCATTTACTTTCCATTTCAAAAATTATAAATAGACAGAGCTACAATTGAAATAATAATTCATTACAGCAACATAAAAACTCCATAGGCTCAGCCACATTTACATTCTCTGAACCAGAAACGACATTGATAGATAATCTTGAAGTGCTGTGGTTCTTATTCATACCCAAAACTTACATTCAAAGACCATACTTCCTACAGGGAGGTTTTCCCTGCAAAAATCCCAAGTTCATGACAAGCCACGAGAGCAACAACGAAAGTGCCAACAACGGCCATCAAAACCAGAACACGATAGTCAAAAGTACAAGGCAAGTACTGAAAATGATCTTTTAAACCTCCATAGAAATTTACACGGGAGTTCCAGTCCTCTACATCACATTATCACATCTTCAAAACCCCACAGAATCCATACATTCGTTGGTCTAGCCAAAGGGCAACCCTTCCACACTTCCAAATAGAATTTAGTAAGCCAAAGGCTCACGGAAGCCTTCCATAACCAAAATGAAACACATAAACACACCACCAGAGATGCAAGAGGGAAGAGAAACGTGGGTGGGTAGTTGGAATTAGCACTATCATTTCCCATGTCAACAGAAGTTCTGGAGACCCATAGCAATCCACGTAGAAACACTTCGCAGATATCACCTGCCATTACAACAAGAAACACAAGTTAAAATCCTGCGATTTTTATTAAGGGAAGAAAGGATTAATCCTAACAACATTGAGAATTTCCATACCTGAGAGGAGTATTGCACTCTCCACACCACCAGCTGAGCTAAAAACATCAAGTGCATCGACCATGAGCGTAGCTCAGGTCAAGGCATGAAGCCACCTCTAGAATGCAATGAAGTGCAGAACCAAAGGCAAATGAAAATGCAGAACATTTGTGCAAAGGGAAAAAATCCCAAATTCACGAACCCTCATTGCCAACCTGTTACCACCATGCGATAGGGTGTAGTTAAGGATACACCAACCTTGCATGAATGACGTTTCAAATATCCATGCAAAACTATAGTAGGGGTCGTATGAAACAACCACGACTTGCTTGGGGTACATTTGTTGTTCCAAAATTTTCCATACCATAGAATTTCACCGTATGATCATTTCTTTTGTTGCCCCAGTAATTACATTATAGCATATCCCCTTAGGGCTTGAATTTCATGCTTGGCCTTTACCTTGTAAACTTAATCTTTGTTAGAAAGTGGATAGATCCTTTAGGATAGAGTTGACTCAAGGAAGACACCTGCAAATGACAAACATAAATAGGTATATTAGCAAAAATGCTAAGTATGTCCAGAAATACCCACGAATACTCTTACCTCTCGGCAGTCCTGCCGGGGTGTGTTTTTCCCCTCCTTGAATGGTACAGGTCCCACAATGGTTTCAACATCTCATCAACAAAGGCCATATCACCTGAAGGTGCCATTCAGACATTCACAATACATTCATAGGATTTCACTAAAACTGTAGGAAAGAATTGCTATTACAGTTACACCGAAAATTGTAAACTCGTAACCGGGAAACCTCAATATTAAAATCCACATTGCTTCCATAGGATTGAAAATGTAAAAAGTGATTATGTAGGAATGGCAGATTTCCTTTCATTTACAGTAAGCATTTACATATTTTCCGAGTTTAGAATTAACTTGCTACTAATTTATTCTCAATCAGCATCTATTACAGGGACGGAATTTTTTTAAATTTTTTTGCTATTTATGGGACATAACAAGTGGTATCAGAGCCAAGTTATAAAAACTAAGAGACCTATTGGGCTCATTACAAATATCCACTACAGGTACTCAACAGGCATAAAACATACATTTACATTCTATTTTGTTTTATGAATAAACTAACATAAATTTTTGTTCTCTATGCTTATATAAACATTTCAGGAACAGTCATTGTCTGAGAAATGAATGCAGAACAGGGTAGTAGTATATAGGGAAATTTAAATTCTCCACCATGAGAGCAAGAAATTGTGGTGGAACTCAACTTGGATCTAATGAAATCCATGCAGAATATATAGGCATAATTCCATAGTTTCAGAGATGAGAATATGCAAGAAAGAAGAGAACAACAAGCTATAAATGAAGCCTTACTCCAAAGCTTAACATGGGAAAAACCCCATGAAAAGCCTACTCTTTCAATCAACACTCTTAACACAGGAAACTATCACACTAGGAAATCAACCAGTTACAAGATAGAAGAGCAGGAAGGACACAAACTAGAATCAATGGAAGAGGGCTGCAAGAGCTCTTCAAATGAAAATGGTTCCCCACCTCCTCGCAAGAAAAGGAGGAAGAGTGAGGACAGTTTGCAAGGAGAGTTCAGAAAGATAAAAGCCCCAACTTATGACGGAGAAATCAACTTAGGGGAAAAGGCTGAAGAATGGTTGTTAGGGATGAATAAATACTTCAAAGTTCATAATTAATCCAGTGAAATGCAAGCCCGACTAGCCATATACAATCTAAATGGTAAAGCTGCCAGATGGTGGCGGGACTTGAAACAAACCAAAGGACAAGAGCTGAGAGACATAACCTGGGATACCTTCAGCAGAATATTCTAGGACAAGTATATGTCAGAAAGGTTCTTTGACAAGAAAATCAAAGAATTCCATGAGTTAAAAATGGGCTTCCTGACTATGGAAGCATTCATAAACCAGTTCTTAGACTTGCTGCACTATGTACCTTATATTAAGGACGAGAAGGTTAAGATTCAACAGTTCTTGGGTGGGCTGCCACCAAACTTTAGAGAGAAGATAGAATTTGATATGCCCAAAACCCTTGATATAACCCTACATAAAGCAAGGTTGTGCTATGAGCACGGGCAGCCAAGGAACGTCAACATCAACAGAAATAGAGATAGATTCAGAACTTCTCAAACAACCGTAGACCGGGTTTTAGACCCCCACCTTATCGAAAACATAACAACATTTTTCCGCCCAGCAGAGGCCTCAACCGACCTCAAGCTCAACCAAGTGCACCCCCACCACTAGCCAACGTGCCAACTTTCAACAAAGGTACAAAAGCAGTCCCACCAACTGTTTCTTATTGGAAATGCCAAGGTCCACACTACTACAAAGATTGTCCTAGCAAAATAGATGGGGTTTTACACAACATCCAAATGGAGCCTGCCGTAGGGGACATGGCAAAGACACCTAGGATTTATGCCGCTCTTGATGGCAGGCAGGCAGATCACCAAGCCACCATGGTGGAAATTGAGGGTAAGATATCTAACACTGTCGTTTTAGTTCTAATAGACCCTGGAGCTTGTCGAAGTTATATCTCCCCTAATATAGTGAACACCTGTAAGTTGAACCGAGAGCATCACAAGGAACCGTGGCTGGTACAACTAGCCACTGGTACTAAACGAAGGGTCTCCGAGTTAGTTAAAACTTGTGAGTTAGACTTAAACAGTTTTCCAACTAGGATAGAATTAAATATTCTACCCCTAGGATCGTACGATGTACTTATAGGCATGGAATGTCTAGAAATACACCATGTCCTACTAGAATACGCAAAAAAGACCCTACTCTACAGGGACAACCAAGGGAATCAGGAGACGATTCAGGGTATCCCTAGAAAAGTGTCTGTAAGACAAATATCTGCCTTACAAGCAAAGAAGTGCATCAGGAAGGGTTGTAAGCTCTTCGTCATTAACATCTGAAACTTAGAAACTGAAAGTGAACAAAGAATTGAAGACTTCCTAGTCCTCGTAGAGTTCAAGGATGTATTTCTCGAAGAAATACCGGGATTACCACCCAAGCAAGACTTAGATTTCTCCATCGAACTAACACCCAGGTCAGTACCAGCTTCCAAAGCCCCATACCGCATGAGCACGCCATAATTGGTGGAGCTCAAGATTTAGTTACAAGAGTTAATATATAAGGGATACATTTGACCAAGTGTGTCCCCTTGGGGCACACCGATACTCTTCATCAAGAAGAAAGACGGAATGATGCGAATGTGCATCGATTACCGCTAACTAAACAAGATGACCATTAAGAACCGCTATCCACTCCCTAGAATTGACGACTTGTTTGACCAAGTAGGAGGAGCAAATATCTTCTCCAAGATTGACTTACGATCCAGATATCACCAGGTGAGGATCCGTGATGAGGATATCAACAAAACCGCGTTTCGAACCCATTACGGCCACTATGAGTTCGTAGTGATGCCCTTTGGGTTGACAAATGCACCAGCCAAGTTTATGTGCATGATGAACAGTATCTTTAGTAACTACCTCGATAAATTCGTCTTAGTCTTTATCGACGACATTCTGATCTACTCCAAGAATGAAGTGGAACACAAGGAACACCTCCGTATTGTGTTGCGTATATTACATGAACACCAACTTTACGCCAAATTTAGTAAGTGCAATTTCTACAAACCCTAGATCCAATACTTAGGACACATCATTTCTGAGAAGGGAATAGCCGTCGAACCCGAAAAGATCAAGGCTATCGAGGAATGGCCCACACCTACGTGTGTTTTTGACATAAGATCATTCTTAGGTCTGGCCAGTTACTATCGGAAGTTCATTGAGAACTTCTCATGTATTGCATGTCCCATGACCACCTTACAGAGGAAGGCAAACAAGTTTATTTGGATGGCTAAGTGCAAAGAAAGCTTTCAAAAGTTGAAGCAGCTAGTGATTAGCGCACCGATTCTGTGTATCACGGACCCCAATGGGGATTTCATCATTTGCACAGATGCAAGCAAGGAAGGAATCGGGGGAGTCCTTATGCAAGATAATTTTTCCATATGCTACGAATCGAGGAAACTAAAAGAGCATGAGCAGAACTAACCTACTCATGACCTCAAACTAGCTGCCATCATCCATGCTCTGAAAATGTGGTGCCATTATCTCATGGGAATGAAATTCTTATTGATGACTGATAACATGAGCTTAAAGTACCTTTTCGATCAGCCCGACCTGAATGCTAGGCAGGACAGGTGGTTGGCCTTCCTTAGTGAGTGCCATTTCGAACTAAAACATATAAAAGGCAAGGAATACAAAATTGCAGATGCCTTAAGCCATCGAGCACATATGCTTTACGAGGTCACGGTGAGCCAAACCGACTCAAACTTACACCACATAATTCGAACGGCATGTAAGAGTGACCGTTATTATACGGAAATCCTCACAAAGATTCAGGAAGACAAAATCTTTCAACAACAGAAAGAGTATAAGATAGACGAGTCAGGACTACTATGGTTGAAAGAGAGACTTTACGTCCCCAAGAGTGGAGACATTAGATTAAACATCCTCACCGAATTCCACTAGAAACCCTATTCAGGGCACACTGGATATCAAAAGATAATATCGGCAGTAAAGAAACATTACTTTTGGCCTAAGTTGAAGGCTGACATTGCCATGTTCATCACAAAATGTCAAGAATGCCAATTGGTCAAAGGAGAACATCAACACCCCTCCGGATTACTTGAACCTTTACCCATTCTGGAATGGAAATGTGAGGCAATAAGTATGGATTTCATTACAGGCTTACCCAAGAGTAATAAATTGAACAACTCCATCTTTATAGTGGTGGACAAGCTATCTAAAGCAGCTCACTTCATACTAGTAAAATCCACCTACAAAGTAGTTCACATCGTGGAAATATTCCTGAAGGAAATATTTCGATTGCACAGGATACCCAAATCAATCATTTCCGATCGAGACACGAAGTTCACTAGCAACTTCTGGAGAGCATTTTTCTCCGGTTTTGAGACCCAGTTACAATTCAGTATCACATATCACCCCCAAACTGATGGACAGACGGAACGAGTAAATCAAATTCTTGAAGATATGCTGAGAATGTATGTCATGAATAATCCCACTAAGTGGGAAGACTATTTACACCTCGCAGAATTTGCGTACAACAACGGTTATCAAACCTCGACCAAAATGAGCCCTTTCGAGGTGCTCAACGGACGAAAGTGTCGAACCCCCGTGACTTGGAATAGTCCGATGGACAAACTTATGCTGGGACCAGATTTACTAAAAGACCTGGAACAGCTAGTTTCCAAGGTGCAACTAAACTTAAAAGAAGCTCAAGACCGCCAAAAGAGTAATGAGGACAAGAAAAGAAAGGACAAAGACTACCAAGTCAGGGAACATGTGTTTCTAAAAATAAAAGCAAAACGAAGTTCGTTGAGCTTGGGATGTTGGGGTAAATTAGCCCCAAGGTTTTGTGGACCCTTTGAAATACTGGCCAAGAAAGGCCTAGTAGCTTATGAGTTAGCCTTACCAAATCATATAAAAGTTCATAATGTTTTTCATGCTTCATTAATATAGAAATATGTATACGATTCTAAACATGTTATTGATTGGTCCTTATTACAGGTGGAGCCTGAAGAGGATTTCACGCCAGAACCACTCCACATTCTGGACAAGAGAGAGGTCTAGCTTAGGAGGAGGACCATTACTCAGCTGAAAGTGCAATGGAGGCACTTTGGACTAGATTAGGCTACTTGGGAGAATGGGGCCACCATGAAAGAGGCATACCCTGCCTTGTTTCATGACTTCATTCCTAGTCCCTAGAAACACCGGGACGGTGTTGTTCTAAGCGGGGAGGGATGTAATATCCCAAATTTTGGACTAACTATTTTTTATGTTATATTGGGCCACAGCCCCAGCACCTATGATTTATTCTTTTGTAGACTGATATATTGGGCATGGACCCTGACTAAATTTCATTATGTGATTATATATTGGGCAAGGAAGCCCCAATGGTCTGATTATGTTTTGATGTGGGTACAAAACCCTAATATATTGAGTTGACCTTTTTCTTACATACTATGCAGTGATACGAATAACATAATTGACTTATGTGGTGTGTTGAGCATGGAATCAGAAACACACCAATTATCTACGTAATGGGCGAAAGCCCCGATGTACCTAGAGGAAATACGATGTACTGGGAGTAAGCTCTGATGTACATCGAATGTTGGGCATAAACCCTGGAGCACTCCAAGCTTGATAAAAATGAATACTAGATCCGAGGCAACTTAAAGATTCTAGATGTGCCTCACAACCACATTCTAGCACTAGTGTTGAGCAGAGACTCTGGAATTGCACTAAAGTAATGGCCATGTGGGAGTGTTGAGTTAAATGGCTCTGAAAAGCACTCGGGGTTACGGAATTTCCAAGTGTTGAGTCGGAAAGACTCTGAAGAGCACCTTCATCGCAATTATTTAATTAACTAAATGATTCATCTTTCTATCCATCGTCAAGTACTGTGGGAACTACCATGTTAAAATGAGGGAATTTGACATGCAAAGGCAGAGACTAGAAGTGCCTATCCTAGCTTACCGAGACCATCCAAAGAAGTGGACCCTATCCTTAAAAAGATTAAAAAGAAGTATCATGTGAAGATACATAAAAGACAACATCACCACTTAAAGCATAATTTAACTAAATAGTAGTTTCCTATGGTTAACATGCATAAAAGCCTCAAGGCTAATGTTATTATTAAATAATGTAAAAATAATAATGTTGGTGTTATTTATTTATAAAATGTATTAATTTTATATAGTTATGCATTTAATTAATAAATCAATGATGCATTAATTATTTAATCGAAATATAAACTTTGTCATTACAAATTATGAAAAGGCTTAAATCAAAAGCACTCTAGTTAAACAAAGTAAGAACTCATGGTTCCAAAAGAACTAGTGATTAATCAAACAAATATTCTTTTGAAAATTAATTTATTTAATTTAAAGAAACCATTTATCCCAACAGTCCTAATTCAAGATTTCCCTACATAAAGGGGACAGACCCCAAAGTTGGGGGGGTCATCTTTACATAATTCTCTTATGGAATCAAAGAGAATGTTTCTGCTCCAAGAAGTGAAGCATTTCCACATCACTTCTTAGATCTAAACCAAAAGTGACCTAGGACCTCTATCTCTCTATTTGCATGTCAGAACCAGCTCGGGGGGATCCATACTGAACCAGGAATAGTTGTAGGATCATGGTTGGGAGGAATGTGGTAGTCCCAAAGTTATCTAGTCAAAGAATCAATCTAACAGGTCAGCTAAGTTCAGTAGTTTTCCCCTAATTATTCGACTGAGTGTGCAGGTTATTACAATAAGGGACAAGCTACCAAACAAACAAGTATGTAACCTTCAAACCAAATTATTTCCATATTTGAAGCTATTACAGTCTTGTTGTTATTTCAAAGAGTTATAATATTGTCTTTTCCCATGGAGCAAGGCTTATAGGTTTAATATTTCCAAAACTCTGTTATGGAAAAGTTAGTCAATATTTTTCTTATTATCAAATTCGAGTTCTGTCCTAGAACCAGAGGAAGATCTAGCAGGCCTAGCTCAAGCTAGTCTTTGCTAGAAAACCTATACTAGCTTCTATGTTAAAGATCTTTCGTTTACTTTTGAAATTAAATTTAGTATTTGCTTGAATCGTTTGTCAACAGAGTATAATTATTTCCTGTGTGATTTCTACTTCTTTTATCATGTATAGGGAGTATCGGTTAGAATGTCAACAGTAGTATTTTCAGACATAGACTATCTTAAACTTATCATATTTCTTTTACCATGGTCTTCAAACATTAAACAAAAAACAAGAATAGTTGATCCTTTGAAACTAGTATATATTTTTCCACATCAACATAAAACCACGATTGCAACTCATTAGCTAAAACATTATATCAAATCGAAACACATAAGTCATATTCTTTAAACAAAATAATAGTGACAAGAGCATTCACTTTCATACCCAGGTGTTTTGCCACCTATAGACAACACCGACGGTACCTTTTGCAAACCAGGGATTGAATCCCTCTTTTTTTCCCTTATACATTTAGTCTACTAAGAAAACGCACTAATTTAAAACAAAAAGTTTTCAAAAGACTTAGATGAGTATTCTGACACATTCAACGAAAACCAAAACTGAGAAGTTCAGACCCTAATACTTAAAGAGCCCCAATAGCTAGGCCAAAATGAAATAGCAATTGTGGAAGAAACATTACATTCCCACTTATTCCTCTATTTATATATACCAAGACACAGGTTCAGGGGTCGAATCCCCTGATCATTCTTTTGCTAAAACCAAAATGTAGCTATAAGCTATAGATCCATATGCTTCTCCTTTTGTTTAAATTTTCCACAGAAGAATCAAAACGCAGAGCCTAAAATGCTAACAAAAGATAAAACCCCATGGTTTTTGTTTTCTATCTACAGCATAGGTATAGCTTCATTATGAAGCCCTGGCACTTTCATTTACTTTCCACATCAAAAATTATAAATAGACAGAGCTACAATCAAAATAAGAATTCATTACAGCAACATAAAAATCCAGAGGCTGAGCCACATTTACATTCTCTGAACCAAAAATGACATTGATAGATAATCTAGAAGCGCTGTGGTTCTTATTCATACCCAAAACTTACATTCAAAGACCATACTTCCTATAGGGAGGTTTTCCTTGCAAAAATCCTAAGTTCATGACAATCCACGAGAGCAACAACGAAAGTGCCAACAATGGCCATCAAAACCAGAACACGATAGTCAAAAGTACAACGCAAGTACTAAAAATGATCCTTTAAACCTCCATAGAAATTTACATGGGATTTCCACTCCTCTACATCACATTATCGCATCTTCAAAACCCCACAGAATCCATACATTTGTTGGTCTATCCAAAGGGCGACCCTTCTAGACTTCCAAATAGAATTCAGTAATCCAAAGGCTCACGAAAGCCTTCCATAACCAAAACAAAACACATAAACACACCACCAGATATGCAAGAGGGAAGAGCAATGTGGGTGGGCAGTCGGACTTAGCACTATCATTGCCCATGTCAACAGAAGTTCTGGAGACCCACAGCAATCCACGCAGAAACCCTTCACAGATATCACCTACCATTACAACTAGAAACACAAGTTAAAACCCTGTGATTTTTATTAAGGGAAGAAATGATTACTCCTAACAACATTGAGAATTTCCATACCTAAGAGGAGTATGGCACTCTCCACGCCACCATCTAAGCTAAAAATGTCAAGTGCACTGACCATGAGCATAGCTCAGGTCAGGGCACGAAGCCACCTCCAGAATGCAATGAAGTTATAACAAAAGCCAAATGAAAATGCAGAACACTTGTGCAAAGGGAAAAAATCCCAAATTCACGAACCCTCATTGCCGACTTGTTACCCACCATGCGATAGGGTGTAGTTAAGGATACACCAACCCTGCATTAATGAAGTCTCAAATATCCATGCAAAACTACAGTAGGGGTGGTATGAAACAACCACGACTTGCTTGGGTTACATTTGTTGTTCCAAAGTTTTCCATACCATAGAATTTCACCCTTTGACCATTTCTTTTGTTGCCCTAGTAATTACATTATAGCATATCCCCTTAGGGCTTGACTTTCATGCTTGGCCTTTACCCTGTAAACTTAATCTTTGTAAGAACGTGCATAGATCCTTTAGGATAGAGTTAACTCAGGGCAGACACCTGCAAATGACAAACATAAATAGGTATATTAGCAAAAATGCTAAGCAAGTCTAGAAATACCCACGAATACTCTTACCTCTCGGTAGTCCTGCCGGGGTGTGTTTTTCCCCTCCTTGAATGGTACAAGTCCCACAGTGGTTTCAACATCTCATCAACAAAGGCCATATCACCTGAAGGTGACATTCGAACATTCACAATACATTCATAGGATTTCATTAAAACTGTAGGAAAGAATTTCTATTACAGTTACACCGAAAATTGTAAACTCGTAACCGGGAAACCTCAAGATTAAAATCCACATTGCTTCTGCATGATTGAAAATGTAAAAAGTGATTATGTAGGAATGGGAGATTTCCTTTCATTTACAGTAAGAATTTAGATATTTTCTGAGTTTAGAATTAACTTGCTACCAATTTATTCTCAATCAACATCTATTACAAGAACGGAAAAATTTTAATTTTTTTGCTATTTATGGGACATTACACTTCCGGGAATACGTCAGAAAAGTCCCTAAGGATGGGAATATCCTCCAGTTTTAACTTTTCTTCTTTAGATGAACATTCGTCATTAATAACATTAACAACAAACATTTTACAGCCCTTTCTGGCAGCTCTCTTAACTTGTAACGCAGAAGTTTGTCTTACTGAAATCTTCCTATGAATTCCTTTTACTGTTTCAGTTTTACCTTCATTATTTAGACAAGTAAAAGATTTCTCATAATAATTAAGCACTACTCTATACTGTTCAAGGAAATCCATGCCAATCAACAAGTCATATGACCCTAAGGGTAAAACATTCAGATTAACTTGTGTTTTTAGCTGATTCAAAAATACATCACAATTTTTAACAAAGTCTGTAACTTTTCTTTTAGTGCCTAGTGCTAGTTGAACTAACCAAGAATTTTCAAACTTTTATATTCTTAACTTGCAATGTTTCACTAATTCAGGTGAAATGTAGCTCAAACTTGCACCTGGATCTATCAAAATAGAAATAGATCGGTTTTGTAGCATACCTTTGATTTCGACCGTGGATGTTTTATAGTCTGCTTGCCGATTTTCCAGCGCTGCATTTATCCTTTGCATTTCTCTTGCCACATCACCAACTATTGGCTCCGCTTGTATGTTATGAATATTGTTGACTGTCCTTTTGTTGCGTGGAAAATCTTCTTTGTTATGTGGTCCATCGCAATCAAAACACTTCAAAGGTCCTTTCTGTTCAACATACCCGGTGTTGTTATTGTTATTAGGTACATTTCTTGAAGTAGTAAAATGTTGTGGTGCATTACTCCTGTAATTATTATTACTTGGAAAATTTATGTTATTAAATTTTTTCTTAAAACTTCCAGAATTATGATTAAAGCTCTTCTTTTTATGCTCGAAATGATTAGACTTATTACTTTTTCAGCCAATTGTTCCTTCTCTTTTTCTGTTTTGATCAAAACGGGAATTTTCTTTCCTCATAGCCTCTTCCAGACTAGAAGGGTTATCATACTCAATCTTGTCTTTTATGTTGAAAGGTAGACAACTTAGAAACCTTTGAACCTTAGGCTTCTCTTCGACCATGTAAGGTACATACCTCAGCAAGCTAAGGAACTTGTTGCACATCTCCTTCATGTTCATAGTACCCAATTTTAAATCATAAAACTCTTTTGATGTATCTTCATAGTACTATTTTGACAAGAACTTTTTAAACATATTCCAGGTTACATCTCTTTCCTTTATGCAATTAATTCTTTTAAGATCCTGCCACCAGATATTTGCCTTTCCTATCATATTGTAAATAGCCATCTTGGATTTTATCTGAGAAGAGTAATCGTAAATATTAAAGTACTTCTTCATTCGAGACAACCATGCTACAGCTGTCTCCCCCTTTTCAGTTTCGCCATTAAAAGTTGGTGGCTTAATCTTTTTAAACTCTCCAGTAATTTGTTCATGATGCTTATACTTCCTCTTCTTGGAACAACAATCACTATCACTATTTTCATGATCATATTTATTATTACTTCGAGATTCAGATGAAGAGTAATTAATACTTTTACCATTATTTGTTTTCTTATGTTTATATTTGTGGCACATTGTACCAAAAATAGAATTTACTTCTAATTTCCTTCCTCTTTCTTCGTGATGGTATTTCTCCATTAGAATTTGATTTAACTCTTCATGTACTTTCATAATGTGTTCATTTTCTTCTTTAACAGTTCTTATCTCATATTTTAAATCTTTTACAGTATGGAGAATTTTTTAAGATTGGTTATTTAATTCAACGTATATTCCTTCATTATTCTTATTGTTATTGTACTCATTACGAGGGGATATGTCCTCTGCTAATTCCTCCGGTATGTCCATACCTGCAAATTAATAACAAATCGTTCTATACAAAAATAAAATTAAAAATAAAAGTTAGTAACATAAAGTTTCTGATTTTTATTTTCTGTTTGCGCGTGTGAGCCTATTTCAAGCCTAGATTTTGAACTCGCGCTCTAATACCACATGTAACATCCCGAAATTTACAAAAAATTTAAAATTTTTTGATATAGCTTTTAATGTGTAATCTAACTGTGCGGAAATATAATAAATATTTAAATGTCGTCTTGCTGTACTAAATACTGTGTTGGTCAAGAGTGTAATGTTTGCGACAAGATAATTAATATCTTCATTTCAATGTTAAACTCACTCAACTGTACTTTCACAATTCTTTTGTTGCTGATTCAATGATATAAGTTTATATCTGTTAACTATTGTTTATTCTATTGATGATGAAAGGGTCCTACGGATGCCCCGTGGCTTACTTAGAATTCATGCTAAAGCATTTGAATCGTCCGTTTTCACAGATTACAGGTAAGAGCTTTAGTGTTTACGACAGGTGACCGAAGAGTTTCTAACCAGTTTCAGTGTCTCCAAAGTCTTAATGATTTAATAGAAATAATGTCGAAACTGCTATTGGTGAGAACTTCAATTAGCCTAGTTTATCAAATAGAAGTATGTCAGTTGTAATATTCATATCCCTGTACTAACCCTTTATTAATTTGTTCAAACAATTGAATAGGAACAATATATCATAGTTTAACTCTATGTATTGTTATCGTGAGTTTTCTATTTCATGCAAAATATAAGGATAAACATATTCTATATGTAATGGTTAACAATAAATGACGTGCATTATCTATATGCAAATCCTTGTATGCTCTAGACCCTAAGAATTACATGCAATATTTATTTGAATTCTAACTTAGAAACTATTGCAATTCATATCATAGTCAAATGCTAACCTATGAACTATATACAAATTTCTATTTAAATTTTTTTTATACTATATTGAAATATATATATATGCCAAGTCCTATACATAGTCCTATGAACAATAATTATATGGTATTGTGTGTGCATATATGTGACGCTTTTTAACATTATGGATTCCTAGCAATGAATCCGACACCACCTTGACTTACCACAAGGTGTTATTACATAACCAAGTTGTGCATTTTATCAACGAATCAATACATTATATGAATGGGTGACATTAACACTATGAAGGTTTCGTGCTGGCAGGCACTTTGGATTCCCTTTGCATTTAATACTCCCAATTACCGAGACAGTGGAATGTCTCTGTGGACATCGTAATGGTGCTAGGCACGTGATGGTGTGGTGATGGTTCAAGCCTCATGATGAGTTGTAAGTGTTTTGGTTCAAAGTTTAACTGAGCTATCCTCCTTGGTGGCTATGGTATTGATGGTGTCTTTAATATAGTTGTTACTTGGGTTTACGTGAAAACCCTTCGGTGATCTCCACCATTGATCTAGCAAGGGTTTAGGCTTTGGGATCTAACCGTAACCACCACTATGTCCTACAAACTTATTGTTTCCTTGGCATTCGGTGTAGTGGCTCTAAGGAGAGGCCGACAGGCCAAGAGCCTTTAGGGTTTCGATAGCAGGTGGTTGTGGTGAGTTCCCATGGTCCGAAACCGTGACCTGCTGAATAACTTAAGAGTCGATACACTCATGGTGTTTTACGGTAGAAGCTTGTATTAAATGTTCCAAGGTGAGTGACAAATTCTTCGTGGTAGTTGATTCGATACTCGGCTTTCCTTGTCTGTCCAGTGGTAGTGTTTCTAGAGTTGTTTTCCATCCTTCTTTGTATTCGGTGGTGGAGTAATGGTTACAGTTTGCACTGTATTGGCATTCTACTCGAGTGATAACTTAAAAGGTAATGGTTCTTGGTTCGAACCTATGTCTTCCATTCTATTTTGAGAGTTCAGTTAATGTTATTTCACATGTAAGGAATTCTTTAATACTCGTTTTTACCACTACTTTATTTTAAATGGTAGGTTCCTTCATCAACCAGCACTGATACTTAGGTTTTGATAACTGGGAGTTGCAACAATAGACTGGTAAGCTTCAGTGGTTACTCGTTACTCTAGTTAGATGACTAGTGGACCTTCATTGTGTTCTTTGCTAAGACTTCGTGTTTTCTTGGGATCTGAGGGGTGACCTTCGTTGAAATATTTGTGAGCTGTTTTGATAGTTTGGGGAGGATGAAACCCTTGACCCATTTGGCGTTAGGCCTGTGGTGTTTAGTTTTCAATGTAGAAACTGTAAAATAATTTTAACTGAGGAGAGGGTTTTACCCTTCTACCATCTTTGATAATAAAAGAACTATGTTTTTCTATGTTATGATATATGTGTTTGAGATTGAGAGCATTGCTCTAGTTTGTATGCAAATGAAGATCATCGTTTTTGCAACTACTGTGTTTTAAGAAAAGTTAGAGGGCTAAGGGTTTATCCCTGTTTTAAAAATGGTCAAACCCTAATATGTGTTCTCGAAAATGTTATGTTGTTATGATAACAATGTTTAGCTTTTGAAAGTAGATGTCTACATAGAGCTAATCGTATGGTTTTAATGTTTATGGTTTTCAATTAAAACGTGATAATGTAGTCTCATGTTGATGATGAGATGTTCTTAATTTTAGTCTTAAGGAATGTAAATGATAATCGATTTTGTGCCTCAGTTTATGGTATTGAAAGTGTTACTCGTCGTTCATGTCTGTCGATTTTGAGTGTTGACCAAGAGCCAATGTTTTTCTGTTCGCAATTGTGTAAATGAGATTGTATCTAGATTTTTTTTATGTTGTTAACTGATGATGTTTGAAACTTAACTAAACTCTAAATATGAGAGATAGATGTTGATACTTCTAGGGTTTAATTAACGAAGGGTTATGATCCTGTCATAAATTTTAAGTTTGTAAACAAAACTCTGTTTGGATAACATAATAGTTCTTTGTTTTAATAGTTATGATAACTTTGGAAAATGATGAAGCCACAAGCTAGGGTTTCTAATCCTATGCTCAATGTGAATGGGATTAACTGTAGTTTTAAATAAATAAGTAAATAATATAACAGAAAATGAATACTGTGCATAAAGATTAGTGCTAAATAATTATGCATTGTTTGTAATAAAAAGAGTTCTGTTTGTTTATGCGATTATATTTACTTGCTAGAAATAGTGGATAACAGTAATATGTACTTAGGAAGTAATTATTTTGCAGCTGTTATTTCAATAAAAAATTTGTGTAATAAAAATACAATGAACCTTAAACATCTAACTGATGAAAGGAATGATAAGAGAAAGACATAGAATTATATTATTTAATACAAAATATTAATGGTAAGAAAAACAAATGAAATACAACAGTATTGATCTTCTCATTCATTTTGCAATCTGCCTATCAAATTATCTACCTTAATCTCTTCTCTGTACTAGAGTACGATGCAAAACCATTAGCATGGGGAAAAATGCAATGAAATATTTTATTCAATTCATCATACATACTCATTACTATACAAAATCCTGATTAGGTCAGAAACTAAAATAAATGCATTTGTTTAGTAATATCCATGAAACAGTAAATCAATAATTGCAGATAGAAATTTTAACTACTTAGAATTAGAAAAGACAAGTAGAACCCGTAAATGAAGATAGGGCCGACAAACACCCAAAGAGGCATGTTCCTCCCAAACTTTTCCAGAAGAAGCAACCAAAAGTACTTGCTTCCTTTGGACCCCCGAGCTTGCTTATTGAACCACTAAGTAGATGGAATCTGTGTAGAAGCAAGGCACTTAGTAGTATAACTTCTGCACTCAGTAGTATAACTTCTGCACTCAAAATATGCCTTCTGCACTCAGCAATGTAACTTCTGTACTCAGTAGTATAATAGGCAGACTTACACCATGATAAAAAACTCAGCATATCCCCTCATCGAATCTCTTGGGTGCAAGCACAGCAAAACCCCAATGTAAGTTTCCTCGTCAGGAAAAGTGATGAACCTCGCTTCATAATTCGATGGCTCTTATATAGACTGCCTAGGTCTTTAGTGGTCAATTTTGAATAAATGAGCCTCAAGCTCCAGTCCCACCTTCCAGGGCACTATGACCACATTTCAAGGCAGTTGTCCCATACCAACAGCTAGTTAGTTGCATCATGATGCCGCCACTTGTCCATTGCCTTCTACCCCACATTCCATTCCACCTAGTGGGTAAGTAAACACTCTTTCAATAGTCCCCTTAGGTGTTTGCCTCTTATTTAATTTATTTAAATAATAAAGTATTTTGCAATTACAGTCATCCTTGGACACTTGTCCAATATAAAACTTTACAATAAAAGTTAACATAATGTTTCCAACATAAAATGTTTTTCAGCAAAAAGGGTATGTTATGCATTAATTGACCTGATTTCCTTGGTTGCCAAAAGACAAAATATCAGCCACAATGCGTGATTCCCAGTCATCAACCAATCTGCGAACAGGGATAGAGACATTGTCCTCATAGGCACTATTGGAGTTCTTCTCCTTCTCAACACGAGTTGTAGTCTTTCTGAAACCATGACGAGCTCCACGCTTGAAAGTGTCGCGCGTACGATTCATGGCGCTGTCAGCTAGTTCGCAGGAGGATGGAGAAGGAGCAAAGCTTTCTGTAGTGAAAGCAGAAAGATAATAGCAGACTCAGGTGATGACCACAGGGGCATGGAGGGGGAGCCTCATATCAATGATTTTGCAGCTAGTGTGTCTAGACTTCACACATGAGAACATAAAGGATAGACTGAACCAGTTAAGGAGATGGGGCATAGAAACCCACGCCAACTTGAATGCCAACCACCCGGCCATGCGGGTAGTAAAAGTGTTACTCGCGCGAGGAGGGTAGGTGGTCTGTACAGCACACTTCTTTAATGTCAGAGCCATGGGGGAGGTGCTAGAAAAGAACAGTTGCTAGGTGGGGATCCACGCGGATCCATGCTCACTCGTGGCACTAACATCCAAGGAAAATTTCCATCACTCTTTCTTACATCCTTATTCTTTTTTATTTCTATCACCTTCAAAATATTAAAAATGCTCCCCCTTTCACTTAGGCGTTTCATTTCAATGTCATGAGAGGTTAATATAAAATCTTGGCTTCCAATTATTGAATGATGCACCACAGATATGGTTCAAGAAGATTTAAAAGGGAAAATGACCCAAATTTTCAAATACAAAACTTGTATAATATAAATAATATAGTTAGCATAAAGGGCTTATATAGTGATTATATATTTAATTAATATGTAATATTAATATATTTTAGCTATAGATGTTAATATACTTAATTTAAAATAATATAAGTAATTATATGTTAATTATATTATAATTAATACATTAATATATTAATGTGTTATACCATATAATATGGAATAATATCAATAGATATAAACATATTATAATTAAATATTGTATTATATGTAATATTAATAAAATAAATATGGAATAATATTAATTTATATAAACATATTATAATTAAATATTGTATTATATGTAATATTAATAAAATAAATAAAAAATAAAAAGCTCAATCTTCATTATACAGAAAACAAGAGAAAGCCATTATTTTATGTTATTACGAGACCATTATAAGTGTTAAGATTATTGGACTTATTACAAGACAAATGTATGCACAATGTTGTTTAATATTGGTTTGGATCGACCTCCGTGTTTCCCCACTACATGCTTTTCCACAAATACAAGGAATTTGATCTACTCTTCAATTGAAAAAAATCACTCTTCTACAAATTAGTATCACGGGGATAGCTTCTTTACAAATTTGGTTATAAAACTTATAATAATAATAAAAAAAAAACAATTACTAGTAATAACCAGCAATACCGACGCACTTCACTCCACATAATAACATGTGCTCTTCAATGTTCTCTTTTAAACATGGCTTCAATGACTTCTAATGCAAGTAACGCAGCTCTGTTGTGAACGCACCCAGATGTGTTGCACCCTCTTCGACAATCAATCCCGTTCTCATAATTAATATTATCTGTAAACACACGATGAATGTCTGGCACTATGGACAGCCTTTCCTTCTCCGCAGTATCAGCTAAAGAGCCGCCTTCTTTAAGTATATCATTCATAACAGAAAGACCCTTTTCAAGAGCCTCGAAATTATGTAGATTCTCCTCTTCGGCCTCAACTAATTGTGCCTCACTAAGACCACTTTTCTCAGGAATCTGAATTGCTCTAGCGATGCAGAGATTTACGGCATTGACCATCGCTTTTACATACGAATCCCCACCGTTATTTATAAAGTCTAATGAAAAGATCCGGGCTCCTCGCAGAATGTCAATGGCGTAATTCAAATCTTTACTACTTATATCCGTTGCTTCAAAACCTAATAACTTATCCATGGCAGGGGGAATCGCCCAATACGCCGGGCGATAATTCTCTGGATGGGCCTGCACAATGTTGTCGCTATAAAGTTTACAAAGCAATCGCAGTGCAACGGACTGTATTTTCAGATAACCATCATTATTTTTATAAGCCCTATGGAGGATGCTTATTAAAGCTCCAAACACCGAAATTCCCATTGAGAATGCTTCAAGGATGTCAACGATGTCAGACGATCTGAAGCCAATCACGTCAAAAACCCTAACAATTTCTTTAGAAACATCTAAAGTGGCTTCGCAAATCTTTTTATTTTGTTTGATGCCAGTGTTTAATGATGTTTGATTAATGATTTCGTATAAATATGTGAAGCCATTTAAATCTCTGAATGTCTGTATGTTCTCATCATGATACTGACAATAGAGCCTCAGCAAATTGATTTTCTTCCACATTGTCACCCAGTATTGATTTTGTAAACCTAAACTCTCTGAAACACCATCACGTAACATTTTCAAATGTTGCTTCATCTGCTCCTTCTCTATAATTTTCGTATATTCTTCAATTATATCGAACTCTGCAGCATCTGCTGAAACTTCGTTATGTTCAAGGTGCTGTTGCATTTCTAGCCTCAAGTCTGCCTGTGGAATGACACTTTTGATGTGGAACCATTGTCTAGTGAAGGGGTTGCGGGCATGGTGCGTAGTTTCCCAAATGGTCTCCAGAGTTTTCCGATCGTATACTGCTTGAATCGGATCTTGATCAATGGGTAATTTGACGGGATCGTAAGCAAAATCACAGGAGATAATGTCCATGCATTTCTCAATATTTCTCATTTTCCTTTGATTTTCCTCCTTTTGTTGCTCGATGGAATTCGCAGGAGTCCTTTATTTCTTTTGGAACCCTAGTAAAGTTCACAATATTAGGCTCTGTTTCATTCAAAACCTTAGAATTAGGTTACGTTCCTTTCAAACCCTATCCGGATTCACAGAAATTTGTAAATTTTGTCAAATATTTTCATAGCAATGACGTAAGATGAGATATAGAAGTTGTGCACCTTGAAAATAACGAAAAATATCTCCTTGTGTGATTTCATTCTTTACACCGTATATATTTAAATATTGCTTAGTACTTCAAAGCAGTGCACCAGAGAATACTTAGCCGACCTCTTCCGACCTCTTTATTAGTTGATGGTAAATATAATGACCATCAACAATTACATTCTATTTTCTTTTCTTATAAATGATCTCATAATTATATTCAAACATCTTAGTAAACCAGTATTACATTTTATTTTATTTTCTTATAAATGATTTCATAATTATGCATGTTATAAATGATCTCATAATTAAAAATCTAAACATTTTAGTAAACCAATTGTGTTGTTCGCATGATGATAACCTCAATTTTATAGAATACTTTCTTATAAATGATCTCATAATTATATCCAAACATCTTAGTAAATCAATTATGCCATTGGGATGATGATAACCTCACTTCCATAGAACTATGATTGTCTTTCTTAATATAGAAATGTCTCCCAATGAGATGTGTGCCAAGTATCAACAACAGGAAAAATAACTACTATATTTTTCTCATAAATGGAATTTTCCAAATTTTGGTAACAAATTTGTTTACTCAGAACTATGATTGTCTTTCTTAATATAGAAATGTCTCCCAATGAGATATGTGTGCCAAGTATAACAATAGGAAAGATAACTACTATATTTTTCTCATAAATGGAGTTTTCCAAATTTTGGTAACAATATTTAGAACTATGGTTGTCTTTCTTAATATAGAAATGTCTCCCAATGAGATATGTGTGCCAAGTATCAACAACACGAAAGATAACTACTATATTTTTCTCATAAATGGAGTTTTCCAAATTTTGGTAACAAAATTGTTTACTCTTGAATGCCAAGGGACACCCTTCTTGCAACAATACAACTCTAATGCCACATCTTGAAGCACCACATTCCAAGACAATTTGCTTAGTGAAGCTTGGCATAGCCAAAGCTAGGGTAGTACACATGGCTTCCTTTAAAGGGAAGAAGGATTGCTTGGTTGCGTTGTTGCATAAAAATATATTATTGTTGATTAGTGTAGTTAAGGGGTTACACTTTTAGTGTAGTTAATGGGGCTACAATTTGTCCATATTTTTTTCCAAAATTTTGTTAGTAACCAATGAACCCTAAGAAACCTTGTAAGATTTATAAGGTTTTAAAGGACTAGCCAATCCTTCATGGTTTGAAATTGCATGGTTTCCACTTGAAATTGCATGCTTTCCACCATCACTCCATCTTGACTAACAATGTGGCCTAACAATGAGTGCAAGCTAACTAATGGTGGCCTCTAATGACACTTTAGTGACAATGCAAACATGAAACACCAATCTGTTGATTTGGAGAGATGAGTTAAGGTACACTTTCATAATGGATTTGAATATGGTTGAAATATAGAAAATTGAATTAGCTTCTAGATTATATAAGCTATATTTAAGTATTTTTTGCATAAGCTTATTAAGCTCAATTTTTTTTAACATTGATATGTTATTTTTCATGCAAAACATAATGCACATGTTCCTTGAGCGTACCTAAATGATGAAATTTCATTAATTTCTTTTTGTACAATTGTGGACAATGAATTGTTCTTGTGCATGCCTATTTAGAAACAATTATGATACTAGTTTTATGTATATTTTAAATTATAAAAGTAATTATACCCTTGAAATTATCATGCCATGGTTAACATGATCAAACAATTTTCTTTAGAATATAGATCTATGTCTATGTTACTGTAGCATATAATTTATCTTAAAAATGGTCAAACAAGAAAAAGTTATAGTGGTAACAATAAATATATGTATTTTAATGTTTTGACACATATTAAGAGAAAAATAAATTAAAAATAGTAAGGGGAGGCGCACAAAGATGCTCCCCAAAACAATTGCAACAGGGCCGTGCTAGCAGAAAAATTAAAACACGCACACACACCTACATCAGCGCTCATGCACATCTAGGTTCAATACCTAGTCGAGGCACGTGCATGTTGATGGTGCATGCATGCCTCTATCACGTACATGCCCAAAAGCGTGCACACGGGCCTGCTTAACATAAAAAGAAAAAAAAAACAAACCTACGTCCATTTCATTCCAAACAAAAGACAAGGCCAATGCATACATGGGCCGCCAATGCATACACGGGCCAAGGGATCACATTCACTCACCAATTTAATCAAGGCATCCATCGAGGGAGTATACATTTCATTGGATAGGTAAGGTCATGCTCTTATTTTTGTTTTTATTGATTTTTTTATTGTTTATTAAATTTTTAATAGTTTCCAAATTGGTAAAAAAATGATTTTGTTTTTCATTTGCAGACTATAAATCTATACAATGAATGAAGAAAACATTAACATGGATTCCAGTGAAACCCAAGAAGCACAAGAAAATATAAATCATGGGCCCAATCAAAACTCCCAACAAAATTTTGACTAGGATGAGTTGAGCCATTACCTAAATGAAATAAGAGAGTACACCTGAGAATTAAGAAACACAGGGGAATGATCTCGATTGTCCCTTTCCATCTCAATTGACTCCCTTAACCATGGACATCGCCAATTGAAAAACATGACTGAGTATAGAGCTAGGATGCGAGAGTACTATTCCACCGACATTTCTAAGGAAGAGATAAAACCATTAAATATTACCAAGGCCAAATTATATTAGTATGTTCACCGATCCAAGAACAAATCAACCACCATATATTAGAAATCCATGTGAATACATGGGTTGGTGTCATTTCCAACCATGGAAGGACAACTAGATGCATAGGTGGTTTATGGTTTATGATAAACCCCCCTGCAATAGTAGGGAGGTTCCACAATACTTCATTCAACAACTGTGGGTTGATTTTGTGCTCAATTTACATGTCAATTAATTTTAAATTACCGAGTTATAGGGTGTTGGGATTGGATCTTCCCAAGATCGACCTGCTGCTAGGAAGAACCCATTGAGAGGGACACCATCTCCTAGGCATGATCCTAACCTCCTTCCCTAGCCACCTTAGTTACCCCACAAACTTGATCAGATCAAGGGGGTGATGAGGAGTGTTGCACACAGACACCTTAGACACATCATGTTTGTAGCAGTGACTATAGTGGAGAGACAGGTTAACCCTAAGAGAGAATCAGGTGGAGTTCCTTCATGATAGAGTGAGGAGAGATCGATGACTAGTGGTATCCAGGTCGGGCCTTCTAGTTTGATGAGAACAGTGCCACATCTTTGTCCCCATTGTGGGAACAGTTGCCTTGGCTTGATCGAAGGTTGCTATATGGAGCAAGTTAGCACTTTTTTAATGTGTTTTCAATCATCACTTGAGTATTTCTAAAGAAATTTTAAATTATTAAATTGTATGACTTAAATTTTTTTTTCAATGTACAACTATTTAGAGCTGAGATACCATCATGGGAGAACATAGGATCTCCCAACCTAGAAGCAGCAATGGCAGCTGCAACCTAAATTTTAAAACCTCACACAGAGGTATTTTTAGTACCTCACACAATATTGTTACTTCCATTTTTAAGTTTACTTTTGCATCTTTTTTATTACTTACTTACATCATTTCTATTATTTATTTATTTATATTTATTACATACACGGTAATAAATATCTTTTGATATTTTGATTGCCTAAATAATTACTTGCTTAATATGTTCATAACATGCACGCATTTTGTTGTCCACAAGTATGTACAGACTATAATGATCAACCATCTCTACTAGGGGTCGGCATGTCTCCATACACACAGGTATGATGTGTAATTAAAAGCACACTTTTAATTTGTTTTTATGACTTACTATGGTTTATTTTTATCTTTGTCTACTAAAATATGATAGTACAAATGTGTATGCAGGTTCCACCATCAATTGCAAGTACCACCGCTCCACCTCCCCACTTTCATCCCATTTTTCCACCCTGTCCCACGAATCGCCCCCTCCCCCCTTTCCATCCAAACCCCTGCCTCCTTCCATCCTTGACCTTCCATCCATCCTTCCCCTTCGTCCATACTCACCCCTTTGTCCATGCATCCCCCTTAATCTGTCCCCCACCTCCATACATACTCCCCCATTCATCCATGCCCCCCTTCCAGCCATTTCCCCCCATTCATCCATGCCCCCCCTTCCATCCAAGCTCCCCTCTTTGTCCACACACCGCCTTGGATCCATCCTCCTCCTTCTATGAAAGACCTCCCTCCCATCCAACATCCCTTGGAATCCCCTTTATCGATTCTAGTTCGATCCCCTCTATCTTATAGCCAATATGGGTTCATCATCCACAACATCCTCGTCCACCGCATACCACCATGCCCTCTTCCACCCTACCTTTTTCAGTTCCCACCACTATTATGGAAACTAATCTTGCAACCTTCGTTCATACATCTACATTGGTTGCATCTGTAGTTGCTGCAACTACATACCCCCCCTCCAATTAATGCATCAGATAAGGTTTTGTAGCCAACTAATCCACCTGTTATACCTGAATCCCAATCATGTCCATTTACTAAGGTGTTCATGGTGAGAATTAAATTAATTTATGAAAATATTGTTAAGAATTAATGGAAAACATTTTAGGAAAATATTTTTTCAATGAACTGATTGTTGTAAATGTTGCAGGGAGGCATTGTTGAGAGGCTCACTAGATCGAGGAGAATACCTGCCTCACAAATTCCATTCACATCAACGTTGAGTGATTTAATATTTGAATTCTACTTTCAGTTTATAAATGTGTTAAATGTTACAAATGCCTGAAACTAATGATACCTTATTGCATTTGTTTCAGAGCCCAGAGAGATAGTCTACTCCTAAACGAAAGAAGGGTCGAGATTCCCCTAGCTCCAAGAAGAGGAAGATTGATTTTGGATATGTGTGCCTGAGAGTTTCGGGGGTGGTAAAAATGCTTGAGAAACCATGTTATGTATATTAGCCATGATGTGGCATTTTTGGGCACGAGTTGCTATGTATTTTGTATCTAGGGCACAAATTTCCATGTATTTTGGATCTAGGGCATGAGTTGCTAGAATTTTTATAGGGCATGAGTTGCTATTATGTGTACATTGGGAACCATGTTCCATTGTTTTCCAAAAAATTTATATGTTTGGATGAGTTTTGTAACTTGGATGCACATGGACTTTCAGTTATGTGGTTTATATGCATGTTGTCTCTATCTGCATCTTGTTGTCTCTTGTTATCTAATAAACAACATTATGATTTTAATACAAATGGTCGAGTTTGAATGGATTTTGATATGATTTGCTTTGTTTATGATGAAATAGATAAATTTTGATCTCTAGTGGCCTCATATAGTCGTTGAGCTTAAGGATATTATATAGTAAATTCGATCATATAGATAAAGCTAAATGATGTAAGAGAGTCATATGCAGTAAGAGTCAAGCATGGGATATAAGTGACTATTCTCAAATTCATTGTTGTATGGTTGATTGGAAAAACTATTGTGCTTGAACTCTAACAAAACATACTCACTTGACCATCTACGTAGCAAATGGAACCAATGTTAGAACTAAAAAAATAATTATTTCCACCAATGTTTAATATTTCATGATATGCCAATATATAAGGACTTCTTGATCATACCTAGGTGTGAAACACCTATGCTATCATCAGTGTGGTAAAAAATATCAAAAATATATCCCTAGTCCCTTCACTTGGAATGTTTCCTTGTGAAGGGACCAATATCCCTCTACCATTGTGTTTTTCTTGGCATGGATGTTTCTTTAGGTTGAAGTGTCACTCTAGATTTAGAAGATATATAATGAATATTATTTCAATTATTTTGTATTATCAAAGGTATTTTGATGTAAAAATCATTATGATAAGATCCAACTAGTTTGTATACATCACAATGCAAGGATGAACATTTCACGTGGCCCTTTTTCCACAAGTTGGTCCTGAAATGGAGTGCATTCCACATGAAAGGGAATGCATTCGACATGTGTGTGCTCTTCTTGGGGTGGTTTCTAATTAACAACTCATTCAATATCCATCCCTGCATACTTAGCATCAATCAATATTTTATTGACTTGAGCCACTTCATCATTGCTTGCTGATGGATTATTCACTGGAGGATCAATTAATGTTGGATTTTGAGTGGGATCCATTGCCCGCATCTGCTTAACTTCTCATGATGAAATAGATGTCATTGTGTCATGCATTGTGCTAGGATATAAGGCACTAATAGTTTGATGTCTATTTTTTCCCATGGACAACCTATCCTTTTCTCTTATCTCACGGGCCTTTATACGGGGTATCTCCTTCCTTCTAGAATTTCTTCTATTATTACGCCCATTTCCCATCGTCAATATGTTCTTTAACAAAACAAGAATATCACCCCTATGAGATAAATAACAAATAAGAGATTATTTTTCAATTATGAAGTGAGGAAAACAATTTTTTACCACAAATAAGATAGAAGGGACACAAGATTTAGACATTGAGTGATAATAAAAAATTTGAATTCCAAATAAATTCAAGAACATAAGCCACTAGATGTTAAGTTTAATGAAAATATAACAAATCAAATAACATCCCACAACTAAACCACAATCTTGTGAGGTCTTGAGGTGAATATTTGAAGCAGCTATGATCATGGTTGAGGCATCAATACACATGGGACTAAAGGATCATACAAGCAACCTTTGAGGCATAAGATATGAACCTAGTTGATAGAATTGGATATATGAGCATATTTAAAAACTATTGGGAATGCATTGGATCAAAGGGAAGAAGCTTCGGAGGTCATCTTGGAGCACCTTGTGGATTGCGTAGCTATCTCTTTCTTCCTTGTAAGCTATATAATGTGAATTGCATTTTTTTTTTCTTTAAAACCATCCCATTAATTTGCACATACATAGAGCTTATGTTAATCATGTAGATAGAAAAACTTGTTGAAAGCCACCTTGAAAAACAAGTTTCTGAATCAATAGAAAACAATAAGAGAAGTAAGCTCTCCCTTCTCTTTTCTCTGTTTGCGGTTTCCTTAAGCATTGTTGTAATACTTACTCTATTGCAAAGCATTAGAACAAAGGGAATCCTTTGGCATTCATCTTGGAGTAGGTTGTGAATTGATTGGTTTTATCTTTCTTCCCTTATCTATGTTGAGGTAACTTGTATAATGTGCAAGATTTTTAAAACTCGTTGTAGCAATGGATTGGGTATTGTGCAAACCTATCCATGTTATCTCGTAAGTGTACAATGTAAACTATGGTCATGGAAGTATGTTTTGTTTTCTTGACATTGGACATATAGATAAAGCTAATATGGTAGCAAGATTGAAGGTGGCATGAGGCCATTGCAACTAACACAAAAATGATCAAAGTGGTGTAGCAAATATCTTTTTTTGTCTCAACATCCCATTAGTGTGTACATGCATAGAGCTTGTGTTACTGGTATAGCTAGAAAAACTTGTCAAAACTCATTGCATGGCTATGTCTTGCGTGGCTATCTTCCCTTATCTATGTTGAGATAAATTACATGTAAATTGCATGGCTATTTACTTTTTGCTTTCAACAATTGGTTAATATGTACACACATAGAGGTTGTGTTACTGGTATAGCTAGAAAAACTTATTGAAACTCATTGGCTGGCTATATCTCTTGCTTAACTTATCTATGTCCAGGAAAATTACATGTAATGTGAATTGTATTTTTTTTTCTTTCAACATCCCATTAATATGTACATACATAGAGCTTGTGTTACTTCTATACCTATAAAAAATTGTTGAAACTCATTGTAAAAAACAAGTGTCTAACGAATAGAAAACAATGAGATAAACTAGATTCATATCACTATATGAATATTTTAATATACATGTAACTTGGGGTATATTCATATCACTATTTGAATATTTGATAAGATATTGGGAATGCCCTAGAATTAACAACATCACCTTTAGGACCTCGATTTGAAATGTTTTCTTATCATCATGAATCAATCAACAATAAGCCTCATTTTGGTAGCTTGGCACTTGCCACATGGTTTTTTGACAGTTGTTTGGGTTAGCAGATGGTATTGAATGTTGTTTTGGGGTGTTAGTAGTGTTAGCATTGGGATTGTGCTAAATGGTTGGAAGGGATAAAACCCATTCCATTGGCTAAAGGAAGCCCTGGCTCTCAGTCCACCTAGCCTAGAAAGTCAAAACATTCGAAGCCTTGTGAAATGGACAGGATTCGAGGTGAGAAAAATTGGTGAAACTGAAGGTTTCAATGCTAAGGTTGCACCCGTAGTATGTAATAACACCTTTGGATGGCGTAGATTGAGATCGGAGCAGATCGACCGTCAAGGGATTTCTTCGAAGAAAAATAACAAGGGTTCTTTAGGCACAGGAGGGGAACTAATCGTTAGACGCGTTAAATTTTGATCGACGGCAGATCGAGCCGATAGATGGTCCATATTTTGTTTGCAACGAAACTTGCACAAAAAAGATCATGATTCAAATTTTTGAAGTATGGTTAAGGCTCCGCGCCTTCTAATGGTTCAGATCTCGCTAGGCGATGATCTATGGCTGAGGATAACTTTGCAAATGTTACCTGTGCGCAAAGTTGATGGGTCCAAATTTTGCGAAGTTGGTAGGGGTGGCGCCATTCAAGGGTCAAGATTGCGAGCGGGGTCGAGCTCTATGGTATCTAGTTGATTAGGGTGACAAGCTACAAAGGGGAACCTCCTCTATCACCCAATGATTACTAACAAGACAGATGCCCTCTCACCACCATCGGGCATCTTTCCACCTATCATGACGGCCGGTTCAATCATGTTTTACATCAACTCGGGTCTCGAGCATCATTGGTGCTCGCGTGAGAGATCTTGTGAGGCTATCATGGCGAAATGATTGCTCAGGACCACCGTCATTGTCACGGTAGTTATAAGCATGTCTCCCCATGGTGCATGACTCACGTCCATACCGTAAGGTGGCGAGCTTGACCATTCGGGCATTTTTCAGGTGAGAGCGGGTTATGGAGAGAGGAAAGAGAGCCGAAGTGGTTATCATGCCATAAAAGGTGTGGTCTGAGGTGGAGGAGGAGCATATTTCCTCCTCTCCGATATATTTCGACAACGTGGAGGAAAGCTCGGCAAGCCAACCGGAAGAGCACGCAGGCCAGCAAAAGGATAGGCAGGTTCGACATCAGTTGAAGAAGAAAGGGACCAAAGGAGACAAGCAGGACGTTAATTAGGACATGGAGATTGTTAAGGACTACATCATCCCCACCGAGAAAGTGACACTTCCTCCCGCAGCTGAAAAAGCATCAGTGGACAACCCCCTGAAAATAGAAGATTTCTTCGATCCATAGGGAGAATTGAAAGCTCCAAAATAAGGTGTCGGCCTGCTCACGGCGTTCCTTTTCCTTTCCCGGCAAGTCTATTTCTGGCTAATTGTATGGGCATCTTTCTCTTCTGTTTTGAGGTGTATTTGGGTCTACCTGTTGTTTGAAGCCACAACGGTTTGTGCCTTGCAAAGGACACCTGTATCATTGGTCATGGCTCGCCTGATAGCCGTTGTTCTCATTTTTGTTATTTGTTGTCAATGGTAACAAGCTAAATTATATAGGTGGAAGCATAGTCCCAGTATGTTTTGTAACTGTTTTTGATGCTCGATTCAGGGCCGTGAGCCTATAAATAGCTATGTAATAGGAGATAAAGGGGTTGGAAAATCAAAGGGCTGATGCCTAGGAGAGCCAGGCTCTATTTTTGAAGCATTTCCCTTAATCAAATTGTAGTGTCTGAGGCTGATTTCGACTGAGATTCATGTGCTAGTGGTCTTGCAGTCTCTTCATCTCTCTTTCTATGTGAATGTTTCTCTTTCATTTGTTTAATCCATATTGTCTTGTTGATTCATGCTTGGATAAGTGTAGCATTAGGGTGGAATTCATATTGGTATGCTCTGCTCTTTTCATTCCAAGCATTCACAACCAATTTCTTCTAAAACCGATATAGGATTCATAGATGTATGCCCTATGTTGGTGGATTGTTCATTTGTTCTTCTTAACCATCAAACTTAAAAGAAATTGGACATTGAGCTGGTAGTTTCCTTGCCTCTCTTCTAATATATCATGCAGTAGCCCTATTTTTCGATTTAAGTTTTATGTATTGACTCCATTGCCCAATGTTTCTCTTATGATTAACCTACCAAACCCTTAAACCATTTGTTCCATCATAAATCTAACCTTCTGAATGTGCTTGATTGAATAACTTGATCTAGAAGGATGGTGCGTTTATCATTGATTATTCTTCAGTCTTCTATCAAATCCGTGTGTTCCTCATGACTACAATTTTATTGAATATTTTTAGTCTTTATAGATTAAGAGAGATCCCTCTCAGACTGTGATGGGTCAATAGCACAAGTCTAAAGTGGTTTTGTTGTTACCCCAGCTTTCCCTCTCCCATAGCCTAGGGGGTCAATTTGGGTGCTAATAAGTAGGATCACCTTTACTATAAAAGGAGAATCTCCTACTCACTTCATTTTCATGTTTTGGATGAGGGAAAATTTCCCCTAACGATTAAGAATTGGATCCTTTTGGTGTCCGTGTGAGTTGTTGTAGTGAAATCATGAAGAATTCAACAAATGTTTGTGTAATGGATGGAGTTATGTGATTATGAAAGGTTATTGGTGATGATGCAAGTAATAATTCTCAATTATATTTATGAAAGGTTTAAAGCATTCTTTGGTGCATGTTGTATTTTTTCTTTGTAAGATGTTTTTTATTGTCTAGGATGAAGATTAGCAAGACTAAAATACATTTATCATACAATTCATGAGGAATGTAATGTCCCTAAAACTGTAAAAAATTTCCCGCATACCTTATCATTGCCTATTTGAGTAGTTGTTCAGTAAATTAACTTCAGCACTGGGAAAATAACTAGGAGACTTATCTAATATAGCGAAAGAAATGCATGGTTTATATTTCTACTCATGGCTTACTGTATGATGTATCTACTGTGACTGGTTTTACTTTAATAGTTTTGATGAAGCGGTGTGATTGAAATTATGTCTTTATGAACCACATTGGATTAATGGTAACTAGCTCAGATAGTCTCGACACTTGGTTGAAATATTTTAAAGGTCTCTTATACCTGTATCTGGATTATATGTTATTTATTTTAAATGTCATAATTATGTGCCCACTTTAAACTTACATGGATTAGCTTGGATATATGTAAGTTACTGTATTTTAATAATCCTTAAATTCCTTGAGGGGATGGACCTAGTGGCGTTGGCCAGGCTTACTTAGCATTTCATGCTAAAGTCTATTTCGATATTGTTTTGTAGGTAATTATTAAAGGCCATCTATATCTACTTTCCAAGTTCTAATATCTATGTAAGAGGTTAATAATGTGGTTTTTTATCCATATTAAAAATGTAAAGCTTGCAAATGTAAATGGAGTTTACAACTATATGAAGTGGGTTAATAATTCGAATGAGTGGAATGGATAGTGCATTTAATGGTTTAGCCATTTGGTATGGGGGCCATCTATATGGCATTAAGGAACTAAACCCTAAGGGTTGCTTGACCCACTACAATATCGCATCACTTTGTTGGAGGGGAAGGAAGGGCTATGCTCTTTTAGTGTTGGAGGCATCCATGGAAGAGCTCAACCTGCTATGAACCAACCAGCGTGAGACCAACATGAGGTAGCTCGTGTACCGAGACTTGTGTGCAATATTTTCATCTTAATGATTTCATTTTACAGTTTGTAATTTCTAATACTTGGGTTGTGATGTCGATAGGGCTCCTGGTGGTGATGATTCACGCTGGCAGGTTGGGTGATTCGTAACCATAGTGACCTTGGGTAAGTCTGGACCTTGTGGCCATTTATTCCTCTCTAGCAGTTGGTTTTTGTAACGTTTTGGTTTCTCAGCACTTTAAGAGTTTTGTGGAAATGTTTAAACTTGGAGTTTTAAATGTATACTATGTTTTGAAATAGCAAGTCGTGGCCAGACCCTGTGGCACACTTGATAATGTACATTCTTTTTGAACTAGCTTGTATGGCGTTTTTGGAAAGGGAAAGCCTTAAATTGGCTCCCGTGTAAGATCATAATATGGTTACTGCCCTTTTGGAGAAAACAACTCGTATTAATACAATGGTTCTTTTCACTTGATCTCTGTTAGTTTTATGGGTTTAAATTTTAATACTTCCGTAAACTTGATATTGGACTCTGTGAAATATGTAATACGATAGTTTGGAAGTGTTGGGGTTTTAATATATTTATGTGGGTGTTTTAAATGCTTGCGTTTTTAGAAAATTCGTGACCTTAGTGAGTCAAGGGTTTGGTAAATTCGTAAATGGTAAATTTTGGAGGAATGACCTGGGATTTGAATTCCCTATCAGTAAATGTCTCTGCATTTCTTATTTTATTTATTTTATGCGTTTTATCTAGAGTAGAAATTCTTTATATGTATGAGATGAGAGTAATGTTTAAATTTTTTGAACTTGGCTTATCTCCAATGCTTATCCTAGTTGGGATAAAATCGTAACCTATGTAACAAAAAAATTTGTGTTCTAATTTTGTCTTTTATGACTCAGTCCTATTGCGCTAATGGGGAGTTGCAACTACATCGATTTTCATTTTAGGCTGGAGTATATCGTTACTGTGTGAAATCGTATATCCTGTGCTGGCTGTGAATGAATGGTTTTAATTTCTTTAAAGATTATTCTTGTGTGAAAACATCTATGGGAGGCTAGTCGTGTTCTTTTTTGGTCTTTATGATTTAAATGTTGTAAAAGGATGGGAAAAGATCCCTGCTGTAGCGTGAACCCCCAGCATGTAAAATAGTGGTTTGAGTTTTAGTTGGGGTAAGGTGTAGAGGATTCGATCCTGTGCTTGGTTCTTTTATTTAAAAGATTCTAAGTTCTAGAAACAATTGCTAAGTAAATTTATTAGCCTTTGCAAGGTGATTTAGATGAATGTTATGTGGTGGTGATACTTAAACTCTGAAAAGATGACTAAATTCTTCTTACTGCATTTTCTAAAGAGATACTGTGAAAGCTCTGATTTTATTTAATAAGTATTCGTATTTAGTAGAATGAGGGTTTTCTTTTAGATTTGGAACCCTACGAGATCTAAGTCATAGTTTTGATTGTTTTTAATGTTTTTATTTACGTAGTTTAGCGTAGCATGAATTTATTTCAGATGGAGCGAAATGCTATGTTATTACCTGGCAGAGAGTTTAGTTATAAAAGTTTTATTTTAAACAACATAAATTCGATTATCATTAGGATATAGATTTGGGGTTTTAGGCTCGAGTTTAAGCCAAGCGAATCGATCTCCTACAGGAGATGATTCCACTATATTTAATGTATTGATAAATTTTTATGAATACTTACTTCAGCTAACTAGGGTTATGATCTTCAAACATAAAATTAACTTTTGAATTAAAAAGATTTACCCAGGAGAGGAGAGCCGATGCCATAAGCCCTTGCTCTCAAATAAGAAAATAATGCTAGGTTTCTATGAAGAAAAATCTTAACAGAATTAAATTTCTAGATTTAACAGCATAAACAAATTTAAAAGGAATATAAGAATAACTCATACCTGGATCGTTGCAACTTGATCCTACTACTGGTACATACCTGCACACCTTCAAACACTGATTACTGAAAACAACTATGCATTGACCTGGCTGACCTGTAGAATAATGGAAACGAATGACTTTGGGACTACCACATTCCTCCCAACCATGACCCTGAACCGTTCATGGTTCACTAATGGATCCCATCGAGTTGGTTCCAACATGCAATAGGACAATATTGGACCTAGGGAAAATTGCTGATGATAATAAGATCTTGGAAATAATAAGCTCCTTTAGTTATGTGGAAAACACAATTCTCTTATCTTGCCATAAGGGAATGATAGAAGAGGTAGAGGGATGGAGGCGGTTGGTTTTACGGTGACCCAAGGATTGCTGGTTGGTTAGCAGGGATTCGGATCTTTGTGAATACTTGTGTGGTGGGAAGAGTTGGTCCCCATGGACGATGCTTCAGGTGGGGAGGAACCACCTCCCCCTTCTGATATGGATAAGGGGAAAGGAACCATACAAGACTCTGAAATGATAGAGGTAAAGGAGGGAGCAGGGACAAGTGGAGTCTGCAAGGAGGCCCCCTGAATTTGGGGAGCAGGAAATTGGGGATGTGCATGCCGAAGTTTAAAACTGTCCCCAAACTGTAGATCTGCTCGGAGAGAATTCGGGAGGATATTCAACCCATGAAATAATATCCTCTAATTGGGAAGTTTGTTGGAATATCGCTAGCTGAAAAGGATCTGATATGGCGGATTAATACTACCTGGAAACTTCAAGGTCATTACGATCTCCAGCTCGGAGCTAAGGGGTTCTTCACTGTGCTATTTTTCAATGTGGATGATTGTGACATAATATTTGATAATGGACCATACTTCTTCCACTCTACAGGCCTGTACCTTAGGCCGTGGAAAGAAAGGTTCAACCCCTATAAGGAAAACCTCATGATTGCTCCGATGTGGATCCGCCTGTACTCCCTCCCTACAAAGTACTGGATAGAAGAGATTCTCACTGATATAGCAAATATGCTAGGCGTATTTGTTAAAGTGTCGGAGAAGACTAAGAAAATGAGGTATACGTCATATGCTCAAATATGCCTGTATATGGACATCTGTCGATACCTTCTAGACGGAATCGATCTGACCTGGGATGATGAAGATTGGTTCCAAGTGATTGATTATGAACAAATTCCCTTTAGGTGCATACAGTGCCATGCTCATGGCCATATCTTCCGAGATTTCCCCCTCAATAAATGTCCTAGAGGAGATACAAACTCGGAAGGGAAGAAAGATGAGGGATTCATCAAAGTCACCAGCAAGAAGAGAGTGGCCAGAAGGACAACAGGTCCGGAGGTGAATAAGAGGAACCAGACCCACAACAGGTATGAAGTCTTGCAACCCGAAAAAGAAGATGATACCCAGATCATCTCTGAGGAACAGTCGCAAGGAAACCCAACCATCTATGAAGCTAATACCTAAGAACCAATTATGGATTTAGTTATGACAGGAGTCGAGCCACAAGTAGAGGAGGGAGAAGAAATTGTATTCGAGGGAATAGACATAGAAAGCTTGGAGGCGGAAGTATCAGGGAAAGACCCAGATCCTCTCTCGCACAAGAAGACCTCCTTATTGGAGAAGGATATTCTTAAAACCAAGCATGTGAAATTCTTAGGAGTAGCTTCGGAGTCCACTAAGGAATCAGATGGAAAAAGGAAAGGTAGAAAGGAGAAGCGTGGCGGGCATAGTAGTGCACATAGGATCCAAATGGTAGGAAAGAAGTTGGTTACATCGGGGAAATACCGCACTATAGTTGTCACTCTTGTGGTAAACCCTAAATAAGTTCTTCATGTGTATTACAACCTAGAATATTCGAGGATGTAAGATCCTGTTGAAGATTCATCTTCTGAAAAGGAAAATCGAGTTGGAAAAACCTATGTTAATGTTTCTCCAAGAAACTAAGTGTTATGTGGAGGATCTCAAAGTTATAGGTAGTAAAGTGTGGAATAGCTGTGAGGTGGTGGCACTGGATGCGAGGGGATCGGCAGAAGGGATAGGAATTTTCTCAAACTCGGGCAAGGTTTATCTCTCTGGTTTCTTTACATCTCATTTCTCCCTTTCGGCTGCCTTTCATGTCCTGGGCACGAAAAATCGAGGATTCATCTCCAATGTCTATGGTCCAGCGGGACCCCTTAATAAACCCCAATTCTTGGATTCCCTATACACGCTGAGGGAGTTGGTTGGTCCTGTCCCCTAGGTCCTCGGGGGGGATTTTAACCTTATCTGCAACCTGGAGGAGAAAAAGGGAGGAATCCATCAACTCAGCCCCATCAAAAATCATTTTAATGAGGTCATTGAGGCTTTGCAGTTGGTGGACACCAAATCCTCGAATGGTATGTTCACCTGGAACAATAAAAGGGTGGGGGACAGAAGCATAGCCTGTCAGCTGGACCATTTCCTAGTCTCGGAATCTGAGATGATGGTAGGAGTGGAACTATCTGCGGTCGTGATTTCCTCGGCAGGCTCTAAACATTGGGCGGTGAGCCTGGAATGGTCGCAGATTGGGGAGAATCTCCCAAGACCTTTCAGGTTTGAAAAGTTTTGGCTGCTCCACCAATATTTCCTAGAAGAACTCCACCAGTGGTGGTCAGAGATACCGCTCATTAAAGGTACGTTAATGTATCGGTTCCAACAAAAGCTGAAAATCTTGAAAAGTAAAATAAAGCTTTGGAATGTGGAATCCTTTGGGAACATCTTCCAAGAAAAAAAAAGATGGATAAAAAAATGCAAGAAGTTCAGCAGAAAGGTCTTTCCGATGGTTTCACAGAGGATTTGAAAAAAGAGGAGTAGCTTCTCCTAAATGATTTTAACTCTCGTGAGTAGCAGGAGGAATTCCTTTGGAAGCCGCAATCTAGGAATCGGTGGTTACAAGAATGGGAACACAATACCAAGTTTTTCCACAAAGCAGCCATCCAACACCAGTAGGGGAATAGAATAGTGTGGCTCAGGAAAAGGGATGGGACCCACGTTGATGCCCAAGGAGATCTAGAAACCACTCTTAATGACTTCTTCACGGACCTACTGGAAGAGCCTGTTGTTGACAGGAGCGAGGCTCAATCCCATGTCCTAGAGGTTATCCTGAGGGTTATAACAAATGACCACAACCTTATGTTGATGAAACCAATCAAAATGGAAGAGCTGGAGAAAAATGGTAAACAAATGGCTGAGGACAAAGCCCCTAGACCGGATGGATTCACCACGAAATTCTTCCATGCTTGTTGGAGCTGGATTAAAGATGAATTTATGGAGCTCGTGGAGGATTCTAGGAAAAGAGGATCCATTCTTAAAGCTCTCAATGCCACTCACCTCACGCTTATTCCAAAGGAAACAAGCATAGAAGATCTCAGAAAATTCAGACCCATGGCCTTGTGTAATGCCATCTATAAGATCATTACTAAGGTTATTGCCAATAGGTTGCGCCCTCTGCAACCACTTCTCATATCCCTTAAACAAGCTGGTTTTGTGGAAGGCGACAAAATCATTGATGGTATTATCCTGGTGCATGAGACTATCCATTCCTTAAAGACTGAGAAAATCGCAGGTATGCTCTTAAAGTTAGATCTCTCTAAAGCATATTATAGACTCAATTGGCAATTTCTGGCAAAGATGCTTAGGAAATTTGGTTTTACTAGTGAATGGACTAATTGGGTGATGAGCCTTGTCTCTTCTGCCTTTTTTTCGATTCTGGTCAATGGCACCCTGTCTCAGCCCTTCCAGGCCTCCAGGGGTATTTGACAAGGGGACCCCCTGGCGCCCTTTCTCTTCATCATCATTGTTGAGGGCCTTGGATGCTTTCTTAAAGTAATGTAGGGTGAAGGTAAAATCCTTGGGATCTCTCTGTGTGAGGGGCTAGAACGGCAAACCTACCAACAATTCGTTGACGATACTATGTTGATGGGACCATCCAACGTTCAGGAAGCAAGAGGAGTCAAGAAAGGGTTGGACATCTTCCTCCTAGCTAGTGGATTGGAAATCAACAAGGACAAATAGTAGGTGTATTTATTCAATACACTGAGCATTACCAGAAGGAATATCCTCAGGATTCTTCAGTTTGAGGAAGGGGCCTTGCCATCCAAGTACCTGGATGCTCACCTGGCGGATTCTGTTATTCACCAAATCTCGTGGAAGGAACTGTTGGAAACAATTAAGTGGAAATTGGACCTTTGGACCTTTAGGGCTTTAAACCTGTCGAGCCGCATCATTTTGGTTAAGTCTATGCTCCAGGATATGCTGTTGTATCTGTTCTCTGTCCTGGCAACGTCGAAATCTGTCCGCAAACAAATACGGTCCATGAGTACCCTTCTCACCGCATTAGGATTTTCGACGACTCCCTTCCAAGCTATTTGGACAGCACTGTTGATGATGAGGATCTTGTTCACCTAAGTTCGCTGATGACTGGCCTTGAGGTGGCCCAGAGGGAGCACACTATCTCCCATCCTATCAAGGATATCAGTAGGGTGGGATTTAATGAGGTGATAAGTGACACGAGGCCAGAGATCGTAATCCTCCTCCTATCCGAGATCGTAATTCCACAACTGTCCGAGATCGTAATCCTCCTCCTGTCTCGATTGACCTCTCGGGTCTGTACCTTGGGTTTATTAAGGTAGCTATTCTCGTCATTATTTAACTGCCTCCGTACCCTCGTGATTAAAGGTGATGGAAGTTCGTAGATGCATAAGTTTCATTACCTTGTGGTTCAATTGTTGGATGGTACTTGCCCTGCGGATTGCGAGATCAACGATTTGTCCTATGCCATTAATGGCCCTTATTTCACCATGAATGGAATTATAGTCACCCAGTCCGTTCCTGGTTGGAATATCTCTCAGCTCCTCCAGGATATGGTTATAAGTATGGGACAAGATGTAGGTCTCCCCTATTAGTTGGAGCACTTCACTTTCTGTTGGTTATCCTTTCATTCTATTGCTTTCATGGCTCCCCGCCTTAGAGCTAGTAGTCGCAGAGGGGGTAGCAGGACCGGTAGCTCCTCCAGACTAGGGAGGGATAGCCATCCTTCAGGGGAAATATCTGATCATCAACCTTTGAGGGAGATGGATTCGTCAGTCCCCCATCCTTTCAATTGGGGGGACCAGTATTTGGAAGACCCCAGCCATTATTGAGTCCCAAATTGCTCATAGGGAGATTGCCCTTATAAGTGAATACGAAGCTCATATGGGCAGACAGTTTATTTCCAATTCTTTCTGGACAATTCAGATCCTCCTAGATAGAGATATCCATGCCAGGAATCAACTAGCTAATGCCCTGGGTGAAGCTATCCATATTATAAAAGGTGGTCAGCAAGCGAATTCGTCTGAAGTCCGAGTTCTGAAGGCAGGACTTAAAGATTATTTGGACTCTTCTAGGGAGGTTGTGCGTGAGGACTCGGGAATTTCGTGCGGTAACCAGCCTACCTCGTCATACCCATGCTGGTGAGTTCTAATGGCTCTGCGATTTTGGATCAGTTTTTTGGCTTGAGGTTTTTTGGATATGCTACATAGTCACTATCGGTAGTACCATCTTTCTGCTGCAGCAGTTATTAGATTATGGGTCTTTCGCTCTGGTTTTAAGTCAGCCCGCATCTCGTGGTTCATCCCTGATGCAGTCACAGGTGCGGTTGGTCTCTTCTTTTCAGGGCCTGGTCAATGGGTCATCCTGTTTTGTTTTGGATTCTCAGAGGGCCCCCCTTGATGTTCTGGAATTGGTTGGGCTTTGTTCACTTCCAGCCTATATTGTTATCACTCTCTTTGTTCTCGGGGGTTTTTGTTGGCCCTCCTCGGTGTTGGTTTTATCAAGGCTATGCCTCCTGTCTATGTATATTTTCCTTCTCTATTAATCTGTCCACACTAGGGGCTCTCTCTCTTTGTTCTTCAGTGTGGCACAAGCTCTGATGGCTTGTTTGTAAATGTATTTTTGTACCATAATTTTGGTTTCGAGTAATAGAAGGTCCAACGCTTACTTACAAAAAAAACAAATTAAGGGAATGATAGAAAGAAAAGATTATCTCTCTCTTGGGTATTGTCCTTCTTTATATAGGTGAACATTTGGAATATAGTTGTTGGTTTAAATAATAATAATTTTAATATTAACTTTAGTTTTTTTTATTTAATTTTGAATTATAATATTTGTAAAAGATACTTTAACTAACTACTTACTCCTGGTTTATCTAGGACTTTTACTTTGTTACAACTAGATGTATCTTTAAGTTAGATCAAAATATTTTCTTTAAATATAATAGTAATATAAAGAAATATTCTATACATAAATTTTTTGCATACTATTTACACATAAGTGACTTTTCTTTTATAAATAACCAATCTGATTATTTAATAGTTAAATATCATAATAACTTTTTGATTTAAATAGCATAATAACTCTACATAATTATTTAATACAAGGTCCAATTCTTTGGACAAGGTCTTTTAGTAAGTTTGGATAGTTGGCTAGGCTAGGTGACTCTAGGTCCCTCTTGCATGTTGGATTCTCTTGTTTAACATGGTAGTTCCCGCAGTCATTGATGAGAGATAAAAATGATTCATTTAACCAATTAAATAATTTGTGATGAATAGTAGTGCTATTCAGAGTCTTCTCGACTCAACACTTTCAAGAGCATCCCACTCAACACTCTCACATGGGTGTTACTCTGGTGCAATTCCAGAGCATCCCACTCAACACTAGTACTAGAATGTGGTTGTGAAGCACATCTAGAATATACAAATGGCCTCAGATTCGATATTCATTGTCAATCTTGGAGTGCTCTAGGGCTTATGCCCAACACTCTATGTAAATCGGGGCTTACGCCCAGTACATAATAAAAAGTCCTCTATGTACATCGAGGCTTATGCCCAACACATAGGTCATTCCATGTGTTGCAGATTCCACACTCAACACATATAAAATTCAATCATGCATATCATAACTCTGCACAATATATAACAAAATATCATATCATAATAAAGCATCAATCAATATACATTGGGGATTTCAACCTAGTACATAGGAATAACCTATATTTGCTAGGGTCCATGTCCAAATATGTATACCTACAACAAAAATATGTCATGTGCATCGGGGCTTACACCCATCATATAATAAAAGTAAAAACATGTGCGTTGGGGCTTACGCCGAGTATATCCAAATAAATCATATGTGTTGGGGATTTAATCCCAATACATAACATCAATATAGTCAGTCAAAATTCAGGATATTACATCTCTCCCTGCTTAGAAATAACATCATCCCGATGTTCTAGGGACTAGAAATGAAGTCATGAAATAAGGCGGGGAGAGCCTCTTTCATGGTTGCTTCATTTTCCCAAGGAGCCTCTTCTGGTCCGAAGTGCCTCCATTGCACCTTCAACTGAATGATGGTCCGTCTTCTAAGTTGCACCGCTCTCTTATCCAGAATTTGGAGGGGATCCGACATGAATTCCCCTTTGGGTTCCACTTGTAATAAGGACCAATCAATCACATGCTTAGTATCATAGACATATTTCTTTAATAAAGATGCATGAAAAACATTATGAACTTTTACATGAGCTGGTAAAGCTAATTCATATGCTACTGTTCCTTTCTTGGCCAGTATCTCAAAGGGTCCACAAAACCTGGGGCCAACTTTCTGCATCGCAACAACCTCAAAGAGATTCTTTTTGCTTTCACTTTTAAGAAGACATGTTCGCCGACTTGGTAATCTTTCTCTTTTATTTTCTTATCCACATAACTCTTCTGGTGGTCTTATGCCTCTTTCAAGTTTTGTTGTACTTTGGTGACTAGCTGCTCCAAGTCTTTTAGTAAGTCGGGACCCAGCATAAGTCTGTCTACCGGGCTATCCCAAGTCAATGGTGTCCTACAAATTCTTCCATAGAGCACCTCGAAGGGACTCATCTTGGCATAGGTCTGGTATCCATTGTTGTAACCAAAATTTGCGAGGTGTAGGCAATCCTCCCATTTTGTGGGGTTGTTCATAACATACATCCTAAGCATATCCTCAAGGATTTGGTTCACCCATTTTGTTTGTCCATTAGTTTGGGGATCATACGCGGTACTGAACTGTATTTGTGTCTCTGAACCAGAGAACAATGCCCTCCAGAAGTTACTAGTGAACTTCGTGTCTTGATCGAAAATGATTTCCTTGGGTATCCCATGTAATCGGAAAATCTCCCTTAGGAAGATGTCTGTGATGTCAATAGCTTTGTAAGTAGACTTCACCGGTATAAAATGTGCTACTTTTGATAACTTGTCTACTACTACAAAGATGGAGTCATTCTGTCTCTTACTCTTGGGTAAACTCGTGATGAAATCCCACTTTCACTCTGGAATGGGTAATGGTTGCAGTAGTCCCGAAGGGTGCTGGTGTTCCGCTTTAACTAGTTGGCACTCCTGGAACTTAGCAATTAATAAGGCTATGTCGGCTTTCAACTTAGGCCAAAAGAAGTGTTTCTTTATCGCCGATATCATCTTTTGATATCCTGGATGCCCTGAATAGGGTTTCCGATGGAACTCTGTGAGGATGTTAGATCCAATGTCTCCGCTTTCTGGAACATAAAGTCTCTCCTTCAACCATAGCAGTCCTGACTCATCTATTTTATACTCTTTTTGTTGTTGGAGGGTGAAAACGCGAAGCTGGGAAACAATTATGTGACATTGGAGTGAAAAAAAGAGGGCATGGGGATGAACAGGGGAAAAAAAATCAACCTCAAACTCTCGGCCGAGAGTTTAAAAAACTCTGGGTCGAGAGTTTTGAGAGTTCAAACTCTCGGCCAAGAGTTTAAAAAAAATCTAGGCCGATATTTTGAACGAATCACCACGCTGTATTTTCAAAAAAACCTCTCGGACGAGAGTTTGAACTAAACTCTTGGCCGAGGGTTTGGAAGGTATTTTTTTGCTGAGAGTTTATGGTCAACAAAACATGCAAAAATATCTGGCATCTTTCTGGAACCTACAACTTCAGCAAGCCCAAACCCCTGCAAATTTTAAGTATTATTTGTCGGACTTGGTAGCAATGGATTCATCTCTGAATCTAGTTTCCAATGATATAATAATTGTTTCATTTTGATTTGAATTTCTATTTATTAATAAATTTTTTCTAAACCTTATCCATTAAGAATTTTATTACTCCGGAAACTAGGGTTTTGATAGTCGGCTTTCGAAGATGTTTTTGGCGGATATGGATCCATCCATGGATTCTCTCCTCTTTATCCCCTGAGTTCGCTTCTTGTCATTAGCCGACTGTAGGGTTTTTTCCACTTTGGATTGATTGGCGGCGTCTTGACGCAGGGATCCATTGTGTAGAGGGATTCTTCGGCTTCCGAGTGGCGGTGGCAGGAGAATTTGTATAGAGGGATATAGGTCCAGGGCTGGGCATCTTTGGCTAGGAGATGACGGAGGTAGTTAGGGCTGTAGAGAAATGGGATCTAGTCTCCTCACTACTGTCGGCGGTTTTGCTGAGGATGTTGCACGATGGGGTTTGTCCCTGGTTCGTTGAAGGAAGGAAGACTCCTATGTAGGGTGGACTCTTTGGTGGCAGCCTACTGGTGGCGGATCCACTGTGGATTCATGCGATGGGGTTTCTTCTCTGGTTCATCGAGATGTCAGACATAACTTGGTAGACCCTTCTCGGTGGTAGCTGCTTCCATGATGGGTAGCCGCATCCCATGTGGGTTTTCGAGGAGGGGCTTCATTTCGGTGGTCTGGGTTTTTTCTTTGTAGATGCTAGTGGCTTTGCTATCTTGTTGATGTTTTTGGAAACATTTTTTATTCCATTCCTTTCATCTAAGTCTTTTTTCTGTTGATGTTTCCATGCAGAGCCATTCATGGTTTCCCGGATCAAGATTTTTAGTTGTATTTTTTTTCTGAGGTACCTTAGTACCTGTGTTTTTTATTTTGTATGAAGCTGAAAAGCTCATTGAATATTTTCTGCAAATATTGGTACTTCTTAGCAACATATACACTCTTCAAGAGTGATGTAGATACAATGTAATTTTGTACTCGCAAGATGAAATAAAATTACGCTTTTTTTTCAAGGAAACAAAAAAGAATTTTATTACTCTGAAAACCACCCGAAATGAAAATTCAATATCATAACAAATACAACACCAAAAAATTTGAAATTTCATAGAGATCATAATTTGCGCGTCCTCTTCAAAAGGGTACTTTTAGTTTTTCCAATAAGAGTCACATTTGAAGGAAAATGCGAAGACAAAAACATGTGTCGATAATGGACCATTTTCTGAACATATGTTGTTTCGATAAATAATAAAAGATAGTTCCCAAGTCTTAAAAAATTCAAAATATAGTCCATGCACAAGTGTAGTGTGTGTAGATTATGAGCCTACAATTTTTTTCCCTAAAATGGATAACCATCTATCAAAAAACTGACATCAACACAGGTCACTCATTATCCATACCTAAAATTTTCAAGTATATGTCGTTGGTTGCAAACAAATTTGTCTCACGATATGTCCATAAAAACAATTAAAAAAAAACCAGTAGAAAGCTAATTCAATTCTGTAAAACCTTTGTGTTTACTTCAAGTTGAAATTCCTAAGGTAGATATGGGTTTAAAAAGGTCGAAGTTGAAAAACATAAAATTTAGCAGTTTTGTTTGTAAAAAACAAGCCAAAATTATTTCCCAACTTCATTTTTTCACCCTGGAATAACCTATCCTCTTGAATCCTTTTAAGGATCTCGACATAGAATCAGTCACTCCTACATGTCATTCTAATCCTGTCATGTAAATCTGAGTCAGTTTGACTTACTGTCACCTCATATAACATATGATCCCGTCGACTTAAGGCATCGACGATCTTGTTCTCCTTTCCTTTTATGTGCTTTAGCTCAAAGTGGTACTCACTAAGGAAGGATAGCCACCTGGCTTTCCTAGCATTTAGGTCGAGTTGGTCAAATAAGTACTTCAGACTCATGTTTTTCGTCTTTAATAGGAACTTCTTTCCCATAAGATAATTCCTCCACATCTTCAAGGCGTGGATAATGGAGGCGAGTTCAAGAGACTGCGTGGGGTAGTTCTATTTGTGTTCCTTCAATTTCCCTTACTCATAGTAGATAGAAAAGTCATTTTGAATAAGGAATCCACCGAGCCCATCTTTGCTTGCATCTGTGCAAACTACGAAGTCCCCATCGGGGTCAACAATCTATAATATGGGTGCGCTAGTCAGAAGTTACTTTAGCTTTTGGAAAATTTCCTCGCACTTGGTCGTCCAAAGAAACTTGTTGGTCTTCTTCTGCAAGGCTGTCATAGGACAAGAAATCCGCGAGAAGTTCTCAATGAACTTTCGGTAGTAACCGGCTAACCCTAATTATGACCTTATGTCGGTCATGCAAGTGGGTGTAGGCCATTATTCGATGGCTTTAATCTTTTAAGGGTCGACTGTTATCCCCTTCTCAGAAATGATGTGACCTAGGTACTGTATCTGGGGTTTGTAGAAATCACACTTGCTAAACATAGCGTACAGTTGGTGTTCTCGTAGTACTCGTAGCAATATCCAGAGATGATATTTGTGTTCTTCTTCACTTTTGGAGTAGATCAAAATGTCGTCAATGAAGACCATAACGAACTTGTCTAGGTATTTACTAAAGATGTTGTTCATCATGCACATAAAGTTTGTGGGTGCATTCGTCAATCCGAAAGGCATTACCACAAACTCGTAATAACCATGTCGGGTTCAAAAGGCGGTCTTACTAATGTCTTCATCACGAATTCTTACTTGATGATATCCGGATTGTAGGTCGATTTTTGAGAAGATATTTTCTCCTCCAACTTGGTCAAACAAGTCATCAATTCTAGGGTGTGGGTAAGAGTTCTTGATGGTCAACTTGTTGAGTTGATGGTAATCGATGCACATTTGCATCATCCCGTCCTTCTTCTTGACAAAGAGTATCGGTGCTCCCCAAGGAGACACACTCGATCGGATGTATCATTTCTCGATCAATTCTTGTAACTGAATCTTGAGATCCACCAATTCTGGTGGACTCATTTGGTAAGGGGCTTTAGAAATTGGTACTAACCCGGGTGTAAATTCTATAGAAAAATCTAGGTCTCGTTTGGGTGGTAACCCTCGTATTTCCTCAGGAAATACATCGTTGAATTCTACAAGGACTGGGAAGTCTTCGATCTTTTGTTCCCTATCAGCTCCTACGATTTGAATGTTGACTGCAAAGAGTTTACAACCCTTCCTTATGCACTTCTTTGCTTGCAAGGTAGATATCTGTCTTACCGAAACTTTCTTAGGTATACCCTGAATATTTCTTTGATTCCCTTAGTTATCCGTGCATAGTATTGACTTGTTGAAGCAGTCAAGCAGGGCATGATGTTCTTCCAACCAATCGATGCCTATAAGTACATCATACAACCCTAGTGGTAGGATATTTAAATCCAGCCTAGTTGGGAATCCATTCAAATCTATCTCACAAGTTCTAACTAGTTCAAAGACTTTCTATTTGGTGTCGGTGACTAGTTGTACCAGCCATGGTTTCTCGTGACTTTCTCTGTTTAACTTACAAGTATCGACTATCTTAGGGGAGACATAGCTTCAGCATGCATCGGGATATATCAAAATGGAAATGGTTGTGTTTGAGATCTTACCTTCAATTTCAACCATAGTGCCCTGGTGATCTGGTTGTCGGACATCAAGTGCGGCATAAATTCTTGGTGTTCTTGCTATGTCCCCTACTGTTGTTTTTTCTTGGACATTGTGTAAAACTCTGTCTGACTTGTTGGGACAATCTATGAAGTAGTGGGGCCCTTGGCATTGCCAACAAGTAATGGTTGGTGGGGCAGCTTTTTCTCCTTTGTTGAAAGTTGGTCTATTGGCATGTGGTGGGGGTACATTTGGCCATGCATGAGGTTGGTTGAAACCTCTATTGGGTGGGAAACTATTGCTTTGTTTTCGGTAAGGTGTTGGTCTAAGACCTGGTCTTCGGTTGTCTGAAAAGGTTCTGAATCTATCTATGTTTTTGTTTAAGCTATCATTCATTGGTTGTCCATGTTCATAACAAAGTCTAGCTTTGTGTAAATTCACATCTAATGTTTTAGGCATGTCAAACTCAATCTTCTCTCGAAAACTGAGAGGTGGGAATCCTAAGAATTGTTGTATCTTGACTTTTTCATCCTTTATATAAGGAATATAATGTAGTAGATCCATAAATCTGTTGATGAAAGCTTCCATAGTTAGGGAGCCCACTTTTAGTTCATGAAACTATTTGATCTTTTTGTCAAAGAATCTTTTAGAAATGTATTTGTCTGAAAACAATTTGCTGAAGGAACTCCATCTTATGTCTCTTATTTTGTGTCCTTTTGCATGTTTCAATTCTCTCCACCATTTGGCTGCTTTACCATTTATGTTGTAAATGGCTAGCCGGGCTTGCATTTCTCTGGAATAGTTGTGGACTTTAAAATACTTGTTCATCCCCAACAACCACTCTTCCACATTCTCCCAGTGTTTACCTCTCCATCATAAGTTGGGGATTTGATTTCCCGGAATTCTCCTTGTAAATTGTCATCACTTTTCCTCCTTTTCTTGCAAGGGGATGGTGAACCGTCATTATCGAAAGAGCTCTCATAGTCCTCTTCCAAATAATCTGGTATGTTCTCTTCACAATCATCCTCTTTAGGACTGATGGATCTTTTTGTGTGATAGTTGTTTTCCTTGGATAAGTTGGCTGAGTGGGTGGACTATCCATGGGATTTTACCCCTGTTAAGCTCTAAAGTAGAGCTTCATTTATGGCTTGTTGTTCCTGTCTTTCATGCATATTATCATCTCTGAAACTCTACAACTCATTTTGCAACTACTGTATTGATTTCATTAAATCTGAGTTTAATTCCACCATGATCTCTTGCTCTCGTGGTGGGGAATTTCAGTTCCCATATATATTGTTTTCATTTTCCGTGTTCATAACTCAGCCTGTAATTGTACCTGCAATGTTGCACCAATTTGTAAGAACAAAAATCTGTTAGTTCATATAAAAGAAAATTTGTAAGTACATGTTTTGAAAAATATGTATCTGCAGTGGATATTTTCTGTAATGAGCCCAAAAGGTCACTTAGTATTGTAGTTGGGGTCTGATACCACTTGTAATGTCCCTAAAACTTTAAAATTTTAAAATTTTTCCCGTATACCTTATCACTTCCTATTTAAGTAGATGTTTAGTAAATTAACTTCAGCACTGGGAAAATAACTAGGAGACTTATCTAATATAGTGAAAGAAATGCATGGTTTATATTTCTACTCATGGCTTACTGTATGATGTATCTACTGTGATTGGTTTTACTTTAATAGTTTTGTGGAAGCGGTGTAATTGAAATTATGTCTTTATGAACCAGATTGGATTAATGGTAATTAGCTCGGTCTCATTGATAGTCTTGGCACTTGGTTGAAATATTTTAAAGCTCTCTTATACCTATATCTGGATTATACGTTATTTCTTTTAAATGTTGTAATTATGTGCCCACTTTAAACTTAAATGGATCAGCTTGGATATATGTAAGTTACTGTATTTTAATAATCCTTAAATGCCTTGAGGGATGGACCTCGTGGCGTTGGCCAGGCTTACTTAGCATTTCATGCTAAAGTCTATTTCGATATTGTTTCGTAGGTAATTCTTAAAGGCTATCTAAATCTACTTTCCAAGTTCTAATATATATGTAAGAGGTTAATAATGTGTTTTTTTATCCATATTAAAAATATAAACCTTACAAATGTAAGTGGAGTTTACAACTATATGAAGTGGGTTAATAATTCGAATGATAGTGGAATGGATAGCACATTTAATGGTTTATCCATTTGGTATGAGGGTAAGTTGTATGGCATTAAGTAACTAAACCCTAAGGGTTGCTTGACCCATTGCAATATCGCATCACTTTGTTGGAGGGGAAGGAAGGGCTATGCTCTTATGGTGTTGGAGGCACCCATGGCAGAGCTCGACTTGCTATGAACCAACCAGCATGAGACCAATGTGAGGTAGCTCTTGTGCCGGTACTTGTGTGCAATACTTTCATCGTAATGATTTCGTTTTACAGGTTGTAATTTGTAATACTTGGGTTGTGATGTCGACAGGGGTCCTAGTGGTGATGATTTGTGCTGGCAGGTTGGGTGATTCGTAAGCATAGTGACCTCGGGTAAGTCTGGCCATTCTAGCCATTTCTTCCTCTCAAGCAGTTGGCTGTTGTAACATTTTGGTTGCTTAACACTTTAAGAGTTTTATGGAAAGGTTTAAACCTGGAGTTTTAAATGTATACCACGCTTTGAAATAGCAAGTTATGGTCAAACCCTATGGCACACTTGATAATGTACATTCTTTTTTAGCTACCCTGTATGGCATTTTTGGAAAGGGAAAGCCTTGACTTAGCTCCTGTGTAAGATCGAAATATGGTTATGGCCCTTTTTGAGAAAAAAACTCTTATTAATACAATGGTTCTTTTCACTTGATCTATGTTAGTTTTATGGGTTTTAATTTTAATACTTTTGTAAAATTGATATTGGACTCTGTTTAATATGTAATACGATAGTCTGGAAGCATTGGGGTTTTAAGAGATTTTTTTGGGTGTTTTAAATGCTTGCGTTTTTAGAAAATTCGTGACCTTAGTCAGTCTAGGGTTTGGTAAATTCTTAAATGGTAAATTTTGGAGGAATGACCTGGGCTTTGAATTCCCTATCAGTAAATTTCTTTGTGTTTCTTATTTTATTTATTTTATACGTTTTATCTGGAGTAGAAATTCTTTATATGTATGAGATGAGAATATTGTTTAAATTTTTTGAACTTGGGTTATATCCAATGTTTATCCTAGCTGGGATAAAATTGTAACCTCTGTAACAAAAAAATCCTTGTTCTGATTTTGTCTTTTATGACTCAGTCCTATTGGGCTAATGGGGAGTTACAACTACATAGATTTTCATTTCAAGATGGAATATATATTTACTGTGTGAAATCGTATATCATGTGCTGGCTGTGAATGAATGGTTTTAATTTCTTTAAATATTATTCTTGTGTGGAAAAATCTATGGTAGTCTAGTCGTGTTCGTTTTTGGTCTTTATGATTTAAATGTTGTAAAAGGATGGGAAAATATCCCTGTTGTAGAATGAACCCTCGGCATGTAAAATCATGGTTTGAGTTTTAGTTAGGGTAAGGTGCAAAGGATTCGATCCCGTTCTTTTATTAAAAGCTTCTAAGTTCTCGAAACAATTGCTAAGTAAATGTATTGGCCTTTGCAAGGCGATTTAGATGAATGCTATGTGGTGGTGACACTTAAAGTTTGAAAAGATGACTAAATTCTTATTACTGTGTTTTCTAAAGAGGTACTGTGAAAACTCTGATTTTATTTAATAAGTATTTGCATTTAGTAGAATGAGGGTTTTCTTTTAGATTTGGAACCTTACGAAATCTAAGTGAGATTTTTTATTGTTTTTAATCTTTTTATTTAAATATTTTAGCGTAGCATGAATTTATTTTAGATGGAACGAACTCCTATGCTATTACCTGGTAGAGAATTTAGATATAAAAGTTTTATTTTAAACTATAGTATAAATTTTATTATCATTAGGATATAGATTTGGGGTTTTAGGATGGAATTTAAGCCAAGCGAATCGATCTCCTATAGGAGATAATTCCATTGTATTTAATGTATTGAGAAATGTTTATGAATACTTACTTCAGCTAAATAAGGTTAACACATTCAAACAGAAAATTAACTTTTGAATTAAAAAGATTTACCCATGAGAGCCAATGCCATAAGCCCTTTCTCTTAAATAAATAAATAATCCTAGGTTACTATGAAGAAAAATCTTGACAAAATTAAATTTCTAGATTTAACAGGCTAAACAAATTTAAAAGGAATATAAGAATAACTCATACGTAGATAGTTGCAGCTTGATCCTGCTACTGGTATAGACCTACACACTTCAAACACTGATTACTAAAAACAAGTATATATTGATCTAGCTGACTTGTAGAATAATGGAACCGAATGGCTTTGGGACTACCACGTTCCTCCCAACCATGACCCTGAACCGTTCCTGGTTCACTAATGGATCCCCCCGAGTTGGTTCCAACATGCAATAGGATAATAGAGGACCTAGGGCAGACTGCTGATGATAATCAAATCTTGAAAATAATAAGCTCCTTTAGTTTAGTGGAAAACAAAATTATCTTCTCTTAGCATAAGGGAATGATAGAAATAAAAGATGATCCCTCTCTTGGGGATTGTCCTTCTTTATATAGGTGAACTTTTGGAATATAGTTGTTGGTTTAAATAATAATAATTTTAATATTAACTTCATTTTTTTTATTTAATTTTGAATTATAATATTTGTAAAAGATACTTTAACTAACTACTTACTCCTAGTTTATCTAGGACTTTTACTTTGTTACACCTAGATGTATCTTTAAGTTAGATCAAAATATTTTCTTTAAATATAATAATAATATAAAGAAATATCCTATGCATAAATTTTATGCATACTATTTACACATAAGTGAGTTTTCTTTTATAAATAACCAATCTGATTATTTAATAGTTAAATATCATAATAACTTTTTGATTTAAATAGCATAATAACTCTTTGATAATTATTTAATACAACATCCAATTATTTGGACAAGGTCTTTTGGTAAGTTTGGATAGTTGGCTAGGCTAGGTGACTCTAGGTCCCTCTTGCATGTTGGATTCCCTCGTTTAACATGGTAGTTCTCGGAGTCCTTGATGAGAGATAGAAATGATTCATTTAACCAATTAAATAATTTGTGTTGAATAGTAGTGCTATTCAGAGTCTTCTTGACTCAACACTTTCAAGATAAAGTAACCTAGACTTCTCTTCAGAGCTTTGGCTCAACACTCTCACTTGGGCATTATGCTAGTGCAATTCCAGAGCATCCCGTTCAACACTAGTACTAGAATGTAGTTGTGAAGCACATCTAAAATATACAAATGGCCTCAGATCCAGTATTCATTATCAAGCTTGGAGTTCTCCAAGGCTTATTCCCAACACTCTATGTACATCGGGGCTTACACCCAGTACATAATAAAAAGTCTTCCATGTACATCGAGGATTATGCCCAGCACATAGGTCATTCCATGTGCTCCAGATTCCATGCTCAACACATATAAAAGTCAATCATGCATATCATAACTCTGCATAATATATACCAAAAGATCATCTCAGTATAATAAGGTATGGTACTCGATTTCATAATAAAGCATCAATCAATATACATTGGGGCTTTCCGCCTAGTACACAACAATAGCCTATATGTGCTAGGGTCCATGCCGAAATATGTATACCTACAACAAAAATATGTCATGTGCATTGGGGCTTACGCCCATCATATAATAAAAGTAAAAACATGTGCATTGGGGCTTACGCCCAGTATATCCAAATAAATCATATGTGTTGGGGATTTAAGCCCAATATATGACATCAATATAGTCAGTCAAAATTCAGGTAACATTTCATGCATTTATTTCCCAATAAATCCCTATTTATTCGTTGATTCCTAGAGCCCCCCCCACCCAAAAGGCCTTTAAGCACTTAATTAAACCATAATCCCCAACTGATTAGGTTCTTAGGGGTTTTTGGATTTAGAGGTTGTGTTTTAGGGGGTTTAAGTGTTTGTGTTTAACTAGGATTTAAGGGTTAGGGATTAGGGGATTAGAGGTGAAGGGCCTTGAGACTTATACCTAGTGTGTGGTATTTACTTGTACCTAGTATCCCCACACATAGACCAATGATACCCTTTGGAGATCATGTGTGGTGGTTTGAGGTGTTTTGTTTGGCCCTAAATGCCAAGAAGCTCCCTTGAGTGGCTATGTCTTGGGTTTTTTCCCTTGACTATGTTGAGGCCTCGAGACCCATACTTAATGCTCAAAACCTCATAAAAGAATTTCCATCCTTTTTTAGAGTCCAAGGATTCCCTTGGCAAGTCATCTGTGATATTGCATCATATCCCATCAAGGAAAATTTTAAGGACCCCCCCTAAATTTCTATGTATAATAAATGGGCTAATCCACGTGATATATAGGAAAATATTAAGGTTGTTTTATTAGTGTTATATTATGTATATATTATTTTTTGGAGAATTTATCGTTGAATTATATAATCATGTAAAATATTGGAAAATAGTTTACTAAATTAAAATACCTTGTAAAATATTGGTGAATATTTGACAAATTATAAAACCTTTTAAAGTCTTGGTGAATCTTTTACTAAATTATAAAATCTTGAGAAGTCGTGGTGAATTTTTTGATAAAGTATAAAACCATATATAGTAATGGGATACATATACAAAAAATAATAAGTAGGAGATAAATATTAATAAATGATCACATCACAATCCCCCTTTTGGTGGTAGCTTTGTACCTCACTCTAACTATCACCATAGATAGAAACTCACCATACTTTAGGAATATTCTTGGAAAACAACATTGAAATTTTTCATCACCGTGAAAAATAGAATCAATATTAATATGAAAGAACACCAAGACGTCAATTGTCATTTAGGTCTCCAAGATATTACAAGGGCACACCAATACCTCATTTATGCACACACCTTACCAAAGATGATTTTAAGAGAGCAATACAAATGCATATAGGTATTTTTTTAATGAATCACAAGTGTTGGAGAATCTTACCAAGAAACTAACATCTTTCCTTATGTATCTTAATTCATCCCAAGATGTCCTTGCATACTCAATTCAGGAAGATTCAGTCAAATAATGCACCATATCATCAATTATAACAAAGCAACATGTACACCTTTCTATGTGGGAGCCAAAAAAATAGAGTTAAGATTTGCATACCATCTCTAATGCTTCACATATCCATTTTTCCAACTTTGTAAGTCCATATTTCATGTATTCCACATTACTAAAAGAGAAACATTCATGCTGCAACAGTAGGATAACAAACCACAAAATACAATGTCAACCCTACAAAATCCTTTGATAACCATAAAATTCAATAAACAAATAAGAAACCTGTAAAAATACCTGACAACACCCAAATCAAAAGAAGTAGCGAAGACAATGGATTCCAGGTTTCTCCACCCATGGTTTGTCTCATAAAGGAAAACAAAAACAAGTAGAAACAAAATGTCATTAGTTATAAGCAGCGTCATGGCCACCAATACCCCTAAATATCTACCTATGAATGAAGTCTCAACCCCCTGGAATGATGCCTTAAACACCCAAAAAAACATTATTTCTGCATCACTGATTATGAGATTCACAATCCTCATGTTTCTTGGGGAAACTTTGGATCTCAGGTGATGTGATTCAAAACTAGCCTAGATGCAAATAGGTCACTATAAGACTTGATAGTAAATATCAACTACCCTTCTCATGTGGACATTAAAATTGGGATGAATGTAACTTTGACTTCGATTTCCATCATTTATAGAAGGCGCAAAAACCCCTAGAAACTACCATTTCTGGAAATCAAGGGCTAATCGGAGCTCCCTAGCGATTTTTGTGGGCGAACAAAGTTTTAAATCAATTTTTAGAGGGGCAAAATTGTTTTATCTTCCCTCCCCTTTTTATATTCTATGGGGATAACCTTTTATTCATTAAAAATAAATAAATAAAATGTGAGGTAGTCATACATAATGGGTCTTTAATAAAAAAATAGCCCATTAAAAATTAAAAACCCCTTTATATAGCCCGTGGGATAAGATTAGCCTCTAAAATTTTCCATGTATCCCATATCTCCATTTGAAGGCCATAAATACCCTCTCGAGGTCATCTATGGTGGTTCAAGGCATCATTCCAAGACCTTGAGCCCTATAATGGCCTTTATTAGAGCCTAATGCCTGAGCTTCCTTCACCAACCATGGTTAACACCCATAAACCCATCCCTTGTGCTCACAAATTTATAATGGTAGCCATATCCACCCTCAAAGGTCAATTATAAACTCAAGAGATGATGTGTGGTGGTTCTTGATGACATTCATAGAACTTGATACGTGAAAGATTCTTTTAGGGCCTACTAAGTCCTAGGTTCCTACCCCCTACCATGTCTATGCTACCATGACCCAATCCTAGTACTAAAAAAATTCTAATGGAGCTCATACCACTTCTCATATGCCATAGGTCCCATCAAAGGCTTGAACACCTGGATATTGGGTATTGAAAACCTCCTAGTGGCACCAATATACCCACTTCAAGTCCATGGATACCTTGGAAAGTTCGACTGTGATGGTTCAATGTGTCATTCATGGATTTAGATGCATATTTACTTCCTTTGGGACCCAAGGTCCAAGTTTACTCCCTTGACCATGTTTAAAACCCCATTACCAGGAGTACCTAGTGCACAAACATTTTGAATGATGCCCATATCCCCATTTGAAGGCCATAAATACCCTGAAGAATTCATATATGGTGGTTCAAGGCATCATTCCAAGACCTTGAGCCCTCTATTGTTATTTATAAGAGCCTAATGTCTGAGCTTCCTTCACCAACCATGGTTAACACCCAGGCACACATCCACAAACTGATAATGGTATCCATGTCCACCCTCAAAGGTCAATGATACACTCAAGAGATGATGTGTGGTGGTTGTTGGTGATATTCTTAGATCTAGATTCTTGGAAGCTTCTTTTAGGTCCTACTAAGGCCTAGGTTTGTACTCCCTACTATGTCTATGCTGCCATGACCCAATCCTAGTACTAAAAACCTTCTAATGGAACCCATACCCCCCTTCATAGGCCATAGATCCCACCAAAGGATTGAACACCTAGATACTGGGTATTGAAAACCTCCTATTGGAACCAATATACCCAATTCAAGTCCATGGATACATTGGAAACGTCCTCTGTGATGGTTCAATGTGTCTTTCATGGATTTAGATGTGTCTTTACTTCCTTTGGGACCTAAGGCCCAAGTGTACTCCCTTGAGCTTGTTAAAACATGCAACACCATGCATACCTAGTGCTCAAAAATTTTAATGTTTCCCATATCCCCATTTGAAGGACATACATACCCTCAAGAAGTCATCTGTGGTGGTTCAAGGCATCATTGCAATACCTTGAGCCTTATAGTGGTCTTTATAAGGGACTAATGCATGATCTTCCTTCACCAACCATGGTTAACACACAACCACCCATCTCTAATGCTGAAAAACTAATAATGGTACCCATATCCACCCTCAAAGGTAAATGATACACTCAAGAGATGATGTGTGGAGGTTCTTGGTGACATTCTTAGACCTAGATGCCTGGAATCTTCTTTTTGGGACTATTGATGCCTAGTTTCTTGCCCCCTACCTTGTCTATGCTACCATGACCCAATACTAGTACTAAAAACCTTCTAATGGATCCCATATCCCCTCTCCGAGGCCATATATCCCACCAAATCTTTGAACACCTAGATACTGGGTATTGAAAACCTCGTAGTGGCACCGATATACCCACTTCAATTCCATAGATACCTTGGAAAGGTTCTATGTGAGGGTTCAATGTGTCGTTCATGGATTTAGATGTATCTTTAATTCCTTTGGGACCTAAGTCCCAAGTTTATTCCCTTTACCATGTTTAAAACCCCAATACCATGCATACCTAGTGCACAATTTTTTGAATGCTTCCCATATCCCCATTTGAAGCCCATAAATACCCTCAAGAATTCATCTATAGTGGTTCAAGGAATCATTCCAAGACCTTGATCCCTACAGTGGTATTTATAAGACCCCAATGCCCTAGCTTCCTTCACCAACCATGGTTAAAACCTCGCCACCCATCCCTAGTGCTCACAAACTAATAATGGTAGCCATATACACTCTTAAATGTGAATGATACACTCAATAGATGATGTGTCGTGGTTCCTGGTGACATTCTTAGACCTAGATGCCTGGAAGAGTCTTTTAGGGTCTAAGGCCTAGGTTCCCACTCCCTCCCATGTCTATGCTTCCATGACCCAATCCTAATACTAAAAACCTTCTAATGGAGCCCATATCCCCTCTAAGAGACCATAGATCCCATCGAAGGCTTGAACACCTAGATACTTGGTATTGAAAACCTCCTAGGGGCACCATTAATATACCCACTTCAAGTCCATGGATACCTTGGAAAGGTCCTCTTTGGTGGTTCAATGTGTCATTTATGGATTTATATGTATGTTTACTTCCTTTGGGAACTAAGGCCCAGGTTTACTCCCTTGACCATGTTTAAAACCATAATACCATGCATACCTAGTGCACAATTTTTTTAAATGTTTCCAATATCCCCATTTGAAGGTCATAAATACCCTCAAGAAGTCATATATGATGGTTCAAGGCATCATTCCAAGTTCTTGATCCCTATAGTGGTATTTGTAAGAAACCAATTCCCTAGATTCCTTCACCAACCATGTTTAACAATTGGGAACCCATCCCTAATTCTCAAAAATTGATAATGGTACCCATATCCACACTCAAAGGTCAATGATACACTCAAGAGATGATGTATGGTGGTTCGTGGTGACATTCTTAGACCTAGATGCATGGAAGCTTCCTTTAGGGCCTACTAAGGCCTAGGTTCCTACCCCTTACCATGTCTATGCTGTCGTGACCCAATCCTAGTACTAGAAACCTTCTAATGGAGCCCATACCCACTCTCAAATGCCATATATCCTACCAAAGGCTTGAACACCTAGATACTGGGTATTGAAAACCTCCTATTGGTGCTAATATACCCACTTCAATTCCATGGATACCTTGGAAAGGTCCCTTATGATGGTTCAATGTGTCGTTCATGGATTTAGATGTATCTTTACTTCCTTTCGGACCTAAGGCCCAATTTTTCTCCCTTGACAATGTTTAAAACACAAATACCATGCATACTAAGTGCAAATTATTTTTGAATCCTAGCCATATCCCCATTTGAAGGCCATAAATGCCCTCAATAAGTCATCTATGGTGGTTCAAGGAATCATTCGAAGAGCTTGAGCCCTATAGTTGTATTTATAAGAGCCTAATGCCTAAGCTTCCTTCATCAACCATGGTTAACACCCTCACACCCATCCCTGGTGCTCGCAAACTAGTAATGGTACCCATATCCACCCTTAAAATTCAAGGATACACTCAAGAGATGATGTGTGGTGTTTCCTGGTGACATTCTTAGACCTAGATTCTTAGAAGCTTCTTTTAGGGCCTAAGTCTTAGGTTTCTACCCCCTACCATGTCTATGCTTACATGACCCAATCCTAACTTGCTAACAACCTTTTAATAGATCCCATATCCCTTCTTAGAGACCATAGATCCTATAGAAATGTCTTGTTTGGTGCTTTAAGGCCTTGTCCATGTTCCTTGACCCCAACAAACCCACCTTTAGGGCATAAGGCCCAAGTTTCATCCACTAGCCATGATCAAGGCACCATAACCTATACCAAGTGCTCAAAACCTCCATATGGTTCCCACATCCCAACTTATAGGTAGATGATACTCTCAAGAAACAATTGGTGGTGGTCCAAGGAATTATTCTTCAAGTTGGATGCCTAAAAGCATAATTTAAGTCACAAGGGTTGGGTTTCCTCCCTTAATAATGTCCATGGCACCATGACCCATCCTTGGTGCTAAGAACCTTCTAGTGGTGTCATATTTGCATTGAAAGACAAGTATTCCATAAATAACTCTTGTGGTGGTTTTGAGGCCTCCTTGAGGGATTTTGAGCCTTAGGATATACTTTTTGGGCGTAATGATTAAGTTTTATTGCATAATCATGCTCCAAACCTTGAGATCATTACCTAGTTCACCAAAAAAACTAATGGTGCTAATGTGCTAACTCATGTGTGTAGGTTCACGACATTGTTTTTAGCACTGGATGTGCAAAATTATCCTTTAGGGACAAATGCCTAGATTTCCTCCCATCACCTTCTTAAGGGCCCCATGACTCATACCTTGTGCTAGAAAATCATAATGGTGCCCATATCCCCTTGGGAGGTCATTTTTTAGGTTTGAGGCATTGATCTTGAGCCTAAATTTCTATCATCTCTCCCATCACCTTCTTGAGGGCCCCATTAATCATACCTTCTGCTAGAAAACTCATAATGGTGCCCATTTCCCCTTGGGAAGCAATTTTTTTGGTTTGAGGCATCGATCTTGAGCCTAAATTTCTATCATCTCTCCCATCACCTTCTTGAGGGCCCCATGACTCATACCTTTTACTAGAAAACTCATAACGGTGCCCATATCCCCTTGGGAGGTCATTTTTTTTGTTTGAGGCATCGATCTTGAGACTAAATTTATATCATCTTCATTAGGGAATAAGGCATGAATTTTCTCCCTCATCCATGTCTAGGACCCTCAGACCTACACCTAGTGGTCATACATTCCTAATATCATTAGTATCGCTACTCATAACAAAGGATATGCTTGAGACATCGTGTGTAGTGGATTGAGGTGTCATTCTTGATCTTGGATGATTGCATTCTTATTTTAGGGATTAAATCCAAGGTTTCATCCCTCAACCATGTATAGGGCCCAAAACACCCATACCTAAAATCCAAGAAATTAGAATGGCCACACACATATTCATACTTGGAATCAAGGATAGCCTTGAGAGATCATATGTCATGTCTTTAGTTGTTATTTATGGAAATAGATGACTAAATATCCTAACCATTGTGGTCAAGGAGAGAGGGGGTGAGGGAGGAAGGAGCGATTGGGTAGAGTGGAAGAGAAAGGGGGGATTAGATGGATAGGAAGAAAGGGGGGGGAGTGGGGTTATATAGAGGGATGGGGGGTTTAGGGAAAAGAAGATTAAAAAATGAGGGTATAAAACAACATGTCCACGCATGTACTCGTGTGTGCATGTATGCGTGTGAACCTATACACATGTGCATGTATGCGTGTGAACCTCTACACGTGCGTGCACTTGCGAGCATGCGTATTTATGCGCACATATGTTTAAATTCATTTTTTTTGTCTCCCTTGTAGGTTTGGTACTAGGCTCAGATTCCTAAACATTGAGGCTCAGACTAAGTTATAGAAAAACAAACTAATTTATATAACTTCATGTTTTTCACCCTTCGTTTGGCATATGCTCCACTTGTGCACTACTGATGAAATTGCACACGTCCAGTTCTGTGTGCAAATTCTAACTACATATTTTTTGAATAAATCTGTTATTGTTTTCTATTTTTAATTCATTTTTAATTGCAATCATGTCAAATTTTTATAAAACACAAGTCGTTTATTTCGACTATAAATTTTGAGAGGCTTACCTATTTCGGAAACAAAAAAGAACCCACACAAGAGTACAAGAATACCTAAAACTAAAAAAAAAAAATTGATTGATTATGTTAATGCCATGATAGGGTGGACCAAAGCTCGACCATGTCATTTTAGGGCTTCACTGAATTTCTTAATTTAATATATATATATATATATATATATATATATAATTAACTTTTAAAATTTTGGAAAAATAGCCCTGCACAAGATCCACTTGTTGCCTATGCCTCTATATATTTGTTTCCACAAAATTTGACAATTTACATAACAAACCGGTGGACCAAAGTGAACATATGCATTATGTTTTAGAGAAAAAATAACATACCAATATTAAAATAACGACATTTTGGGGTTGTTATACCTATTCTCCATAAATAAAAGTTATATATTCCAGAAGGTGATGTGATTGTCTACCTCTCATCTTTTTACATATAATTCTAAATTTTTTTGTAAATACCTCTAATACTTCATTTTAATGATCAAAATCATGTTTTTTCAGCATGTACCATTGCAAGTAACATGTCATAAGTGGGTATCATTACCTTACACCATCCCATAAACAATATTATTTTTTAAATAATAATTAGATATTTTCAATTTACATTGACAAAACTATTTTTGTGAGTTACATGAATTTGTGTAGCATGTAAACCAAGTCAATGAACACATATTAAAGCAACAAATCACATAAGTTATCATATGAAAGTCATGCACCCTTCTTCCCTAAAAAGAAACGTATCTCGATTACGAAATGGATAAAATTAGTTGTGCGATTTCATTCTATATCATTCATATATATATAAAAGAACACATAATTGACCGAGCTTCATTTTTATTTTGTCGATGATGAAATAGTGCAGATAGTACTTAATAAATATCAAATAGCGACTCTTTGAAATTGTATGTATGAACTTGGAAGGTATGCATACTACTTAGATTCTTAAGTGTATTTAGTTAAGGCATTGATATATCCTTGATACTAGAATTAGAAACCTTAAAAAATGGAGTGCTTTCATTGATGAAATAAAATATTCATGCTTCAATAACTTCCAATGTCATGGTAAAGTCACTTGCACATGTACATGATGATTAGATGGTAATAATTGCATGTACAAGTCCTTTTCCTTAGAAGCCATATTTCTTAACAAAGAGTAAGTTAATAAGTTAGTTAAATAAAAATAATTTTTATATCAAAATATAATATATATATAACATTAATTTCTATATTTTAGGGTAATAAATATACTGAGATATATTTTAAGTGGAAAGTGTCTCTATTTTCCTGGTTTTAAGAAGCTTGCTTCCATCTAAAATATTTGTACTATGATATTTTTGAAAAAAACAAAATTATATTGATGCACATATCATATTGATGGAAAAGTGAAATGAAACCAAATAACATATATATGAAAGTGTTGATCGGGGTATATGATAACTAGAGATCCACGTGATCGATCTAGTGGAGAAATGATAGTTTGATTAATTTATCCCCAAGGAAAATGGATTGATTTTATGTAATGTGCTTAATAAAAAATAATAATAAAATGTGAATAATATCAAGAGAAATTAAGTGTGAAAAACAGATATAATATAAAATAAGATTAAATCTTCAAAATATATTTATTTGTATTAAATATCTCCAAAAGAAAGAGAAATGTTCATAGGCCTCTTTGATGTGGCATTCTCTTATGAGTATAACTCTAATTACAATAATAACACTTTACAAGAGATATCCATTCCTTCTAGCTCTATAAATAATTTTCTAATTACCATAACAATCTTAACTAATTGTACTCCTATCATTAATAAGTACCAACTAAATAGCACACCTTATTTAATGAAGAAGACCCTTTTTACATTAAGTAACTACCCACTAACTATCTATTAGAACTTATTCAAATAATATGGTCTCATATATGATTAAAGGACTAAAAAGTAACCCAAATTAACAAGGTTAGGGTAGTACTCTTATATTCCCCTGCACTTCAAAATAAATGTTGTCCTCAAGGATGGATGTCTGGAAACTACTATAAAATCTCTATTGGTTCCCAAGTGGCATTGTTTGGTTGCATATCTTTCAACTAGATCAAAACATTTGGGATAGTGTACTAGCATAATTGATACTCACAAATGATCGACATTATTTTTGGCGGCATGCAAATGGGCCCTTCTTCATAAAGTTTTGTAAGGCTATATTGAATTCAAAAATTTGTTCCTACTACATCCATTAAACAAAGCACATGAAGATCCAATTTCTAGTAACTAGAAGATCCAATTTGTAGTAACTAGTTCGATGTGCTGGAGGTTTTGATACTATCGATAGATTTTTGGCATGAGCTTCAACTCGACATTATCTTTGGGAGAGGTCTTCTTTTGAGTTTGAAGGTGAAGAAACAACTGATCTCCTTCTACACAAGTACAATCTAATCTGGCATGGTTATCCTATTGCTTGATGTGGTTTCGATCCATCACCATATTGTCATTCGTGTTTGCATAATGCTCTATCTTATGTGAAGCATGTGATATATTTCTTGAACATTGGATATGTGTGTACATTTGAATCCACTAAAGGATCTTTTTTTGTCATAAACAACTTAATATGCTCTCATATTTGTGTCACCATGATAAGTGGTATTAAACAACCATTCAATTAGGGGTATCCATTGTGGCCATTAATGTTGCCTTTCTAAAGCGAAGAATGTCAAAGAAGTTTCAAGACATTTGTTGATTAATTCTATTTCACCATTTGTTTGAGGGTAATAAGCTCATGTTCAACTAGGTTCCTTGGATTTTAAAAAAATCTTGCCAAAAATTACTAGTGAATGTTGGGTCGTGGTATCTTATCCACCAAATTCCTGAAATAACATAAAAATAGAAATAAATAGTAACCCAATTCCTTAAGAAAAAAAAAAAGAGATGAATAAGAAGCCTCTTTGAGGGGGAAATATCCGTATACAATGTATCGAATGCGCAAGACAAGATGAGATAATCCTACAACTAGGTTTCCTTGGTATATATGCATATAGGTGACAAAGGGTACAAATACAATTAAGGTCCTAATCAGCAATAAAGACAATACGAATATAATAATAGAAATGTAATGTCCTAGTTGAGATATAATGACAACACTAATATAATAATATAAATTTAATGTCACAGTAGATGGGCTTAACATGCCTCTCCTCTTCAAATAAGTGTTGCCTGCAATACTTGATTAACTTTATATGTTTATACATGAATAGCTCATATTCCCATGTCACATATTCTATTAGAAATTTTTTCCACTTGACTAGGTACTCAGTAATTGCTCAATTTCCTAGTTGCTTGATCCTTGTGTTAAGGATTGTTTTAGGCTCTAGTATCAATTAAAATTCTTCATCAATCTCTAATAAAATAGTCTACACTAGGATCTTGTCACCAGTTATCTTTTTTAGGTAGGAAACATGGAAGGTTGAATATAGACTTAAAGATGGAGGAAACTCCAATTTATAATCTATATTCCCAATCCTCTGCAACACTTTATAGCGACCATAGTACTTGGGTGATAATTTTCTTGTCCTTCTTGTGTTGCTTGAGGGATATTTATTTGGATGGTTGTAGCCTGAAAAATATCCAATCTACTTTTCAAATATCCTTTCATTGTGATGTTGATTTGCTTGTTGTTTAATCATATTTTTTGGTTTAGTTGTGTTGTCTTTCAACATGTTGAGAACCTCTTGTTGGTGTTGTATGTGGTACTGTGCTGGAGAAAACTTCCTATGGCTTGGGGTGGACCACAACAGACAGCTGACTACTAGAAATTAACTCAATTCTCAGTGCTATGCTATATAAATGACAATGCTAAGATAATGAAGAATATAACCAACCTCGATCCAAACGTTTGATGTAGATCCCCGTTGGAGCTTTCAACTCGTGCACTTGAACCTGCAAATTAGTCTTCACAGCCAATATACAACAAGAGCATATAATATCTAAATGAAATTAACATCATCAATAGCAATGGTCCATGATATTATAAGTAAATGCAACCCAAGCTAATATAAACAACATTCACAACATTAATGGACGAGAATATGAGTATTTCTATTAATAAACAACAAGAAGTACAATGTGATACAACCTCTTTCCGGCAACCAATCTGAACCAAGATTTGGGTCAATCCACTTGTGCCTCCACCACTTCAATCCTCCGTGGAATGGAAAACTCAAACTATGATAGGAGTTTGGAAGGTGAACATAAAGGGGTTCACAAGTACAAGGATCAATGAGTGTAGACTCAAGATAGGGAAAAAATCCACTAGAGTTCTCTTGCTCTTCTTTCTCCTCCCATCTATAAGCCCTATGTGCTCAATATATAGTCCTCCCAAAGGTAAGTGAAAGGACACATCGAGACGTTTCGGGGAAAATGGAGGGCCAAAGGTCACCCTATGACCGATTTTTGGGAGTAAAAAGTAATAAACTAGTGATTTTTACCATTTTACATGCTACCCGCTGGTTATAGTGATGCGACTGGCGGGTACGCCCACTGTAATGATGCAGCTAGCGTACAAGGGAAAAAATTAGGGAAAAATAGTGTCTGAAGGGTATAAAGTGGATCTGAGTCAGTGAAATGGGTCATGCATGCCAAAGAGTGTTGATGCTCACAAGGTGGAAAATTACGCTGTAACAGATGCCCCCTAATGTTTGAGGTCAGACACTGATGCTATGATGACCGAAATACATTATAAATCTTAGAAGTGGAGTGATGGAGACACAAGTGGAAGGAGAAGCTCACTTGTCATAATATAATAGTATCCCTAAATAAATGTCAGTATAGTACAACAATCTGATACAATGGCCATGAATAGGAAGTACATAATGAATACATGTCATAAGTGATCATAGCCATGATCCCTCTACAGTGAGATATGGTATCCTACTGAAAAGGAAACAACTGGTGCAAACTGGAGGTACAGAGTGCTGATATCTGAGAGGTGATATCTCAGATGTAAAGTCATAATCATAAGTAGCACATTGAGTACTACTATGGCCTGGGGTCTTCTACACAAGTCTTTGACGGTGCTAGTCCCATCAAGTGAATAAAGGAGTTGAGGTCGAACCTGATGTGACATTATCTGATTTCCGGTCAATGATGTATACCGTTAACAAATGAAAGATAAACCACCAATACTGAAGATGGGAATCAAGGCACAGAGTTGAATCATTAGAGTGTGAATAGATGTGTTGAAGTCGAACAGTAGGATGCATCCATCGATCAGGGGGCATTGATGTATTCCCAAAACTGTCGATGGCGAGAGAACCTGCCACTAATGACTGGAAGCCTCAAGGTACTCAACCGAACTCTATGCCTAAAGTCCAAGAATAAATGGGTTGAAGTCGACAGAACAAGACTAGTTGGAAGGAGGGCATTAAGGCATCCCCCATCAACCAGCACGAGGTACCAACTATGCTAAAAGATTTGGAAGATCTCAAGTGAAACGGACTGACTCAATAAGGATGGCCGACATGTAATAGTCAAGAAATCTGAGGAGTGGCCGACTCTGGTTTTAGGAATTCCTTTGAACAAGAGCATGAGCAGATGGATAGAATCAGGCAGCATAGACTCAATATAGACTGTGTGATGTAGGAGGCACCACAAAGGGGTCCATAATGACTGGAAGCTTAAACAATCAGTGGAATACACTGAGAAACAAGTACAACTCCTAAGGTCCAACTATATTCCCGACTCATAACATATGGAGTGGAATGAATGCTCTGTTCAAAGGCGACACAAACAGCTACCATCTAGAAGTAGTAACCATAATCCCGTCCATATTTTTGGAATATTTTTTTTTTTTTGTCTTTTTCATATTTGGAGAAAGCTTGAAAAAGAATAAAATTGCTTATGGTACAACAAGTGAGGGAACGAGTGTCAAATAGCGAGCAGAGTAGTCCCAAGCAGTGGAACATACCTATGATCAATGCAAGGAAGCATGTGCAGGATGTAGACACTCGGGGGGGGGGGGGGGGTGTTTCCTCAGGGTCAAAAGGTCATCAAATTGTGAAGGAAAAACGGAAGCTCTGCAAGGCTCGACAAGGAAAAGTTCTCAGGCACCAAGCTAACAACTGAGTGAGTGGGAGCAGACACAAGGCTTAAGTGGCAAGCAGGACGATGCAATGCAATCACAACATGATATAACTGGGGGGGGTCCTTATGGGAGATGACCAGCATAAGACAAAGTAGAGTATGAGTCTTTATCACAAAGTCATGACGTAACTACAAAGGACTCCCGATCCTAAGGACACACAACGATATGGGCACCATAATGCAACAGGGGTTTTCTAACTAGGGTACCCATGTTCGAAAAGTCCCTACCACCACTTAACGACACTTCTATAACGGTGTGAAGGTTTCATGTCGGTTAAGAAGTCGGGTCGCACCTAGGGTTTATGAAAATGGTCAAAAGGTCAAATGCATAATGCATGTGAGAGTGACATCTAACCTATATGCCAGGTGTGAAATATACCTATCGTAGGCGCGAAATGGTCCAGAACAAGTCTCGCCAAGGAAATCTGGCAAAAAATGCTACTCCAAGACGTTATATTAGTCCAAAACAACATATAATGGTGAAAACTATAGACAAGTGGGTCTTGAAAATTATAAATAGTAACAAAAATTTACAAGTTACAATTCAGTTTTACTATTCACCCATTTGGAGTTTTGTGGTTAGTTTTCACCTCAATGTTCAGCTACTGATTCGGGGAGCTACGGGCGTCTGATCATTGAACCGTCAGGAGTAGGTTTGTAGTCTCATCCATCCCTTCCATTTTAATGCTTTTATTTCAATTTTGACCGATTGGATTTTTTGCTTGGCCAAGCCCTAAATGGCTTTGGAACTACCTGCGGGCTATAACTATGCGAGTTGTGGGTAGGGCAGGGTACGTGCAGTCAATGCACGCGTTAACCATGGGCACCCACTTCTGTAAGCAAAGTTTCCCACGGGTATGGTCGTGAAGTTGATTTTTTAAAATAAAATGGACTAAAATCTTTGTTTCTCTCCCTCCATGATGGTTCTAGAGTGGAGAGAGAGGGAGCATGACCAAGTGTATGAGGCCGTCTGCAATGATGTGCGTGCACAGCAAGCTTTGCAAGCATGTGGGCTATAAAATATTTGGAGCATTGGGGGTTTAAGGGCCCAAAACCTATTACTCCGCCGCTTGATAGACTACTGGGATGTCAATTCACAGAACTTCAATCTAGACGGGAAAATACTCTCACTGGAAGTGGAAGATATCTACTTCATTACTGGTTTGTCCCGTCGAGGTGAGGTGGCAAGCCTTCGGTCTCGATTTGTGGGTGCTGGGATCACCATCCCCGACTATGTAGAGAGGTATTGTATACAAGATACATGGGAAATGGGGATTCAGGTGCCCATTAGAGCCATAGTTAATTTGAGTATGAAGATTATAGTGGAAACCCTAGTGCAGATTATTGGTTCGAAAGATCTTCACCAGGAATCCAGGCCAGTGATGTTTTATGCATCACAGTGTATGGAGCCCATGATATTCGACTGGTGCACAATGCTACTGGGGCCATTAAGACCTAGCTGACAAAGTGCAAGCAAGGGGAGGCAAAAAACTTCGGTTACGGCAGTATCTTGTGTAGTTTCTTGTTTGAGTGAGTTCCAGGGCTCAGTCTGAGGGTTGAGGTCCTTCCTCATAGTTTCCACGACCCAGCCCTGACCCGGTGGGTAGAGGTCTTGACTCAACAGGCTGGTGGCCATTAGGCGTCACCATATACAGAGGAGTTATTTCACTGGTGGGAGCGACAGGTCATAGCCATAGAGGACTACCCTTATGCAGGGATAGACTTCCGATGGGATCGTGACATGCCGCTCCCATAGGATGTCACGTTCGGAGACATTGGTGAGTACTCTTTTTAGGTTTTTGGTGTATTAAATTTTTATGGATTTTTTATTATAGATGTAAATGAAAAAATGTTTTTGGGGGTAGTATCATATATTAATGGTTTACTATTGGCTCGCAGACAAGGGCCTAGTGAGACCTGAGGGTTTCCCGAGACACCGTCGCCGGGGCAGGGGTGATGAGGCAGGCGGTGCTGTAGTAGAGCGTACACTGCAATCTCTACGAGGCAATCTATCACGGATGACTGCTAGAGTACCACAGATAGAAGTGAAGCAGCTACCAGAGGATATGCAGCGCCGGGTAGTGGGGGTGCCGGGTAACTGGCTATGGTTACTGCAGCGTATAGGAAATGTAGTACAGTACTACTATGAGACTCATCCTGTCGGGGTAGTAGCTAGGCCTCCTTGTAAGGAGTAGATATCTCAGGATCCCACATTTTGTATCGATATGTATATTTTTGTGGGCTACGGTCTCCAGTTTTGTATTATGACACTACCATTTTTGGACATATTATTTATAAAAAACTTTGGTTCTCCGGTTCTACTATATGTGTGTATGTACAAATGTGTGAATGTGTTCTTCTATTTGTGTGCTTCATTGTGAATGTGACAAATTCCAATCTAATACATAGTTAGCATATGCATCAGATATATGATTAACACTTTTTGGAACATGAATGTATGCAATTGAAACAAAATGTCATTCCAACAGTCTTACCCTTAGGAATTTTCGTAGTAGCATAGGATCTCGCACACGATACTGACCATTCAACTAAGACAGAACCAATTGTGAATCCAGGCGGACTTCTAAAGATTGGATACCATGTGAAATAACATCCCAAAGTAGCTCAATCACAACACTATACTCAGCCACGTTATTATATGTAGGACCGAGACAAGCACCTCCCAAAGACACAACTAGATGGTCAGGTGAATAAATAACCCAGGCAGCAGAAGCAAGCTACTGCATATGATGGCTAGCACCATCCGTGAAACCTAAGAACGTAGGATATTCCATTGACATCTATCAATCAAACAAAAGCGAATCAGCAAACCCAAAGACCAAAAGAAATCTAAACTATGTACAGAAAGAACTATACAATAGTAAACAAAGGCATTAGCTCAAAATAGAAGTTCAAGCATAATACCACTTGAGGTAGAGCCCATTCCTAGGCTCCTTTAAGACATTCCCCTCATAGTCCTCTAATTCATAGGCTCCTTTTTCCAGGACACGCTTCACAACGTATGGGCCATGCCACATGGGGTTAAATTTTCCTGCCCCCAGGGGTTCTTTAGCTTGGTCATATAAGAGGATCAAGTCACCTTCAGCATACTGCCGGGGACGGACAGACCTATCATACTGAACCTTGACACAATGTTTATTGGAATCTATAGCCACAACGGCATCTCGACGTTGCTCTTCAAACTGCTCAAGGTGGATTAAACATTGCTCAATACCTGTCGTATCAGGGAGGAGCTCTATGGCCAGTTTAAGCGAAGGGATTTCGCATTCAATCGGTAAAATCGACTCCACACAATGTCCTAACTGACATGGTGAGAACCCGATGGCAGTCTTGACTACGGTTCGATATGCGTACAAAGCAGGATATAACATAATGTGCCAGTTGTTCTTGCTTTGTTGGATGGTGCGTTGGAGAATGGTCTTTAAAGACTTATTGACTGCTTCAAATTGACCATTCGCTTGGGGATAGTACGAAGATGAGTGTTCTTGACGAAACCCAAGCTTGAGTGACAAATCCTCCATCATTTTGTTCTGAAAGTGACTTCCATGGTCAGTGACAATCTCTTTCGGAATGCTGAACCAAGTAATAATCTGATTGAACACGAAATGGGATACTGTAGCACCATCGGCTTTTACGATAGGCATGGCCTCAGCCCATTTGGAAAAGTAGTCCACAGCCACTATGATATGGTGATGCCCCCCAGCTGAAGCTAGTTTGCAATCCATGAAATATACCCACCACTTGGTGAAGGGACCGACGTTGATGACTGGATGAAGGGGCGCTGCATGCGAGTGTATATTTCGAGAAAACACCTGGCAAGGGTGACATCCCCTCACAGCATTAATACAATCTTTAAAGATTGAAGGCGAAAAGTAACCAGCTCGCATAATACGTTGGGTTGTATCAAGCTTGGATAAGTGACCGCCACACGCCCCAGCATGGAAATCATTAAGCACATGCTCCGCTTCTTCGTAAGTTAAGCAATGACGGAGAATGGAATACTTTCCTCGGTGATACAAAGTGTCACTGACGATAGTATAATCTTTAGCATGATGTTTCAAACGCCATCGCTCATCCCATGAGTAATGCGAAGGAAACTTCAAAGTTTGGAGATATACAATGACATCCCCATACCAAGGGTCCTCCGACGAGATAAGAAATAAGTTTTCATCCACAAAGGAATCCTCATGGATGACATCCTCATCAAGTCTTGGAAGGTCTGACATAAGCTCAGCAAACACCAACGATTTCACCGACTTCGCTGAGGAAAAATCGAGATCAAACTCCTGAAGGATCACAATCCATTTATTGTACTTCCCCCCTATAAGGTGTCGTGATAGCACAAATTGAAATCGATTGATATGTGCTACAACTGTGGTTGTCCTACGCAAAATGTAATGTCGTAACCATTGGACTGCATGCACAGTTGCAAGTGCCATCTTTTCCATGTGAGTATATCTCAGTTCAACATCTACTAGATTTCGACTGAGGTAATAGATGACATGCTCAACGAGTGCATCATCAACTTGAACTAAGACCATTCCGATCATCTCTTTGGACGCAGCCACATAAAGTATAAAATCTCGTGTGAAGTCGGGTGGACTAAGCACATGGGCTGATACCAAAGCTTTCTTAAGGGCATCGAAAGACTGCTGGGATCGCTCATCCCAGATAAACATGTGTCTTTCTTCAACAGGAGCGTGAAATTTTTGGTAAGATTAGCATAATTGACTACAAATCGATGTAGAAAAGTAGCTCTCCCTTGGAGGCTCTGAAGTTGAAACAAGTTGCACGGAGGAGGCAACCGAATTATTGTCTCAACTTTGAGAGGATCGACTCTAATACCCTCTTTTGAAACTATGAATCCTCGAAGGTGACCTGACCTCACCGCAAAAATGCATTTGTTGGGATTCAATCATATTTTGTAGCGTATACATCATTCGAGAATCCAATGAAGGTGCTTGGGGTGGTTCATTCTCTTGCGAGAATGGTCAGCAAGATCATCCAAGAAAACCTCCATTATACTTTTCCGGTTGTGAAAGGCATAGGTCATGGCACACTGAAACGTAGCTCCAACGTTTTTAAGGCCGAAGGGAATTTTACAATATGCAAATCTACCCCAAGGACAAATGAAAGCAGTCTTATGTTGGTCCTTGAGTTTGATTTGAATCTGGTTATACCCTGAAAAGACATCCATGAATGAAAAAATCTCACTTCCCACACAAGCATCAAAGATCTGATCGATGAATGGCGTGGGGAAGTTGTCTTTCAGACATGCGCGATTCAGCTCCCTAAAATCAGTGCATACACAGATCGTTCCTTGCTTCTTATCCACAGGAACGGGGTTTGACACCCATTCGGTAAGGGGAACGGGGTAGATGAAACCATCTTTTAGTAGCTTCTCCACCTCCACCTTGATAGTGGCTTCCTTCCTAGGGTTAATAGCTCGAAGATGTTGCCGAACCGGCTTAGCTTGATGATACGTTCTAATCTCGTGCTCGACAATACTAGGGTCTATTCGTGGCATCTCCTCATATGACTAGGAGAAAGCGTCCCGAAGTTCTATAAACAATTCGGTGTAGATGGAAACCTCCTCAGAAGAGCAATCAGCACCGATGTAAACATTTTCAATATTTCTGGGAGTACAAGAGATGTTGATCGGTATAGTTGGGGAAATATTAGCCATGTTCCCCTCCGCGAAAATCTCATGTGAACCCAAAAGAGCCACAGGGTGACCAACCATCTCTGCAAGAGTCATCCTAAACTCTTCTTGCTCGATGAGATTGAGGTTGGGAAGGAAATAAGCGTGATGGTGCATATCCTCCCAAGGCCTCACACTACCATGCATGGCCTCGATAATAGCTTCATTTGAAGGTAAAGTACAATCAAGCCAAGCATTCGAACAAGACGAGTCAGCTGCCCAAACTGGCAGCGTAACGGGATCTTCCTCATCTGTCCGAGGAGAAGAGAGATCCGATTCTGTAGTAGCTTGTTGAATATCCTGGTAAGCAAGCTCAGCTACAAATAGTGGCATAGACATCCTGACGTGCGTGATGTCTCTAGACGTAGAATTCGTAGACGGTAGAGTCCACAGATCATTAAAATAGGAAGTCCAGAATGATACATTATGTGAAGGAGGAGACGCATTGTCAGAGATGGTTCCAATAAAATTCACGGGTGCGGGAAAATCATAAGATCCCATCAATGAAGGGTACATGCCAACACCTATGTTCCCAGTTGCCGGCTGAGAGTCTATAACCTGCGGGACTACTGATCTCGTGGATGCTTCAGGAGGAGCATTAACAAAATCCAGTTGATCGATCATCACTATCTTGCCTTCGTGTGGAAAGCAAATAATCCTGAATATAGTAGATGCAACATCTTTCATAACGTACATCCAATTTCAACCCAGTAAAAGGTTGTAGTCGATGGGTGAATCAACCACTTCGACTTCAATAGGCATAGGCTTACCCCCCAAGCAGACAACAAGGGAAGGGATAATCCCATGCAGCTTAAATGACTGACCACCAAATGCAGTGAGCATGGTTCTATACGTGAGTAGGGGAGGAGATCCAAGAGCTTTCCAACAAGCTAACGACATCATTGACGCGGAAGCACCTTCGTCAACCACCGTTCTTTTGACAAAATTCTTAAGGCACTCCACATGGACTTGAAAAGCCACATGGTAAGGTAAGCGAGGTTGAATATCAGTAGTGTCGAACTTGATAACATTGGGATTTCCCCCATCTTGAGCTCCTAATGCACTCAAAAGGCATGCCTCTGAGAAGGACACGCCTGTAAAACTTCAAGAGCCGACATGGCACATGGATTTTTGCCCAAATATTCTACAATGGAGTAGTTTTGGGTGGCTCGGGCATTGGGATTATGCGTAGAGCACTTAAGAACACCTTTCGGTATCTGCGGCATAATAGAGGGCTTCTCGATATGCAAGGAATTATCAGGAGGAGGGGGAGGCTCATTCCCCATATTAGGTTGTGGTGCACCATAATCGTGCTGACGAGTAGCAACACTAACCTCTGATTGAACCATATTCACGCATCCATAACCACTAGTATTGGAAGAATACGTTGCAGTCTCAGTGGCGGGAGCATGCGAAGCCATGTTTTGGTGATGAGGGAGGGGATCCTTCAACACAGGTGGGCTCTGTGACAAATGCTTCGATGCTTCTTCGATTTGAGGACATAAGTGAGTAAGATGATCTTCCCCGCAAAGCTTACAAGGAAACTTCACCTTATGCCTAGGTTTACGGTCCTCACTAGCATTTCGGCCTTCCAAATGAGGCTTGGCATTCTCCTTACGAGGGGTATTGCGATTCCTATTGTTGTTCCCATTGTTTCCACCCTTACGGTTGTTTCTCCCCTTTTTCTTACCACTAGGTTGTTGGTTAGCTGATGGGTTTGTCGATTGCACATTGTGTACATCAAACAGCATGGTGGAAGTGGACAAGGTGTGAACCTATCCAGGAGTAGACTGGTTTAGTGACAAATTTTTCATTTGATTAGCCACCAAATCTATAGGGCGAGTGCTTGCGGATCCCATAATGCCATCGGCATGAGGTCTAGGAACTGACTTGGGCTCATGGCGTGTTCGCGGTGCGTCAGGAATAATGTCATACAAAATGCCAGACTGAGAGTAGAGTAAATCTAATTGTTGGACTTTCAAGATGGCTTGTTCCTCAGTCACAATTCTAGACATCGAAATGTCCATAGAAATATATGGCAGTAGAAACTTGAGGAACCATTCCAACATAAACTCTGGAGGAATATTGGCTTTCACTAACCTCTTCCGCCGACGCCACTCTTGAACGAGGTCAGAAATATGTGTGGCCTTATTCTGACGGAAGGTAGACAAAAGTTCAGTACCAGTATCTTAGCGAACCGGCAATTGGAAATGGTCCAAGAAAACCAAAGCGATCTCATTGAATCCCCTATAAGTGTTCCCAACAAACTCAACATACCACTTCGCAACTGCCCCCGTGAGGGTGCGTTGAAGTAGTCATAATCTAATGGAAGAGTGATTCAATGAATTGGAGGAGCACCAAAGGTGAAACGTTGTGACTTGATCACTCGGATCCTCACCACCTTTCCCATCAAACTTAGGAATGTCCGAAGGGAGCTTGGTAGGGACCGGGGGCCAATTAGGGTGATGACACACTGGATCATTTGTGAGCTTTGAAAGATCTGAAAGTTTCAAACGTGCAACGAATGTGAGCTACGGCTGGAAAGCTTGATTATAAGCCCCCATAAAAGGTTGGTTATACGGAACCGAATTATAAGGTGGACCAAAAGATTGACCATGAACATTAAACTGCTGATAATGAGGACCCGATGGACCATAAGCTTGACCATGGCCATAAGGTTGATAACTTCCTCTAACCTGACCCATATGAGAGTAAGCAGGTATATAAGTGTTTTGGGAACCATATTGAGGTGGGTTGTACTGGTGGTCAGCACCGACTGTGTTGTAGTAAGGGTTTCCATCATAAGTATGGGGAATATATGTACTATTCATAGCAGGAACCATGTTGTAATGACCATAATGGTTAGATATGTTCCCACCCCTAGCATTAGGATTAGCGTGAGCAGTTGTGTGGTGACTATAAGCATGAGATATATTCCCAACCCCAACATTGGTGTTACTAGTAGCAGCAATGGTGGTGTTATGACCATGAGGATAAGATAAATTTACACCTCCTACATTAGTATTACTAGTAGCAGCAATGGACGCAAAACTATCCTATATATGTCCACCCCCATGGTTAGGAGGAGCATTAACATTAGCGAAAGTGGTCCTAGGTTGATGGGTAGTAGCATGTGTGTTAGGTGGTGGATGGCAAGTCGTGTTGTGAACAGTGTTCCTATTAGGTTGGGTAGCCCTAGGAGGTGGTCATCTTCCAACATTAGAATTGTTAGGAGGAATATGACCAGTCCGCATACTATGTGTGTGAGTGGACAATGTAGTGCCCCTGGTGAGGGTATTGCCCCCAGTGGGTGCAGTGTGGCTAACACCATGACTAGTGCCAGCATGACTACCAAAAGCAGTGGAAGGATCAACTGTAGTGTAATTCGACATACCATATGAGCATCCGATAGGGTTGATCGTAGGGCCTGAGTCAACATTTAACTCTGGCATCCCGTATAAATAATTATGTGGAAATGAAGGATCGAACGGGTTGTCCTCGGGTATATCTGGACCAAACAAACTAGGTTGAGTCTCTGGTGGATCCAGACCAAACAAACTAGGTTGGGTCTCAAGTGGATCATCCGCCCACACCTCACGAGGTGTAGGGGTGTCGGAAGTGTGTTCAACTCTACCCGATGGAGTCCTAGGGATTTTTCCCGTGTCAGAGTGAGCAACTGTCATGACATCCAGGACGTATGTCTCCACTACTACATTTTGACCCAAAATTCGACGGAAAAATCCGACGGCGCATGGATTTATCTTTATAAACTTACCAAAAAACACAAGTGTACAATTTTTTTTTTAAAATGTGGCAACAAGCGTTGGATATGCGACGGAGCGTTTAGTAAACGTTGGTTAAGTGACGTCTCTTTTAGTACACGTCGGTTAAGTGATGGTTAAGAGAGCACGTTTAATAGGTCAGATATATGAAATATGTATAGCCGTCGCATAGACGACGTGTACTAAAAGAGACGTCGTTTAAATCCACGCGTCCTAAACGCACCGTCGCATATTCGACGCTTGTGGCCATTATTTGCAAACACTCATATAAATATAGATGTAGGCCTAGGTTCATAATCTCACACACTCACTCTCGCACAAATCTCTTGGACAAGAAATGCAAAATTCCTAAGGAGTATTAGGGTTTGGTTTTTGGACTTGTGCTTTTGTGGGGATCTTCCCACTTGGTCTTGGAATTTGGTCTTTCTCTTTGGTGACTTCTCTCTTGAAGTATCTCTTGGTTAATTTCTTGGTTTAGGGTTTGGTTTTTGGCCTTGTGCCTTTGTGGGGATCTTCCCACTTGGTCTTGGAATTTGGTCTTGCTCTTTTTGTGACTTCTCTCTTGAAGTATCTCTTGGTTAATTTCTTGGTTTAGGGTTTGGTTTTTGGCCTTGTGCGTTTGTGGGGATCTTCCCACTTGGTCTCAGATTTTGGTCTTGCTCTTTGGTGACTTCTCTCTTGAAGTATCTCTTGGTTAATTTCTAATTGGTTTATCATTGGTAAATCTTTCTTGGAGAAAGTTTGTCCTCTTGTGTTAGGGTTTACCCTCACTAGTTAGGGTTTTCTCTTGTGGATTTAGCTTTGACTCTTGTGGAAAAGAAGATTCATCATATACTTGGTTTTGTTTTGAGTTAGGGTTTACCCTCACTTAGGGTTTGCTATTGTGGATTTGGCTTTGACTCTTGTGGAAAAGAAGATTCATCATATACTTGGTCTTGTCTTGAGTACTTAGGGTTTACTCATGTGGATTTGGTTTTAACCATTGTGGAAAAGAGGACTCATCCTATACTTGGTCTTGTCTTGAGTTAGGGTTTACTCATGTGGATTTGGTTTTAACCATTGTGGAAAAGAAGACTCATTATATAATTGGTCTTGTCTTGAGTTAGGGTTGATTCATATATTGTGGATTTGGTTCTAACCCTTGTGGAAAAGAAGACTCATCATATACTTGGGTTTGCTCGTACTTTGTTCTTAGGGTTTGAGTAATAAAATGCCACGTAACAATAATGTTACAAGTCATCAAGATCATCGAGAACAAAATCGAGAATTGCTTGCTAGGTTGTGGAATGGAGTGGAAAGAAGGGGTGATGGAAAATGTTATTGTCCTTGCAATCAATGTAGGGGATTTAATAAGAGAAGGTTACTGATCTCAACAACTAAAAAACATTGTAGGGAACATGGACATGTTGAGGGGGGGCATGAATATCATCCATTGGTAAGTCATAATTCATTATATTATATCATGCGGTCTTTATATTGAGATTTTTTGTAATTGTATATTGTATCATTTTTATTTTTGTTACTTATTAATCGACATGACTAACGTTCTTTGTTTGATGTTTTAATTGTAATTATAAAGCAAGGGCCTCCTAGGGCTGTTCCGAACATGGAGAATGTGGTAATTGCGGAACAACTAGCGCAGGAAGAACAATATGCAGGTCCTTCGAATACTGATCATGATCAAGTTAATGATGATCATATGGAATTAAACGATGATCATGACGATAACATAATTGAGGATGATGGTGCAAATACATTAATCAATGATGCATTTAATGTTTGAATGGACAATGATCAACATCATGCACCGCCAATTGATGACTTTGAAGATATTAATGATTTACCTACACTTGAGAAGGCGACGGAACCGCTTTTTGAAGGCTCCCACATAAGTGTTCTCTCTGCTGTGTTGCTGATAATGAGCTTGAAGGTTATGAATGGTTTTTAAAACACATCCATCACGCTGGTGTTAAGGTACGCATGTGATTATATGTGATCCGTCGGATCTCAAATTTAGTGCATATACTCCAAAACTATGTCACACCTTTCAATCAAAACCACTTTGATCTTATAATATACTCCAATAAATAAGGATGTATTTGTTGTCATTAATATTATGCTCTTCAAATATTTATATTAACCATTTTTTTTAAATTTGTTGTAACAGCTTGATAGGTGAATATTTGTTACCGGCATCAAATAAATTACCTCGCACATATCGAGATTTAACTTCCATCATGAAATATGTTGGAATGGAGTATCAAGCAATTGATGCATGTCCTAATGATCATATTTTATATTATAATCAGTATGAGCTTGCAACAGAATGCCCTATATGTCATAGCAGTAGATACCGAACAGATCAAGTAACCAAAAAGGTGTCTCGTAAGATTCTTCGTTATATTCCCATTATTCCACGCTTGCAACGACTGTTTAGGTGCAAAAACATAGCACAATTTATGGATTACCACGCACGGAATAGAAGTGAAGATGATATTCTTCGAATGCCTGCAGATGGTTCTGCATTTACAGACATGGAGGAAAAATGGCCACACTTTAAAGAAGAACCTCGTAATGCTAGACTTTCTTTGGCAGTGGATGGTGTCAATCCATTTGCAGAGATGAGATCTACTTACTCGGTCTGGCCTGTTTTTGTTATCAACAATAACATTCCTCCATGGATGTCAATAAAGAGGGAGCATATAATGTTGGCAATGATTGTTCCAGGTATAATTTGTACTTTAGAACAATGTTTTTTAATGCATTAGTATTTAATTTGTCATGAAGATCAATATTGTTGCATATTCATGTCATATATATTTTTCATTTACTTATATGTATTGTATTTGTTGTTTTCTTTTAGGTAAGTACCAAGTTAAAGATATGAATGTATATATCGATCCTCTTGTTGATGAACTACTTAAGCTATGGAATGGTGTCACTATGTATGATGTCTCTAGACCAGTAGGGCAAAGGGAATTTCAATTCCATGCAATGCTTTCCTGGACAATTCACGATGCTCCAGGGCTAACACATTTTTTTGGTCTTCAAACAAAGGGAAAATTTGCATGTCCAGTTTGTGGTCCCAAGATGAAATCTCGTCATTCAAAGAGTTTGTCAAAGGAAGTGTTTGATGAGTATAGGCACTTCCTCTCTAAGAATCATAGGTATCGAACTACCGAAAAACATCTTTTTAATGGGAAAGAGGAGACCGCATTAAAACCACAGAGAATGACACCTCACATATGGAAGTTGCAATATAATAGAAATCGTCAAGGTATGATTCAATTTGTCTATCTTATATATTTGTATTGATCATCTCTTATATGTTTTTAATGTTTTATTTTGGATTGTATTAATTTTTTTTACTGTAATATACTACATTTTAATCTCTTTAACTTATATATTGATTACTAATGGTGTGCATGAACATCATGAAGGTGTAAATGGGCTTCCACGAGGAATGAAAAGTTATCCGAAACAATTTAGTAGGCTGCCTTACTATGAGCACTTACTAGTTGTTCATTTGTTTGATACAATGCATATCGGAAAGAATGTAACTGAAACACTATGGCGAATATTAGACGGAAGGAGTGACAAAGAAAAAATTGTCAAAATTTGTAGTGACATTCATGAATCCAATCATGCAATGAAAGATATCATTGAACATTTAAACAATGATGGAGACCAAATTAATATAAGTTCACTTCCATGGTTATTGACTGAGCAACAAAGCAATGCAGTAAAAGAAGTGATACAAAAAATGAAATTTCCCACAGGATTTTGTTCAAACATAAAGAATATCTTAACAAGGAAAGGTGATTTTGGCGGGGTAAAAACGCATGATTGGCATATCTTCATGAAGATAATTATATTTTTGGTATATATATTGGTATATTACAATACTGCATGTTTTTTGTTTACTTCTTTTCTTAATTTTGAAAAATATATTGATGAGACGTGTTCATTGTTACAGTATGTTCCACCTGTATCTCTCCCAGACAACTTTTACAATAATGTCAAACAGGTCATATATGATCTTGGAAAATACATGAGGTAATTAGAAACAATATTTTTAATGCATCATCATGTAATTTGTTTAATTCATTGTATAACTTATATGAATTGACATTTGTTTTAGTCAATCATGTAGATTTGTACTACAATCTTAAATTTTCGTCGTTAAATGATATCATTATTTTCTTGCTTTACATGTGGATGGTTGTTATCGAAAGAAATCCACAAAGAAGATATAAAGTATTGGAAGAGAGAAATTCCTCGTTTAACGTGTCAAATGCAGAGATTTCTACCTTCTGCATTTTTCAATGCACAAGAACACTTCCTCATACACCAAGTTGAGGAGATTGAATTGTGTGGACCTATATATGCAAGGTCCATGTGTATGGTTGAGAGGCACTTGAAATTTATGAAGGCTTTAGTTAGACAAAGAGCACGTCCAAAGGGTTCTATGGTGGAGGGATATATGGTATTTCAGGTCATGGTGTATATTGTTGAATATCTTCCAGGGTTGGGGTCTATTAAGACCGAATTAGATCGATGCATTGGTGATCCAAAGTCCACTAATAAATTAGAAGGAGAGTACTTGATGGGGAAAGGTAAATCGAGGAAGGTCAAAGGTAATTATTAAATGGTGTTATAGATTAATAATGTTAATACATTTTAATAGTATCGTACATAATTATTTCATTTTTAATATTCATTAATGATATGCATAATTAATATTTATAATGTTACACTGCGTTAAGTAATTATAAATTTTTGAGTTGATTTATGTAATTTTATTTTCATGCAGTTGGTCGTGAGTGGGATGCACTACATTTGTACGTCACAAACAATCTTGATTGGACGAAGGTATGGATTGAACGATATAATCAATCTGGTCGAGGACTATCATGGGAAGGTGTGGCTTCATTGGTTAAAGAAGCACATCGCAATGGAGCTGTCAATCTAACAGAAAGGGAAATCGATTTAGCATATGGTTTAAAAGATAAATAGGTAAGCATGATATTATAAATATATAAGCCATAATATTTTCAATTACATCGATATTCATGTTCATCTTGATTAATTTCATTTTATTTGCATACTTTAAGAACATAAAATACTTACTAGTTCATTATCAATTGCAGGTAAAACACCACAAGGCTATGTGGTGCAATGGTCGTAAATATCGCATTAAAAAGTTGGATGACACAAGGAAAACATGTGATTCTGGGATAAGTGCAGTCTTTGAGGTCACTAATGTTTCATCTAGAAGCGACAGATGTCCAGAATTGTCAGAAAATCGATATTATGGATACTTGGAAGATAACATTGACTGTGACTTTAAATCATTCAAAATAATTCTTTTTGTTGTGAAATGGTACAGGCTACGATTGAATCAATTTGATCCCGATAGAACTGTTATTGAACATGCTAATGGATTTACCATGGTCAATACAAGGTCGCTTGAGTCACGAACGTCAGAGCCCTATGTTCTTCCAAGTCAATGTGAACAGGTATTTTACTCAGAAGTTCCTGGTAGACAGGGTTGGTCATTTGTTATTAGACATGATCCAAGAGGAAGGCCGGTAAAGTATAATATTGTAGAGGAAGCTGATCAAGAGGGTGTTGAAGAAGAAGGTGATCATGTAGAGGATCAACATGAGTTGGATGTTGATGATCATAATGTTACGCAGGAAGATGTTGAAGAGTTAGTTGAAGTAGATGATGTTAGAGACAATGTTCATGATGAAGATGATATTGACGATCATGATCAATTTATTGAAACTAACAGCGACGACGATGATGATATAGCTGCCTCTAATCCTTATAATGTTAAATCTGGATCAGATGATACAGATGCAGACTTGGATGGAGAAGATGATCATGAAGTGCATTGAACATCATTCCAAGTGATGTGAGGGGTGGGGGGGCAGATGAGCTTCCACCTTCACATGGTTGTCCCTGTTGAGTAGAGAATATTAAGATATTTTTGAAACAAAGAGAAGCTCGTTAAGGTATTTTACTCAGAAGTTCCTGGTAGACAGGGTTGGTCGTTTGTTATTAGACATGATCTAAGAGCTGGAAGGCAGGTAAAGTATAATATTGTAGAGTAATGCTTTCAGTAGTTTGCTTAAATACATGAAATAGAATTAATGTTCAGAGTTCTAAACAAAATAACAACGTTCAGAGTTTTAAACAAGGCCGAGCTCCCAGATTTATTGGCTAGTATCATGCGGATAAGACTTAGTGGGAGGATAGGTCACGGGTTCGACTCGTCCACCTTATTCATTTTGGCATAACAAATGTTGTTTTTAAATTATGGTTACAACCATATGCTACCCGCCAAAATGTTACTCTTTTACATATTTTAATACATAAAAAATTTTAAACCCACGCCAACAGTAGTAGAGCTATAGGTTTTAAACCCACGTCAACAGTAGCAGAGCTATAGGGTTTAAACAGTCCCGTGCCAATAGTAGCAGAGCTATAGGTTTTAAACCCACGCAACATTCGTTCCTTTTCCTCCCCTGTTTACGCATAAGCAGTACCAGATGCGATGCAATATGTTGAGCTTTAATAGGTAGAATAGAGGTGGCTAGAGTTTGGGTAGGGGTTTAAGAAGCAAAGTAGGTAGCAGGAGCAATCCGCCATTTCGATTTGGAGCAGTCCGCCATTTCGTCGATTTGGAGCAGTCCGCCATTTTGATTTGGAGAAGATTCAGTCCGCCATTTTGATTTGAAGCTCAGTCCACCATTTCGATTTGAAGCTCATTCGATTCAGCCATTTCGATTTGAAGCTCATTCCATTCAGCCATTTTGATTTGGAGCTACCATTCCATTCCAAATGTCTTCAGTAAGTGACATTCTCATCCATAGCTTCATTTGCCTGATATGCACACTGTGTGGGACATTACATCTATAAATGTTCATTCTATAGTCGATCCAAGTCCTCCAACTAGAAACTTGGCTTATTGATGCAGGCACCACCTACAATACCTAAGCAAACCCTTGATTCCCAAATTTTCTGTACTGGAATCTTCACTTAATACAATCCTTTACCATTCTTCTCTTAGTTTTTCTTAGTTTCCAATTAACTCTGTGACAGAACTAAAAATAGATAACTGTCACTATACTTGGCAATTCTATCAAAATTGAGCAAGACTTCTCTATTAGTGAATTAAACACTTTACCTTTTTCTTAGCCCTCAACGGAATTTACTTTACACCCAAAGGTTAAACGCCACATGACCATTCGTCATGACCTAAGCCCCAATGGAAAATCACTTATCGTACCAATTGTACCTTCTTTTCATTTTCCGCTTCCACCCAATGCACGACACATATCTCTCAGCAGAAAACTCCACTTTGCCTCGAGCTTTGAACCATCACTTTCCGATGTGATCGTGATCGTTGATTTCTGACTTCACAACTCCGCTCTCATCCTGATCGTTAATCTCCTATGTGATCAGAACCATCCATTACTTAGCTCATCAATCTCCACTCTGTTCTCGATCGTTGATCCCCAAATGTTATACATATGAGCGCCACTTATATACTGTACATGTGAGCTAGGGCTTCTGCACTGTGACAATTATGATGACTCACAAACCATTACAATATTCCATGGAATCGCTGTTTCCCTTAACGAATCAGATGTATACTCAAAATAGATGGCTAATCAAATCCCACACGGATGAATAGAATGTTAACATATATATAGACTGTATTTTACCCTAGGATATACACTGTAATGTTTCCAATAATTCACACTTCATTTCACTATTCCTTAAACTCGATGCTTTCAGATGAAATTGATGAATCATATGTATCCAACCAATGATAACAGAAATATCACAACATATACAAATGAGATGAATCATATATACTGAGATTTTACACAGTAGAGAGGAAATTTAATGATTCTCCATCATTTTATTACATTTCACTGTATGTAATCAATCACACTCTACACCCTGCTCTCTCTTCTCGAGCTCTGTGAGCTAACCTTCATCTAGGCTAAGCTACCTATTCAAAATACTAAAGACTGCATTTATTTACAATGTATTTCTATTTTCAGATCCTATGATTAAGGAACAGAGTCCTTAATAACCTCAACTGACCCCTACAAGTCATCATTGACTCACTAACAATTAACAAACCCTATCTTATCTTTTACAAGTGGAAAGGATCTAGAATCCTTGACCATTATTCAAATTTTTCACAAAAATAACAATTTACACAAATGTGAGACCCTAGGTCTCTTTGAATTATCTTGACCTTGATGAAGTCATGGGTGACTTCTTTTTCATGAGCCTATGCTCCTGCATCACTTATGTCACCCTATACCGATGCCATCACATCCTTCCAAAATGATCTCTAAGGACTTTGTGACTAGTGCAGCAAAGTTGTGTTAGAAATCACGAGATAGAGGATCTGTGATTAATTCAATAAATACCCTATCCCAATAAGATAAACACAAGATAGATGTATCGCATACCATAAACACATATAAAGACTTCAAGAGAGTGTGCAATAGATAGGATGCCCTTGGGCTGATGAATAATTCAATTGAATGAGATGATTACAATCCACAACCAACCACAGGTCCACCCATTAAGGGCCTCAATTACCCACCTAGTGGTTTGGCACATGGCCACAAGTGAATATTAGCCAAGATATCTCAACAACCCCCGCCCCTGATTTTCCCCGTGTATTGGTTTCAGTTCGAAATTAATGTTTTTAATTACTTTTTTGCAGTCAGCTGATCGGGGCAAGTCCCTAATGGAGCCTGAGAGGCCGACACCCCCCTACAGGCGACAGGTATATATACCACATTTTTACTTACCTGCTTCTTTAGAAAGTACATTTGTTTAATTATGATATCAACGTGGTCAATATTTAAATATGTTTTTAAATAAGATTTTCCCCGTGTATTGGTTTCAGTGCGAAATTAATGTTTTTAATTACTTTGGTGCAGTCAGCTAATCGGGGCAAGTCCCCAATGGAGCCTGGGAGGCCGAAACCCCCCTACAGGAAACAGGTATATATACCACATTTTTACTTACCTGCTTCTTTAGAAAGTACATTTGTTTAATTATGATATCAACGTGGCCAATATTTTGTTTGTAGGCTGAGGGTCGAGGTAGGAGCCCCATGACAGATGATATGTCGATAGATGTTAACATGCCACGCTCATCGGGTCATGAGCAGGTATATAGCACGTTGTGAATTTCAGAAACTGTATTTATACATATTTATGTTATCTAATTATATTAATGATTTCAAATTGATATTAATGTTTTCTATTTTTATGTCGGATGATACTTATCTATAGATGGATCCAAAGGATATGGATTTGGGGCACATTCTTGATGATGTTGACCTCAAGAATTCAAAGAATATCCGGGATGCAGTTCAAAACGCAAAAACAAAATTAAATCAGAAGGTCGTCAATCTGCTTATATCGAATACGCAAATGACGCAGGATGAGACTCAAGCAAAGATAGATCGTGTGTTGCTTAAAGTAAAGCGCTTAGATGTAAGCTACAAACTCTTTCATTATAAGTCTATTCCAGATGCAATTTTTTTTCCTATTCATATATGAGTAACTAAAATAATATTTATTTCTATAGGAATATTTTTTTCCCGGTGAGAGGCATGCTGGTACCGTTGAGCATGACACCCCCTTTGCCACTGATCATGTATCGTTACCATCTGGCCAGTTGGAAACACAAAATGAGACACCCCAGACGGAACATGAGAGTGTTGATGAGGATCAGGGGCCAGTACATGGATAAGAGCATGACTTTGATGCTGTCGTCCCAGCATTTCCTGGATCTTTCCGTGTCACTAGCACGGGAACATTTGAGACTACTTTTTTGGTGGACGAAGATCTCATTCCCTACAAGATGGAGAAGATTCCAGGTACTATTTACAAAATGTTTTAACTATATATTATAATTTTATTGGAATGTAACTAAGCATCATTCTTTTTACACTAGTTAACACATACTCGTTTTTGTAGGAAATGATGTCTTTTATAAACATCTTAATGATTGGTCTTTAGAGCTGTTTGGGCCCACTATCCGCACATGGTGGAACCAGCAGAGTAAAGTTTTGAAAGATGAGCTTATTGCTCGCTTGGTTGGGTTTTTTGGTGCCGAAACCTTCAACCGAAAAAAGGTTCTCGAAAAAGATGGCCAACATTTACATTATGTACGGGAGCAATATCGGAACAGCTTAGCAGATAATCCAAAGTATGAGCGCCCTCCGATGATTCCAACAACGGAGTGGAAATGCTTGCTGGATGATGCAAGGGAGAAAGCTGCGAAAATAGCGGGCAAGCCAGTACCCGAGTCAGCTAGAAGGTATGCAATACTTTCAGCAATGCAATTATATGTTTATCACACTTTATTTTCCATTTTTTGCAATGTCTATTGTATTTAAAAATACTTTTATAGGCTACCAGATACGTCGAAGGCCACCCAGGAAAGAATAGAAAAACATGGGCAACATAAGCTTGGCCCTGGTGGATATTCCAACCTGCAAGCACGAATCATAAGTATGATCAATAATTATTTTATTGTATAGAAATTATAGATTGCATTTAAAATTGTTTTCATGATGATATAACAACAACAATGATGCTCTAATTGAAAATTACAGGCTCAAAGATTCCACGATTTGCCAACGGAGGAAGACATGAGGATCGGCTACCAACGCGCGTTTTCAGGTGTTGTTGAACATCGAACAAGCAGCCGTGGTAGCCAAGCAAATTCTTCCAGTGATCCATCCTGCGAACAGGTAACTATAATAAACAAATTCTATTTATGATTGATTCATTGTGTTCTATATTCATTAATAAACTAGTACATAAAATATTGAGTCTCTTTGTGTTAAGCTGCACAACGAAAGTAGAGAAAATGCAGAGGATGGAGGAGAAAGAGATATTGAAGTTCATGTTGATAGAAATCCAGGTAATAAATACTCTTGTGTTAAAAAAAAACTAGCATGGATTAAAGTCTCAAATATTAAATTGCAAATACTATATTGTTGTAAGTGTTGATGTTTTAATGCAGAGAGTCTTCATGTGCAACTTGAGGTAGCAGCAGAAGATCAAACACAGGAAATTCATGTCACCCATGAGTTGCCAGGTACAAAGCACCGCTCTAATGTTTTTTTCTTAATGAAGGACTTATAATGATTATAATAGTAAAAACACGTCAAGTAATTAATATTTCTTCATTTTTCCAGTACATCCTGGCACCTTACAACAGCCGCATACACGTCGTGAGCACACGACCCGTCGACAAACACGATCACAGGCAGCTAGAGAGGGCATAGGAAACAAAAAACAATTGGTAGAAGAGGACGTCACACTTAGAGAATTTGTGGAGAGAAAAAAGCGTCAAAAAAGTAGTGATTGTAATAAGTACACTATTACATTTTTTTTATGCATTGTCCTCGGATATTATTTTTGATATTATGGAGTAATGTCTTCAACTATTTATTTTTTTCTATGTACGAATGAATGAATAAGTTAATTAATGAATTCTATAAACTAATTAATGATCGAATGCACGTAATTCCTTTAAGACAAGAAACTCACGATGTTCGCACAAAAGATCATTTATTTCCAAGCACGTGCATTGGGTATGGGGAATTGAGAGTGATGTGAGGGGGGGGAGGGGCCATATGAGCTTCCATCTTCACGTGGTTGGCCCTGTTTAGTAGAGAATATTAAACTATTCTCGAAATAGAGAGGAGCTCAATAAGGTAAAATGCATGCATTATTACAATGTTTCTTTCTTATGACCAAATACGTTGTTTCTTTCTTCTAGCTAACTATAGACATGCATTTTCTTTATACTACAGAGTGAGAATCTTGATGGGCTGGAGCTTTCTGGTTTGGAAGATCTTCAAAGTCTCAGGATGAGGATCGTTGGAATCCATTATGTGCATCAATACCTCAACATCTTTTGCAAACTCTACATCCGGCTCCAAATCCACAAATATGAAGAGGTACCCATCCTTCAATTTAATTTAGGTTTTCTATTGATTTTTCAATGTGAAGTAGAAAATAAGGGTTCAGTAAATCATTCCCAAGAAATAGATGAAAGCCAGTGGATGAACAACAGGCTTGTAGCAGAGGTATTGAGGTTTTATATAGTCTTAGTGTGTTGCAACTAACGAAGTTCCTAAGGTAAATTTCATGGTAGTTCTCACATTGATAATCTGGAATTGGTTTGCTAATATGATTAGTGGGTTGTCATTAGATGTTCATAAGGTGGAGCTTGCAAATCTCAATAATGGTGATTTGTCAATAAGGGGATTGATCTGATCGACTCTTAGTGAGGGCAAGGTTGCAAGGACTTGAGGCCTTCAGAAATACCGTACAAAATGACTAAACTTTGCTGCAGTTTACATTAACTGAATGGCCTGTTCAAAATGTCATTTAGGGAGTGTGTTATAGAAGTTAATATTTGGTAAATAGCTAACAAGAGTCACGATTTTTTATGTAGCTAGTTAAGATGGATTTACTATAATAGTACCTAGGTTGACTTACTGTTGGTTAGATTCAAATATCATGGAGTCAATTATATGGCTGATGATTCTGTTATCACTCCGTAATTTCTTGAGGCTGTGTTCAAGAAACCCAAAGGTAACCTACAACCAATCTTTAGGTTAGCTGTTTGACTCAGCTAACCAGAGAGGGCGATAAAATCCTTCGATGCTCCCTGACTTTTAATTCCCATCGGGCCCACTCTGTCTTCTAGCGGAGATTTGGTCATTCTTCTATCTTTTAATGTTCTTTGCATTCTCCGCCAAGCCTCGGCCAAGTTAAGAGCTCCTCTAATCGTTAAAAACCCCTGCCAAGTAGAGAAAAGCAATTTTTACACAAAAACTTCCCGAAAAAGAGACTTTTTTAAAGAACAGGCACTGTTCTTCCATGCACCTTTACAAAAATTTTATACTGTGATAACAGCACCTTCAACAAATCATCCTTCAGTAAATCATAAAACCCCAAGTAGAATTCAACTGACAGCCCATCCAGTCCTGGGACTTTCCCTTTCTTAAATGGGTTTAATACATTTAGTATTTCTTTATCTGATATTTATGAAGTTTTAAGTCCTTATTCATATCATCATTAATTAGACTAGGAACTAGACCTATGATTCTCATAATCTCCTCTTAAAAAGAGACTTAAAGTGTAACCTTCCTGCCTTCGCTTTTTCCTTGAAAAATCTAACCAGTGAGCCTTCTGGGTGTCTTATTTCCCAAATAGTATTCACTTGCTTTCTGTAATTGGCATATTTATGAATTTCTCTGCGTGTTACTGTCCCCTTCCTCCTAAATCGCCCTGCTCTTCAATCTACAGACTGTTTCTTCATTGTCCAAAAGTTCTTTCTTCCTCTCCATCTCTTTTAAAGACTTCTCCTCTTCTTTGAAAGAAACACCTGAGTCATTATGATCAAATAATTCCTTTATTCCTTCCTCAACTTCTGTTAACTCCTTTCTTGAATTTAAAGCAAGAAACTTTGCCCAGCCCTTAATGACTCTGATTATATGGAGGTTATATGCAAACTGTTTCGTAGCTTCAGATCCTCTGTCGTTATAAACCTATCCAGCCTTTTAGATATGCCATCCCTTCCCCTTCTTGCATTCCTCTAAGTTGGCATTAATTTGACAGGTTTAATCATTAATGCCAAGGGCAAAGTCATCCTCAAAAGCATCAGCATAATGAAGCTGTGCTGCCCCTAAAGGTGGCCTGAATAGTTTAGGGATTGCATTGTATGTTTTCATAAATCTATTGGAAAATTCCTGAACTGTTTCGTTGGGATTCTTCTTTAAATTTTTGTACTGAGTCAGAAAATGTTGTGGATTTTTCTTTGCTTCCCACTTATCCAAAAAGGCTGTCTCAAAAGCTGCATAATCCCGTATAGAGCCTCCTGCTAAGCCTCTATACAAAAATTTAACTTCACCTGTAAAGATCTGTTCTAAAAACCTCATTTTAACATAATCATGATCTATCTCCTTTAAATCCAGGATATCATTAATCTTGGTCAGATGTTGTTTTGCAGTGATTTCACCCTCTGCCCCATAAGTTGTTATGATTTGATCATAATTTTGTGGCATATCATGTAGGACAGCTGGCAAGGAAAGAGGTGCATATCTGGCCATGTTTGTATTTATAATAGGAGTGGAAGGCACAATCTGGATATGCCTGTGTACAAAGGATAAAGCTATCATTCTTTAAACCATTTCATCTGTCCCAGGGTATAGAAGACCCTAGAATATCCTGTTAACTAGCACAAGGTCATGTTGTCAACAAACCCAGTGAGGACTTGTGATGATCGAGAAATACAATACGATAAGTCTTGTATTTTTGTCCTATTTTTAAATTAATAATTTAATATATGTGGTGGCTTTGATTGAAATTGCCCATAACACTGACTTATGCATAGCTGAGACCTGCTTTTGAATATTTTGTCATATGTAGCTATGTATGTAAGGGCTTGGTATGAATGGATGACATGTGTACTATATGTGTAGTATGCTTCCTCTTGCAATTGCTATGCGTGTAGAACTCTGTTGTTCCTGACCTCTGATGTTGATATTCTCCTAGTTATAGCTGTAACAAAAGTGTATTTTCAAGGTATTTGAGGGAAGTTCCAACAGCTTCTCATGTTTGCAATTGGGATTATACCATCTAGACATCCAATTGGAATGGGATCAAAGTAAGAATTTCTTATTTTTCATGTTTGTTTGAACATCATTCTTCATTTGTCCCACAAAGTTTAAAGGGATTGAAATGAGATGCCCCCCCCTTCCTCTTCTCAAATTCATGGGTGTTGTTATCACTCCGTAATTTCTTGAGGCTGTGTTCAAGAAACCCAAAGGTAACCTACAACCAATCTTTAGGATGACTATCTGACTCAGCCAACCAGAGAGGGCTCTCTCTTTGTCACTGTATGATAAATGTATCAAGGAATAGGAGAAACAAGGCCAGATTCTCAAGGTAACAAGTGTTTTCAATGGTGATCAAGGTGTTGGGAAAGTTCAAGAGTAAAGAACATTGCGAAATGGAGTCAAGGATTGAGGCTTAAATCAAATGAAAGAGTAAATCAGGTCATAGAGGTTTAAGGCCTTTTGCATGCATTTGACACATATCATTAAACTTTAAAGGTGATAGCAGAAGGTAGAGAAGTGATTGTTTATTTTCAGGAGCATGTGCCTATGAATTCCTTAAATAAACAGGAAAGACATATGAAAGACAGGGAAAAGTAAATTATAATAGAGCACCAGAAGACCAACGATGAATTCTATTACAGTTTATCTTTCAATGGTATTTACTGTAAATACTGTGGAGCATGGAAACATGAATTCCAAAGATTTAAATTAACAGTAAAGAAGAGGAAATAACACAGATGAATGAATTTCACATAGAAGACTTTCTGCAACAAAACATGGAAGGAATCTTAAACATGAGAAAACCTGTATGTCTGTTCTTTCATTGAAGTTCACAAAATCCCAGATACACGAGTCTTTTCTTCTTTACAATATGAATTTCTTCAACCAAAGACCAACCCTCTCCCTATCGAAGTAGGGTCTATTTGTAGTTAATCTATTCAAAGGAGAGATGCAAAAAACTAGGAAACAGTTACATACGTGGGGATCATGTCCCAGCAAAATAGCTTAAATCCTATCTTCTAAAACAGATGGCATAGTGACCATTTATTACATAACCAACTCTAAAAATAGAAATGACAGCTGTATGAATATTTATGAGGTCGATAATCCTTTTAGGATCAACAATATCCTATTCATTTCCAGGATGGAAAGAGATATCATTGATGTTTTCTGATAATTTTAGCCTTCAAAGGCGCATACTGTCTGAAGAGGATCGCTTGATTTCAGGCTCGCTTGATTAACTTGTCATCTTCCTCTGAATATTTCCAAAACAACTATAAATAAAGTATCTGTGTGACTGCTGCTTACTGTAGTAACTGTAGACAACAAGCTAGCATCATGGACTCCCTAAAACTTCTTCTGCGGGATCTAAAATTTATAGTTCTTAGCAACAGTATCAAATATCTGACAACCTTGACTTACTTATGCTTCACGGACATCTAACTGGCACTTCTTGGACCTGAACTTGGTATAAGAACTTGTGCTCCCACCCTGAATACTTCTTTCCAAGTATCATCCTTTGGAACAGAAGCATCAGATAATTCTTCCATCAGCACATCAAGCTCTATTAAAAGACCTTCTATAAAGACAGGCAATTTAGATTTAACCTCCCTGAAAAGTAATGGAAGTTTGAAATCCTGCCTCATTTTGCTTACTACCACCATGCCTTTAAGTCCTTTTACCATATCATTAAATTTGATATGGTCTGATCTGGCTTTAATCAACATTTCTTTATATTCAGGCCATGCTATTAGCATATTCTCATCATCCCAAAAGGATGGTAAACCATAACCAATCAATGGTAAAAAGGCTTGCTTGAACTCTTGCACTTGCTTTTTAATCTGGGACATCTTTCCTCTGACTGAATTCAACAGAGTATATTTCTGCAACACCCTCCTGGCATCTACTAACAAAAAAGTTCTATTACTCACCTTTAAAACCTGTAACTCAGAAGCAGGAGCTTTACTGAGGAAAATAATTGCGTTTTGAGCTACCTCTTGAGTTCTGTTAATTAACTTTTCCTCAGCTAATTTACATTTGTTGGATGCCACTCCCAATGCCTTCTCATGCTCCTCCACAATCATCAATTGAGGACTGAAAGCATTGATATCTGCTATCAATTCATCCCAAAGCAAATGCTTTGCACCTTCCAGTGGCAGAACTCCCTTGGTTTTCTCTTTCAACTTATAAATCTTATCTTTCAGTTTATCATTTTCTTCTTTGAGCTTGATGATTTCCTGCTCTCTAGGATCCTGAGCTTTCATTTCTTCAATCTGCAGTTTAAGTTCAGAAATTGTGTCCTCTAAGTCTGAAACCTTCTCCTTGAAATTCTCAATTTCAGCTTCATGTACAGACATATCTGCAATGTCATGTATGATCTGGTCAATTGGTGACAAAGGACTAGTTCCCCTATTTGATTTCAATTGTTCAATTTCTTGAAGCAATTTACCTTTCTCTTTCTCCAATGCCTCTTTTTGCTCCTAAAGGACTAGAATTTTGGCATTATCTTCCACAACCTTTGCATTCAAACCAACTATCTCTTCATGCAACTTAACCAAATTAGGTGAAGGTGTAGTATCAACATTAACATTTACAGCTTTACCCCTCCTTCTAACTGTCTTAACAGTTTTGACTTTGACTGTTGGCTGGGTTTCTGCCCCTTGTGCAGGTGGCAACTCTTTATATGAATCCAGCTCAGTTTGTAAATAAGCCACCTGTGTAGACCATGCTTTGTTTGCAGCTTTCTCCTGCTTCAGGTGAGCTTCCAATTTTTCTATTTTCTGCACTGCATTCTTATGTGCCAAGGTCTCCCTAGTCAAGTCAGCATAAAGGACTTCACTGGCTTGTTTGTGGAACCAAATCATGTCAGGAGCTGGTAATTGATCCATTTCTAAACGAATCTCAGAATCCTTTTCATCATCAGTGATGGCCAAACTTAAAGATCCAGTTGCTGAATGCCTCACTGTCATCAATGTTGTCTTCATATCAGATTTTTCTTTGAGTTCATTCAATTGTTTTTGCTCTTGCATCACAGACTCATTTCTCTGATCAATGTAATGTTTGAGGAGACTCTACTTGTTTTGAAATTGACCTTCTGCAGCTGCAGCATAGCTATATTTCTTGTATTGCAGGACCAGTACAGGGGGTAGTTTACCGCTTTCTTAAGGGTTTGCAGTAGTATTTTCAACTCTGGTCTGTGATACTTCTTCTTGAATAATAGTACGTGTGATAACTAGCTCCCTTATCATATCAACATCAATTATCTCTATATCCATGGCAGTTTTCTGCTTTTTAGATGTCTCAGGTTCCTTTGTATCCATCTCCGTGGCCTCTGGTTCTGACCTTTTCTTGGTAGATATCTGCTCCACTTTTCCCTGTGCAGTATTTGACTGTGAAAAATCTATATGATTTCTAGCCTCTACAATCTCCTTTAAAGGCTCACTGATCCAGATCTGATCATATATAAGAGAATTGGCCTCTCCCATCCAAGTTTCAGCCTGACTGTGCTGAAATATACCTCTGCCATACTCCTGTCTCCTTTGTGAAATAACATGTTTAGGGTCATATTTTACAGGTGGTACTTGAGGGAAATCAAGTTGCTTCAGAACTTCTTCAATAATGGGCAATGCTGCTTCCTTCTTTAAAATAAAATTTCCCATAGTCATAGGATATTTTATCCATGAACTCCTTTTCAATGATGGGGCAGTGAAATGTTCTTTATCTGCAGAGATCCTTTGCCTCATTACCTCTAAAGCAAATACACTAGTAGTTAAAAATATAGGCAACGCATATGGTGATCCAGTGAATCCAAAGACTCTGACAAGGGAGAAGTTTTTTTCCATGAACCAATCTCCAATCAAATCAGGGTTTAGGATTTCTTTCAAGTCATTTGAAATTCTGCTGATCTCTGGATTAAACACTCTGAATAGATTAAGTACGATCAAATCCATGAATTTGGCATAAGACCAGGCATGGTAAAATGGTGAAGAAGGAGGCCATTTCTTGAAGGTTTCTGAGTCTGTAATGGCTAGTGCTCCTAACTTAGCATGAATTATCAAAGCATATAAGTATGCTTGATACCTGAAATGATAGATTTTGGAGAAATTGGACAACTAAAAACACATTTCTTTGGCAAAATATTCATCAAACCTAAGGGGTGATGTTCCAGGTCTATCTAGGTATAGGAAAATTCCTAACATTGCTTCAGTTACCTCCGAACTAGTGTCTGACCCTAAAATTTGACTTAATAGGGTTACAGAAGCAGCAATAACTAGTAAAAAAAGTTTAGATGAAAAAGGAACAGACAGGTTCTCCATTGGTTTGAACAAAACCTTCTGATACATTCGTTCTTTATCCTTAGTAGAAACTTTCTTGTAAATCCGGGATATTTCAGCTTCATTAAAAGAGATAGAAGTTGAAACGAAATCAGCAGAATATTTCAGGGTTTCCCTAAGGGTTTGAGGGTCTACTTTGCAGATAATTCGGTCACCCTGGTAATTCATAATTACTCCCTCTGAGGTTGAAATATTTTCAGCACATAAGGATACAAATTCCGGGCAACTAGGTAAAGGATACAATGTAGAAGGGATCAAAGTACTGTACAATTTGGTATGGAACTCGGAATTGTCAAGGGATGCAGTACTGAGGTCATTGTGACTGGTAATGATATCAAAGGGTTTTGAAATTGGGTCATATACATCCCAGAAATGGTCAGAAATCAGGTCTTCGTAGGAATCTAAGGTTTTTACAGTGGTAAACATGGTGAAAGCAGGTAATTCAACAGAGGAATACTCAGAAATTGTGTACCTGAGGGTAAGGGCTGACTGTAGTTACTCACAGTTGAAATGTTGATAGTATATCTGGTATCTGTAGCAGCTGAACCAATCGAACCTTGATCTCCGAGCAGAAATGGCGGAAACAGTCTTTCAGTGGTCTTTGACGGTAACATGTACGGTGGAGCCTCCTTAGTTAGTGCCCTGATAGATTGGGCTGAGTACTATTGTTGGACCCCGCATGCATATCAAAGAGATATAGCACCTGGCACTCCTTTGTCCGTAGGATCCTGTGAAACCTAGCCCCTACAGCCAGATTACTTAAAAAATTAATACCTTAGACCAGGATACCAAATTTTATGAATTCTGTCAGCATAGTATTACTCAGGGAGGATTAATACTCTGATAGGAGTAGTACTCTAAAAAAGAGTTCTGGTCGTAACCACACTCTTCTTGGGGCCTATCTAAAAATATTCCTCTGGTTTCACTAATTGTAGTGGTACCACTCACAAATAACCTATTTTCAATGGACCCACTCCTACCATTATGAGTGACCTATATAAAAATACTCCTGGAAAGACGCCATGGAGTACAAGCTCAATAATCTGGAAACCAAACATTAACAAAGCTTCACCACATAGGTCACCGAGAGTCATAATATGCTCCTGCAATAGATTGTATCCCTACGAGATGTGATTATGAAAGATAAAGGTATTTATCAAAACCCCTCGAAACACATGGATAGAGGTTAATCTTCCTATGGGGGAGGTTCATTACATGGTTCCCACTTTCCTGAGACTCAATATAATGTGTGGCATCAATATACCAAATTTGACATGAATAAGTTTTATGGTTCTGACCCCACTGGCTGGGTGACCAGATGGAACACTACTTTTATCCATCCACCAGATTACTGATGATCTGCTCAAACTCAATGCGAGTTAACATGTTAAGCTAGACCGCAGCGGAAAATAGGATATCGTACATTTCTGTACGGGTATCCATTTTCCGCTTCCACTCAGCGACAACCACGTAGCACCCGTCACATCTCAGCGGAAAACAGACTTTCTTTAACCTTCATGATAGATGTATTATCCGCTGAGATCTAAGCCATCAAATCTTGGCGAAAATTAGCGCTGCATCTACAGCCCTTGATCTGTTCTGGCGCTTAACCTCCGTCGGGCCCACTGTACTTTATAGCGGAGATTTGACCGCTCCACTATTTTACTTCATTCTTTGGGTTTTCCGACAATTCTCTTTCCAAACTAACATCTCCTCCAATGTTTTAAGACCTCCGCTAAGCACGGAAAAGCATTTCTTCACAGAAATTTTCCAAATGAGAGTCTTTTTTTAATGAACAACACTATTTTTTCCATCGACCTTTGCCAGAAATTTATACTGTGATAACAGGTGCCTTGTGTTATCACTCCGTAATTTCTTTGTGGAGTAGGAGGAGATGGAAGAGGCTCCTGTACCCTGCCTAGATGTAGCAGCTATTCAACTTGGAAACCTTTTTTATGTTTTTGCTGGATACAAAACTATTGATATTGTAAGTTAACAAGCCCATTATCTGAATAGACTGGTTAATAATCTGTTTAGACTCTTAGATTTCATATGCGTGTGCATTATCTTTATGAGTTGGGAATATGATTTTTTTTAATGTTTTTCTATACATGGCACAATTGACTTTGAAGGTGAGCATTGCAACAAACTAAGTAAACTAAGTAGGCTGGGAAATATTTTTATAGAATTCCCTCTCTTCTAGCTTTTTTTCTCTATTTCAAACACCTTTACTACTTCATGTCCAATCTCACTATGTTTGAAATTGGGTTACAAAAGTTGTTTGTGCCAATTGTTTGAATGTTTACATCTTGAAATTTAATACATCATCATGTGATTTTGGTTGTAATATATCCAATAATACTTTCTCTTGAATCTGATCTACAGAAGTTTCAACCAATAGTTTTATTTTGGCAACCTTGAATTTTGTATTCCACCATGTGATTCTTGATGTCTAATATGAATATATTCTTGAGAATAGGTTAGAGAAGTTATTTGAGCCAATATTTTCCTTTTTCACACCTTGAACTGTCATAGATCACCATGCACTTCTTGTTTTACAATAATTAATGTTGGGAATCCTCCAATGTTGAAGAAGAGCATACCAAATCTAGAAGAGGAGTCAGTATTGAAAATTGCACTCTCAAAATTCAATTTCATTGATGGCTTATCAAGAAAACTAAAAAAACATTCTGAAAGGAAGTAATGAAGTGATCATCCATAACTTTAGTCGGAACCAATTTGTTAAAAACAAGTGATAGATCATCCATCATACAATAAAAGATATGAAATCTTCATTGGGTTATTTCACCTAAAAGGTATTCCAATGGCAAGAAAAGAAGATTGATTAAATTTGTAGACTACCCGCCATTTACACAACTTTCAGTGAGGACATCCAAAGAAAAATATTTAGGGTTTGGAGTTAATGGGGACTTGAAAACACAAAGTAGCCTCGACATAACTAATTCATTGGACAACATAGCTCTAACCATTCCAAGAATGGGTTTGCACCTCGAGAAATTTGATCTAGAGCAAATATTAGGTCTACAGCAAATATGTGTTTCATAGCTCTATTTTTCTGCTTTGAAGATTTCTCCTTTTTAGTGATGGTACACATGTTTAAACTTTAAGCATTTACCTGCAGGTGATTGAACATATGGAGGTATCATATCATCATTCGGCTGTTCTCATTCTGTGTAGGTTTGTGTTGCCTCATCTTTGTATATCTCTGTAGTTATCATGCCTCACCTTTGTGTTGCCTCGTCTTTGTGTAGGTTTGTCGTGCGTCATCTTTGTAATCATGCTGTTGTTCTCATCTCTTGGTCTGGTACAGGTACTCTGTATCTCTTCTCTGGTCTGATCTTAATTGTAATACTGTACAGCTCTGTCCAGATGATAGGACCATCAATGACAACATACAGATCTGTCATCAACAATATCTTTCTATGGTTGGCTTTGTATTGTAGTATATTGTTAAATTTCTCACTCCTTAAATTATGATTGTATCTGTAATATGTACATTTGTCCTGTCCTAAGAACACAGAAGATAATTGCTTTTGAGAGTGGAATATATGGACTGCAGCATACTGAGTGAAATCTTTGTGGTGTGTAGAGTTAGGAATTCAGTTGACATTTCTGCAAAAGATACGGAAACAACAAAAGGCAGAGTGTCTCCTAGGTCAAAAAACATATCAAATGGGTCTCCTTTGGAAAGAGACTCACAAATCATTGACAAGATCACAAAAGTTGATATAACAAGCAAACAATCAAGGGTACAAATTTGCATAGAGAAAGATGAAAGTAGCAGCAGCAGTGAGAGTGATGATCATTCCTCTGACATGGATATTGAACCCAGCTTTCAGAAGGTGAAGAGAAACAAAAGAGAGAGTGAGCCTACTATAGATGAAAATTCTTTACATCAAACATAATCTAAGGTAGTGCAAATTTATCTATTTCATGAGTATTATTGCTTCTCCTAATCTCTGGAATTGTAGCACTATCTTTAGACAAATATTTTAGAAGTTCCATGGTTTGTCTTTATAGAAATGTTGACTTGCTGCTTTTATACTTTCAGGTGGACTTGCCTATTCAATATGAAGATTTTTCTATTGAATGTCTTGGTACCATTGATCCTCGGCCTACAAATCTGTGCATATATTTATTAAATTTTTTTTTTAAAATGTTTACAACCTGTCGGTTAACCAACACCTAGAAAATTTATAGACTGTCGATTAACCGACACCTAGAACATCTACAGACTGTCGGTTAACCGACACCTAGAACATCTACAGGCCATTGGTTAACCGACGCCTTGGAGCATTTGATCGACGGTAAGAAGCCGTCGGTTTGTTTTTTTAAATTTTTCTAGGCGTCACTGGATTTGCATCGGTTAACCGACACCTCTCCAAGGCGTCGGTTAACCGATGGTATGATTAACCGTTGCTGAACCGACGGCTTGGAGTGGTGTCGGACAACCAACGAAAATCCAGCGACGCCTAAAAAAAACATAGTGTCGTACATGCGACAGGGAAATGTCGAAAATTCGACAATACAGCCGTCAGATTTTGGGTCAAAATGTTGTAGTGCTCGTAAGAATCTGAAGGATTGGAGGGAGCCTTCCGACATCCCTGAGCAACACAGTGTGAAAGTTTAGCGGGCTGAAAACCAACCAACCAATGAGATCAGCGGAGAGTAGGACTCTGCGCCACGATATCTCCGGAGAGAATATAAAATCACAGCATCCCCTAATGGCCAACTATCGATCAAAAATAGTAAATCAAGAGCACACACCTAGAGAAACTAAAACCAAGAGCAGACAAACAGAGTGGCTAAATGAGCTCCCGACACTAGATCTGGTATGTCTCGCCTAGGAGAGGCTTCAGACTCCCAAACTGTAGCTGGAGGTAATTGAATCTGTTATAGAGACACCTAGGCTTCATTGCATGCAAAGGGTTGTAACCCTCAGCAACAAACAATTTTGCTGTCCAATCCCTGTCTGAATCAGGACACAAACAATATAACCACTACAAGTACCTTATGCGATACCTAGGTAAGGAAACTATGGTCACCATAGTATAACCAATGCTCAGGGGGACAGTCGCAGGTGGGATCCGTCGTATGCGCAGGGTATCTAAGCCCGAAACTCATGAGCGTCAAATCCCCAAAGAATCCACAAACACAAACAAACCCTAGAAATATCTCCCACATTCAGTTGGTATTGGAGGGATATCTCCTCAACCAACCTCCCGTGACCTCGTGCTTAACTCTTGTTTGAGTACAGCTTCATAAGAACAATGATGTATACCATGGATTCCTCCACTCCCTGCTTAGACACCTAATGTTTCGTCTAGTAGTCTTGGATTGTTAACTCACAATGATCTATTCGAAGACCCTAAACCTATGCTAGTTGGTATACCCTATAAATAAAATCTGTCTAATCAATTTTAAGATTAAACGTTAATTTTAATGGCTTTGGTTACTCAAGGGATATGGTCATGAAACTAGTGATGTATATGACTCAATAGTATGCAAAATTGTCAAATCCTAGACTCATCTATCCAATAAAAATGATGCCACTAGCATGCAAAATCAATCCAACGGTTCCGAAATAAAAATGAAACTCTTTTATATTTTCAATGCATAAGAAGAACCTAAATGAAAGCAGCAAGCACTCAATGCAAGATGCGATACATTAAAGAATTTTTTTTTGTTTGTATTTTTTCTTATAAGCGAAAGGAAAATGCAAAACTATATCTATTTTTTTGTATTTTTCAATATAAGGAAATGAAAAATGCAAGCAAAATCCTACTATCTAGTCACTGAAATGCAAGGGAGATCACTAAGACAACCCAGCAGACTCCAAACAGTAAGACTCATCCAACGGGATGAGCTCGATAGGAAAAAAAAAGCAAGGCTAAATCCAAAGATGGGTAAAAAACCAACAAGGCTCAACCAAGAGAAGAGAAGAGTTCTAGTCACAAACAAGGCATGGAACAGTCAAGAATTAGGCCAACAAAGAATTAGGATCATCCAAATCCAACCCAGTAACAACCAAAAGTCATAAATCAACCAAAGCCAGAGTTGTACGCTATTGTCAAATGAATACCTGCGAGCAGTAGTGTAAATAGAGGCGGGTGTACGTGGGCAGAGCTAAGCTCACCCGCGGGTAAGGAAATGAAAATGGGAAAACAAAGAGTCCAATGGCTTAGAAAAAACCAGTTTTCTATAGTGTATCTCAACGACCAATCAATGACACAGAGCTTTGACAAACAACAACTCTAAATAAGGACTAATGATAAAAAATCCCCCAAAATGGATGTTTTCCCCAGCAGAGTCGCCATTTCTGTGTTGGAGAAAACTTCCTATGGCTTGGGGTGGGCCACAACAGATAGCTGAATACCAGAAATTAACTCAATTCTCAGTGCTATGCTATATAAATGACAATGCTAAGATAATGAAGAATATAACCAACCTCGATCCAAATGTTTGATGTAGATCCCCTTTGGAGCTTTCAACTCGTACACTTGAACCTACAAATTAGCCTTGATAGAGAATAAACAACAAGCCCATATAATATATAAACGACATTAACATCATCAGTAGCAATGGTCCATGATATTATAAGTAAATGCAACCCAATGTAATATAAACAACATTCACAACATTAATGGACAAGAATATGATTATTTCTATTAATAAATAACAAGAAGTACAACGTGATATGACCTCTTGCTGGAAACCAATCTGAACCAAGCTCTGGTTCAATCCACTTGTGCCTCCACCACTTCAATCCTCCGTGGAATGGCAAACTCAAACTATGATAGGAGTTTGGCAGGTGAACATAAAGGGGTTCACAACTACAAGGATCAATGAGTGTAGACTCAAGATAGGGAAAAAATCCACTAGAGTTCTCTTGCTCTTCTATCTCCTCCCATCCATAAGCCATATGTGCTCAATATATAGTCCTCCAAAAGGTAAGTGAAAGGACACATCGAGACGTTTCCGGGCAAATGGAGGGCCAAAGGTCACCCTATGACCGCTTTTTGGGAGTAAAACGTAATAAACCAGTGGTTTTTACCATTTTACATGCTACCCATGGGCTATAGTGATGCAACTCACAGGTAATCCCATTGTAATGATGCAGCTAGCGCACAATGGAAAAAAATTAGGGAAAAATAGTGTCTGAAGGATATAAAGTGGATCTGAGTCAGTGAAATGGATCCTACAGGCCAAAGAGTGCTGATGCTCACAAGGTGGAAAATTACGCTATAACAAGTGCTTCGCTTCTTGAACCTTATTTTTCTCTTTCAAGAATGATGTTATATGAGGATTATAGCCATAAAGTGCCATAAATGGCAATATTTTTTATGAAGTATGGAAATATATGATGCACCACCATTTTGCTAAGGGAAGCTAGGACCTGTTGTATTTTTTAATCAAATGCAAAGAAAAAAATATTCCCCTTTAGGAATTTAGTTACGGTGGTGTTCCTTATCCTTGTAACTTGAGAATCACATAGTATATAACAAGATTAGCATTCAATAAATTAGAAATAAGAAACACAAGACGATAAATATGAGACAATAATAGTAGAATATGGCAAAGAGAGAGATCTATTATTATGGGAACAATGTTCTCAAACCTCTTATTATAGGTAGACCATTCACATGAGAAGATATTTGTTACAATATTCTTCGCAAAGCACTTGTAGCCTTGAATCTCTTTAAATAATATTCAAATGTCCAAAATCTTAACTACTTGACATGGTCAAAATAGAACTTCCAAATGGGTCTTAATTAATAAAGAGACCCTTTGTACATTCACTGTTGAACACTAACTTATTAGGCCTTAGTAAAATTTTATGACCTTGTCATATATATGATTAATTATTAGTGTAAGGAAAGTTAGTCTAGGGCCCTAACATGCCCTCCCCCTTCAAAAGTAGTTTTTTCGTAAATGTTTAAGGTGCAAAATTTCGTGCAAAATGTTGGTTGGTTCCCAAGTTGCATTTTCTAGCAGCATGTCTTTCCATTAGACCAAAAATTCCTTGATGATGTTCCCCCACAATTATATTTCCTTGGAAGCTAAAACAACAATTGGTTGAAGCCAAATGGAGCCTTCATTGTCTAGTTCCAATAAATTGGTCTATAATTTCGAATTGTTCCCATGACTCTTCTTGGGAAAGAAATATGGAAGACAAGGTGAATCTTGGAGCGGTATGACAGAGCAAGATTATAGGCTACTCGTCTAATGCTCTGTAGAATGGTGTATGGTCCAAATAAATTTGGATCAAGATTTTGATGGAGATGGGCCTTAATAAATGTATGTTTATACTGTTGTAGTATTTAAGAAACACTTGATCCCCAATTTCGAAGGAGTGCTTGGAGTGATCTTTATTGACATGTTGCTTCATTCTATTTTTGGAAAGAATAATATTATATTTAAGTATGTGGAAAATTTTATCTCTAGTGTGGAGTGTGTCATCCACTTCCTAAATTGATGAGGTACCTAGTATATATGAAATCATTGATAAGGGTTTTTGGTCATACAATGGTTCATTTGATGTCATATTTCAGGAACCATGACAAGTGATAGTATACCATCAATTGGAAAGAGTAAGCCATTGGGCCCATTGATGTGTCTTATATGACATAAATTGGTGTAAGTAGTTTTCTAGGAACTTATTGACCACTTTAGTTTGAGTAGATATTTGGGGGTGGTATGCCATGTTGAGATTCAATTGAGTGGCTTGCTGTTTGAATAGATCTTTCTAGAACTTTATGGTAAAAGTAGGGTCACAATTACAGACAATAGAAATGGGTGTGCCATGGATTTAGAAAAATTGATCAAGGAAAAATTTAGGGGTGAAACTTTAGGGGTGAAATTTATTCCATGGGATAAGCTTTGAGATTGTTTTTCCAAAAAAATATTTGTCAGTTTTTTTTTAAACCGATTTGCCCAAATTCCATGGGATACAATTTTTTTACTCTAAAAATCACCAAAAATTGTCCATAAACTATATAAAATCCTTAGAAATTTTAATCCTTATAGAAAAATATCTCCCAATGTTTTATTGTTAGAATTTTAAGGATTAGTAAGGTTCGGGAAGTTTTCTACACTTAAAACCATGATGGATCTGTAAAATTTTCCCTAGATGTGGAAACCTTGACATTGAGTTGGCTTGATATCATTCATGAATATCCACATACAATCATCTAATTCATTGTGTGTTTTCATAAACTCGACTACTCAATCCTTTGTATTTCCAAAAAACTACTTGACATGGTCAAAATAGAACTTCCAAATGGGTCTTAATTAATAAAGAGACCCTAGCAATTTGACATGAGTCAAACAATATAAATGTCTCATCGCGAAATAATTGTATCTTCGACCTATTGGTATTTCAACATGACATAATATTGAAGTGAACCTATGAAAGTCACAATGCTATATGATATTATGGTCACTCATAATGTTGCAATGCGACAACTTGTTGTAGCCAACCAATTAGTATTGATATGTGATAGTATTTCAAATTCAACTTGTTCGTGTTATAATTTGACATAAACTACAAGCCAACCTCTTAACATCACAATGTGACTTGACATTCAAGTCAACCATAACATGAAATGTGATAATATTGATGTCAACCTTTCGTATCGAAAAGTCAACCATATTCAACCATTGTTAAGAAAGGTAAAAAAATAGTAAACAATGGTCAACCATAGTCAATATTGGTCAAGGTGGTCAACCATAGCTAATACTCATCAAACATGGTAAACATTTGTCAAACATGGTCAATTATAGTCAATCATCATCACCCATGGTCAATAATAGTTGACGGAAAGTAAACATGGCAAAATGTAACCAAACATAATCAACAGCAATCAACCATAATATAAAATAGTGAACCAAATACAAACATGATCAACCAAAGTTAACCATAATTAGCCATGGCTAACCGTGACCAAACCTAATAAATCATGGTTAAACATAGTTAACCATAATCAAATATGGTTAATCCATAATTAAATGTAGTTAATGATAATCAAATATAATCAACTATAATCAACTCTAATCAACAAAAATCAATCATGGTTTACAAAAACTAATCATAATCAATAAATCAATCATAATCAATTATAATTAACCAAATTTAACCATAACCATCTAAGTCAATCAAACATTTTCAAACACAATACACATAATAAACTACATAAACATCAATGATTATCAAACACAATACACATAATAAACCATGAACAACCATATTAAAACATTACTAAAATAAATCATTTAAAATTTTACTCAATTGTGAAACATTTCATATATAAAAAATGATTCCACCTTGAAAACTAAACTTTTGAATCATTTAAATATAAAAATATAAAGAATTGATCCATAAACCCCAACGAACTCTTCAGAGTTAATTTTCTCTTAGTAAATTAAACTATATTTTCAACTTTATGAATGGAATAAAAAACTTAGATTGTTGCTTTCGAGTTTGCAGGGTCCATTTAAGGTTGTCTTCCAGACAGAGCTCCGCTGATATTTAATGCAAGTACCGCAATTTTGTTGTGAACGCACTCAGAAGTGTTGTAACCCGTTTGACAGGCTGTAAGATGTTTAAATGCACGATCAATGTCTGAAACTATATTTAAACCTCTGATAGTATCAGCTAACGGGGCGCCTTCTTTAAGTATATCATTGATAACCAGAAGGCCATTTTCAAGAGCCTCGAAATTATGTCGCTCCTGGTCTTGTGCTTCAAGTAATTGCAGTTCACTAAGACGACATTTATCGGGAGTCTCAATTGTTCTAGCGATGCAGATATTTATAGCTTTGACGATTACTTTTACGTAAGAAATCCCATCGTTATTAATAATATCTAATGAAAGGATCCGGGCTCTTCGCAGAATTGAAATCCCGTAGTTCAAATCTTCACTACTGATATCTGTTGCTGGAGAGCGAGATAACTTATCCTTGGCAGGCATAGTAGCCAGTTCAGTCAGTTGGCGATGACTGATTGGATCAACGCGCACATTGTTCTCATCAGAAAGTTGACATAACAATCGCAATACAATCGACTGGAATTTCAGATAACCCTTACTGCTACAGTGCGCAGTAATCAGATTTTTTAGTAAACCTCGAAACACTGTTGCTCCCATTGAATTTTTTCCAACGATGTCAGATGATGTGAGACCAATGATATCAACAACTCTCACAATTTCTTTACAAACATCTAAAACGTCTTCCTTCAGCTCCATATTTTCTTGGATGTTGCTGTCTTGAAGAAGCGCGTTTGTTTGAATATTGAGTTTGTCTAAATATGCGAAGCCATTTAAATCTCTGAACGTCTGTATGTTTTCATCGTGATACTGACAATAGAGCCTCAAGAGATTGATTTTCTTCCACATCTTCAACCAGTATTGCTTTTGCAAACCCAAACTCTGTGAAACACCATCACGTAACATTTTCAAATGTTGCTTCATCTCTTCCTTCTTTATAATGTTCGTATATTCTGCGATTACATCGAACTCCGCACCATCTGCGGAAAATTCGTTATGTTTAAGGTGCTGTTGCATTTCTACCCTCAATTCTTCATGTGGGATGATACTCTTGATGTGGAACCATTGTCTGGTGAAGGGGTTGCTGGCATGGTGCGTAGTTTCCCAAATGGTTTCTAGAGTTTTCCTATTATAGATGGCTTGAGTCGGATCTTCATCAATTGATAATCGGACGGGATCGTAAGCAAAATCCCCTGAGATTATGTCCATGTATTTGTCAATATCTACATTTTCCTTCTTTTGTTGCTCAATGGAATTCGCAGGAGTCATTCTGAGGGAATAAAGTATCGTCTATGCGCGGCTCTATAAAGCTGCTTGAAGCATATTTCATTTTAAGATTCTAGAACGGCAGTTATATATAATTTGATATCGAAGCCGTGCACCGTTTTGAAACAACCAAAATTATGATTATTTGCTCTTAAATAGATAAAAGTAAATGTGTGATCATATATTTAATAGACAATCAATATAAAATGGTGCGGAAATTCTGCGAGATTGAGGTTTGAGCTGCCATGTCCTAGAGCATGATGTAGCATCTTTATCATTCAATGACCCTCGGTCTATGTTTCTCCATGAAACTACATCACCAGATTTGATAGGAGCTGCAATAATTGCTTAGAGTGGAAACTTTCGAAGTAAGCCTAGCTCGGCGTGTGTCCACTAGATAACAAAAATCCATGCCATATGCATTATATCCGGCCCGAAGGAAAAGCATTAGGAAAGAAATCAGGGTTTGATGGTGGCCGAAAGGTAAAAAATTTGAAGGAATGTGCCCGCCTCCTCGGTTGATCAGGATGGACAGTCTAGATCAACGGCTGATATTTAGTTCGTGATCTGAACTTGCACGGAGAAAGTCACGACTCAGATTTGCGAAGTTATGTTATCGTGCCGCACCTTTCAACGGCAGAGATTCAATCTGATGCAGATCTATGGTTCAGGTCTTGTTCACATTCTCAAGTTGTGCGCCAGACCGACGCCACTCAGATTTGCGAAGTTGGTAAAAGGCGCATCTATGGACGGCCTAGATCTGAGCAAAGGGGCAATCCACGGTCACGAGGGCTTCATAGATAAAGGGCGCTGCCAAAGTAGCACGAAATAGACTTGCGGGCCACGGAGGTGTTTAAAAATAGAAAAGGAGGGAGGATCTACGGTTGTAGATTGCCAGCATGGATGGACGGATGACATGTCTCCATCGCTAGCTTACTTGTAAGGAAGATATTGGTCATTTCATATTATAAAAAGCAGGTCTGCGCAGGGATCCACACCATATTTTGTCATGTGCGCATTCGACAGTGGAGAGAGCTGACTGTGCAGAGCCAACCAGCCAACCATACGCCCAGAGCACCCTCTTGATTGTCGGGCGACCAGGTAAGCCGTTTCTCACCGAAAGCTATTTAAATGGCAGAAGCTGTAGAACCTCCCGGTTTCGAATCTCCTCAGTTGACCGACCTGGTAGAAGCTAAATATTATGACGTTTTTGATAACATGCTGATTATTTCCCTTTGGACACCATTAAAGAAAAACTAGAAGCTCTAAGGACCGGGTCAACCAGATACCCACCAAGTTTACCAGTCTTTCTTCCACTTGTTCACTACAACTCAAACCCCTAGCTGTCCCGAGTTCGTGGACTGGTGCGCCGGTCGTTACTCCCCTGAGCAAATAGCCATCCTGGATGCATCAGACTCCAAAATCCTATGCTACATAAATGCTCCGGCTATTAGGAAAGCTTTGGCCATTCCCCCAGAATTCTGTCATAAAGCCCAAGATTATAAAATGGAATCCCTCATTCAGTATTTTCGTCAAGCCTCTAAAGACCTTAAGAAGAGTTTCTACTAGGCGAACCTACTACCTAGTATTTTCCCTCCGAAAACCCCTTTCCCTACTGAAGCCGAGCTATTCAAAGAAGAATCTAAATATGTTATCTCCATGCTGGCCCAATTCCTAGGGTTGGATAGCGACAGATACCTAGCCGAACCCCAAATCAGCCTCATGTTCGTCCTGAGTAATTTCCCCGTTGAGCCCTCACACCCTAACTCGCTTGCCCAGTGCTCCTGCCTAAAATTCGACGACGCCCTAGCAGATAGTATCCATGCCCAACTCATCGAGTTCCCCAACACTAGATCTTTTAGGTTTTAGTCATATCTACTGAAGATTTTCCTAGTAGCGCAGGAAGAAAACCTACAGGGACCGGAGCTACAGATCACTGAAGAAATTTACTCAAGTTTCCAAGTTTTCATGGATGATCTAATGTCAGAGGTCTATTTTGTGTTTTTCCAAAAGAGATTGCCAAGAGTCATGCCTGAAATGAAATATTTGTTACAACCTTCTATGGAAAGGAGGGTTGGGGACTGGTTCCTATTGAAAAACGGGACTGTAATCAGGGTATACGATTTTTCTTATGCCCCCTACGTATTGTCAGCTTTCCTAAGTCCCAGGTTATTCACTCTAGAGTTCATAAGACAAAAACTAAAGGTGGAATATGAGCATTTCCTAAAGGACAAGAAGTGTGCTGATATCAGTTTCCCATGGGCGGTAGGTCCCTTTGTTATAAAAAATAAAGTAGATCTTCCTAACATTGAGCTCATGATGAGTGATCTAGGTTTCTCCTCTAGGGCTGCAATAAACTATGATCCTCACCACATAATCTCTGAGAGAAGGAGGGAGACAGGTAGAAAAGAATACGAGCATTTGGAGCTCCCTGGCCTGGCAGAAAGCACAAATTGGGTGGAGTACATAGAAAAAGGTCAAATGGACATTGATCCACCAGTGGGCTACCTCTCTTCGCTACCAGCAAGCACAACTTCAGTCCCTGGTTCGCCTGAAAAGGACTCGAAATTTGCAGCAGCTCCAACCCTCACCAGCATTGCAGATAAACTCTCACAGCAGAAAGGTGGTGAACCTATGGATGTGGACAGTGAAGGTGAGAGAGCGCTTAAGAGACAAAAGGTGGAAGACCCTGAATAGCAACTGGTAAAGGTAAAAGCGAAACAGCCAAAGAAGGAACAAGTTAAGTTCTCGGTTCCATCCTTTGAGGTTAAAGAACATGTGTTCAGAAATACCCTTGCTGGTCCTACATCACCAGGTGTGAGCATGATGGCGTTATTGAAACAATATTAAAAAGACCCTAAGACATTGTTAAAGGAAGCAAAATTGTATGATGATGTTAGGCAAATATCCTCTAAAGAGCTAACCCTGGTGACCAGTAGAAACCTTGTGCAGAATACCTTGATCCTTGCCTTAGCTACCAAGAGTAAGGCAACAGAGCTAAAGGTGAACCTGGAAGACATCCCACTGCCAGACGTGATTAACCTACACAAAGAGACAGGGGAGGTTCTTTATGAGAAGCTGCTCAAATACACCCTTGACCTGTCAAAAGCACAAACCAACAAGGCTAAAGTAAAGATTCAATTAAGAATAGAAAAGTCTGAGAACAAAAGTCTGAAAGAATAGGTGAAGAGTCTCCAGACCTCACTGCTGGCCACTGAGACTATTGAAGATAAGAGAAAAAGAATCCAGACACCGTTAGGAGAGAAAGATCAGGAGATCCTGAAACTAAAAAAGAAGTTGAAAATGCCAGCTGCCCAGTTGGTAGATGCTACAGAAATTTCAAAACTGGAGGAAGAGAAGGAAAACCTACAAACAGAGCGGACATACTACAAAGATAAATTGATAGAGTCTAAGGGAGGAAGGGAAAAGTGGCAAGAGAACCTGAAATCAGTGATGGACAGTGAAGAAGCTCTGAAAGTTGTAGTCGAAAAGTTAGAGAAGAAACTCAAAGAAAAGGAGCAGGAAATAGAGGTCATGGTCACACCCTCGGTGGAGGCTGGGGATTTCTCTATAGTCTGACAGATAGACCAGACCAGCTTGGACAGCGCAGAAGTAATAAGACTAAAGAAACAAAATGCCAACCTGAAAGCTATGAGAGATACTGCTGAGCGAGAGAAATAGGAGGCAGAAAAAGTGTAATGTCCCCATTTTTTACCCTTGTAATATTTTGGGCTATAATGTAAATAATGTATGCATATTATGTATGAATCCTAGCGTGGAGCTCAAGGCCAAGGCCCCGCTAGTGAACGCTCGATCTAGAAGAGGCAAGTATTTGAAATTATGCTACCCATGTGCTAGTGAACCATGGGAATTGCAAATATGCATCTTAATCTAAATGCCCACAACTAGCTATGCAATGCAACAAAAGATGGGGGCATGATATTGCAAGGAATTGGGAGGAGGATATTCAAACCCTTGAGCCAATTGAGTCAAGCCAAGTGTCAATGAGAGAACCCATGAACCATCAACTACCCATGTTGATTTTTATGCCCAATCATTCACTTCTCCCAAGAGTTGGGTGAAGTAGTTAATGCCTTGGGGATTGGGGAGGTATGGCTATCCAAATTTGAGTATGGGAAAGCCACCCTCATGGAAAATCATGTTCTTCCTTCTTGGGCAAGAAAACACCCACGAATTACCTTCCCAAGCCATTAGTCAGGGTCAGACTTCACCCTCTCACGTTTTGAGAGCTTGCTGGGCATTTTATTTCGAAGCTTGTTGGGCATTTGAGAGCTTGCTGGGCGTTTTATTTTGAAGCTTGCTGGGCGTTTGGGAGCTTGCTGGGCGTTTTTAGAGCTTGTTGAGCGTTTTTGGCTTGTTGGGAACTCGTTTTTGGTTAGCACAGTGGCTGGGAGAAGAGAACCATGAATTGGGGGTTTAATGGAGGTCGTTTTTGCTCCTGGGTTGTCCCCAAATGTTTCCTCAAAACGAATTCTTCCTTCCAAGGTTTATTCCCCATTCTCCCATTTTGTTTAAGCTTGCCCACATTTTTCTGAAGCTGATAGGAACCCCATTTTAGGCATTCTACTATAGAAACGTTTTTGCTACATGTCCAGCGCTTGAGATTTTGCTCTTATGTGTACCTATGCCCAGTTTATGAGTTTTCTATGTGGAGGAGATTGTTGGGGTTGAAATGGGTTTTCATTTTTTTGGCTCGAACTTGAGTGGAAGCATCCACAATTGAGGAGGGTTCAGTATTAGCCTGATAAACCTAGCTATGGACTGGCTTGGCTTAGCTGAAATGATGTTTTGGTTGTGTATGACTTGGATGTCCCCCTTTTCCTTGTAGATATCATGCCCAGCTTGGGGGTGGCCTTCGGACGGAATCAATATATGTTGTCGAAGAGCCTACGGTTTGGTGGAACGTTGCAGCAACATAGCTAGTTGCTTGGGGCAATTGCGAAAGGAAGATAAGTGTACTCTGTCTCTGTATTTTACTTCTGCAATGTCTAATTTGATGTTTATATTGATAGGCTATATGCATATAAAATGTGTGTGGATGATTTGTTTATTTTTGTTGTGCATATTCAATTAAGTTGCATCTGCACACAATGGTTTTTAATTGTATGAATTTTCGAATGGGTTGAGTCTTTTAGGAACAAACCCATAGATTGGTAGCATATTCCCTTCCAGGAGTTGGGTCCAGGGAAGGGGACATTACAAAAAGACAAGAAGGATTGGGAAGCCAAGCACCAGGCTATGCAAGAGGAATTTGATCAGTTAAAACAACGGGTCATAGGTAAGGAAGCGCTACATGAGGCAAGGAAAGTCATATGGGGTAGCTTCATTGTACAAGTAGATCAGCTAAGGCCCTACCTAGATTTTATAGCAGATAAAGAGGTCGTAGTAAAATTAGCAAACCAAGCGATCGCAGTAGAAAACGAGAAATTGAATAAAAAACCTCTTGTCTGTGCCCAAAATGCAGTAGATTTCCTGAGTGGCCTGTCTGAAAGCCAAATGAAAGCAGCAGATATCAAAGATAGAATGACCATCATTGCATGGGCCAAGAACGTGATGTTAAAGCATGAGCAGGTGAGCTTCGTGCATACTGAAATAAATATCCTGACCAGGAAAGTGAAAATGTTCAAGGAAGTTTTCAATCCACTGTTTAAGCAGGGTCTACCTCTATTATGGGAGGAAGACGGGACCATGATGACGAAAGATGAGTACCAGGACAAATTGGAGGAAGTTCAGTCAAACCAGGAATGTTATGCAGGTTTGGTGCAGCCCCTGGAAGGAAAAGTTGTGGTGGAGAAGCTGATCCCAGATTTCGAACTCCTCATAATGTTCAAGAAGTCCCACACGTTGCTCGAAGGGTATTCTTACAAAGAACACACTAAAATGAGAATTCTCTTCAAGGAGCTCACGTCCTCAGACCTGCCAACAACAAAACAGTGAAAGTGGGTTGAGAAATATGGTAAAGGAAAACTAAAGCTAGGTGCATGAAGGGTTCGGGGTTGTTGCAAGCATTCTGCTAGCGGAAGCAGCCAGTTAGTGAGAACAACGAGCTGAAAGAGCATCTCCAATATCATTTTTGTCTTTTGTGTTAAGAGTCAGTAGTCGCATAGTAAAAACAACCCGTAAATGTAAACGGTTGTTGAGCCGAGTTTGGTCATCTTTGTCTTATAGCTGTAATGGCGAATATGCCTTGATTAGGTGCCAATAGGTTGTCAATTGTTTTCTATTTAAGAGAAGGCCAAGCCTGGTGCTCGAAGACATCTATAAATTCAATGTAATCAAAGGGAGAAGGGTTGAAAATTTTGAAGCCTAGGGGTCGTTCTGCGTTGAATAATTTTGATACTATTTTAATATAAAATTGGTGAAGCCTTGCAGGCATTGTTATTCGGAGATTCATGTTTCTTCAGATTTACAGTCTGTCTATTTCTCGTCCCATGTTATTGTGTTTCTTTCTTTGTTAATTCATTTTGTTATGTTGTTCGTGCTTGGTTCAGTGTAGTATTTGAGTGGGGTTCGTATTGATTATGCCCTGTTCATTTCGTTCTAAGCATTTCGCAACTGACTTTTGCTAAAATCAATATGGAATTCGTATGTTCATGCTCCATACCGGTGGACTGTCTATCTTTCTTCTAAATCACCAAATTAGAAAGCATCTCGACTGTAGACTGGTGGCTATCTTGCCTTTGAATGTATGCATTTGCAGAGCATTGTTATAACTTTTATTTGATGTATGTTTGACTCCAATGCCCAATGGGAATGTATGTTGTTTTCAACCAAACCACAGTTAAAAACAATTTGTCTTATTAGCAATCTGACCTTGTGAACGTGCTTAATTGAACATCTTGAGTGATGAAGGTTGGTGCGTTTTTTCATTGCGGACAACCTTGATTATTTCTAGTTTTTCATAAGTTTAAGAGAAATCCCTCTCAGACCGTGCTGGGTAAGTAGCATAATTGTAAAGTGTTTCTGCTATTACCCCAGCCTACCCTCTCCCACAACCTAGGGGGTCATTTTGGGTGCTAACAAATTAGCGCTGATGCCAGGGAGCGAGTTGTCTTATCATCCCTAGGAGAACGACAAAGGATTTTCAACTGTTAAGAGGAGGTTTATGTGGGTAGACAGAAGTTTCCAAGTCCGAATAAAGGTTCTGTTTCTGCCCTGGCGACTCCACTCATTTGCATTTTTGTTGGAAGAGGACTCCACTGGGAAAATCTACGAGCCCAGGTTTCGTTTTGAAGAATTTTGAAAAAGGGAACCCTAGCCCCTAAAAAGATCCATACCAAAGGTAATCCTTTCTCTGAGATTCTGTTGGGTGTCGATAATCCAGAAATCTTGCTTAGGCATAGAGGCAAAACAAGTAAGGCTAGTGCTACCAATGTTGAATATTCTGAGTCTAAAGAGTCATATGGATTCCATGAACTGAATTTAGAAGTGGATATTGGAAAGACCCTACCAAAATCTAAATCATATTTGGATTTGAATTTAGCTTAAGAAAGTCTCAAAGACCTTGATTCGTATTTGTTAGACCCTGTATGGTACAGTATGCAAAACATTGTTAGAGCCGAAAGAGCCAAGCCTCGTCTCCAGACCCTTCAGCCTCGTATAAAGACCAAAAATCTACCTCAAAATAACCCCCCTATAGTCCACAATCCACCCAGACTGATGGCTTCTAGGTTTGCCCCTTTAGTTCTGTCGGCCGCCCTACATGACCTGCCTCAGAATTACTCACAGAGGATTATCACATATGATGGGAAAGGGGATTTTTCAGCAAGGAAGCATGTAGATAATTTTGAAGATTTCATTGACCGAGAAGAGGTGGACTATGAAGATGCTAAGATGAGACTATTCACACAAAGCCTATCAAGAGAGGCTAGGAAATGGTTCAAAGATCTGGCAAATACCTCCATCCCCAACTTTGCAGCTTTCAGGACCCTATTCCTGGATAGATGGAAAGCGACAAGGAGTCCTTCTCAAATCTTGTCCCAATACAATCACTTGAAGAAAGGGAATTTTGAGTCCGTTCATGAGTTTTCTAGTAGGTTCATGAAGGTATACAATTCTATCCTAGATGATATAAAACCATTGGTAGGTGCTGCCAAGCTCCATTATGCAGATGCTTTTGATGGAAATTTCTCCTGTTTGTTGAGAGAAAGAAAATCGCCCTCCCTACTTGCTATGTTAAAGGCTGACATAGAAGTAGAGGCGAACATGATGGCTTCGGGGAAGTTGAAAGGGAAAGCAGAAATAGAAAAGAAGGAAATAGAAATCCACTCTTCCACCTCCACTTCATCCTCTACCAATGATGCAAAGTTTGAAATGATGAGGAAGACTATGGAAAAGTTGATGGATAGGTTGGCCCTAGATAACAAGCGTCCTAATAGAGAGAAGCCTGAAAATCCAGTGAGGAATCCCAACTTCTGAAGGCCACCTCCCCAAAGAAATCAGAGGAACTCTGATGACTAGAAAATAAGGCCCCCTTTCCCTGAGAACATGGTAGATGAGGAATGCCCAAAAGACCCATTAAATGACCAGATACATCACTTTGATACCCTGGACCACGAAGTATACATGACTGAAAGGGAGCATGATTTTTTCACCAAAGGAGCTTCTACCTTCCATCTAGAACTGGACTCAGAGCAGTATCAAATGGGTTACCATAATGTTGTGGATGACTTTCAAAGGAAACTGAAGCTAAGAAATAGGGATGTGAAGATAAATAAAGGGAAGTCCAACCTAAATTAGTCCTTTAGCGCTCGACAGAACACTGATAATCCAAAGGAGTAGCAAGAAACTGCTACACAAAAGGAGATAGGGAGACCAAAGGAAAAGCAACAGGGAACCGTTGCACATAAGGATTAAGAAATCAAGAAGCAGCAGTCCAAGGAGGAAAGACAGTCAGAGCCTACAGAGACGAGTAAACCAATTTCGTCTTTCAATCTTAAGACTGAACTGTCGAAAGTAAAGATATCCATCCCTTTTGATGAGTTGCTGAGAAACAATGAATACCGGGAGCAAATCACCAAAATGGTCAGTGGCCAGGGTGACTGTCAACAAGATATTTTGGAGGTGAACGATGATGCTCCTACCATTGTTTTCGGGCCCAATCTTGAAGAAGAATATGATCAGGATGTTCCCCGTTTCTATTTGAGTTTAAATATTCATGACATGACTCTACATAACCCACTGATAGACTCTAGTTCCTCTCACAATTTAATGCCCAAATCAGTGGTGGAAGAACTAGGTTTGGAAATCACTAGACACTATAAAGATTTGTACTCTTTCGACTCCAGAAAGGTTAAGTGCTTGGGGTTGATAAAAGACATTGTGGTAACACTGACATAGCTTCCAACCAAAAGCATCATGATGGACACAGTCGTGGCCGACATCCCTGCAAAGTTTGGCATGCTGCTATCCAGATCTTGGGCGTCGAAGTTGAGAGGGAACATGTAGCTAGACTTATCCTACGCCACCATCCCTCTATTTGGAGGAAACAAGAGACTGTATAGGGAGAAAAGACTAGCTTGTATGGTTAGCAGTCTAAGCAAGCCGGAGAACCATCCCATTTATTCTGTTGATACCAATTTAGGATCCTCTATATTTTTTAATTATGGGCCTCGAATTGATCCCAAGGTCCCTATACACCTAGAAGTGGTGAAATACAAGGAATTTGCAGCGAGGCATGAGGCTTTAGAAAGGAAGAAAAATGAGGAAGGCTTGTGGAAGATTTATTTTGATGGATCTTTTAGAAAGAATGGCGCAGGGGTAGGAGTCTGGATCATCCCTCCTAATCTGGAATTTAAGGCTTTGTCATACAAATTGATTTTTGAATGCACCAACAATGTGGTAGAATATGAAGCCCTGCTGTTGGGTTTGCAGGCCTTGAAAGACCTAGGAGCAAAAATGATACAGGTGTTTGGGGATTCTGAGTTGGTGATAAATCAGGTGAATGACAGTTACCATACAAAGAACCCCAGGACAGGAGCTTACAGAAATGAAGTGTGGGATATGTTGGGAAATTATTTTTCAGAGTACAAGGTCATGGTGATACCCAGGATTGAAAACCAGGTGGCAGACTCCTTGGCCACTATTGCTGGTGCTTTTAAAACCTTGATCTACTCCAAAAAAAAGTATGAGGTGGAAATAGTGAACAAACCTTCGATCCCAGACAACTCCAAGTATTGGGAGGTGTCCAACGATGACATGCAAATCCATAGATTTCTAGAATTGTCCGATGAGTTTGCTAATGTACAGATTGACACAGAGAATGAAAACCTGGAAGGTTTTGTAGGTGAAGAGTAGACCGAGGGCAATGAGGCTGGAAGAAAGGGATGGAAAAGTATGTTAGGAGGGAATGATATTATCCAGCTGAAGAGTAATTATATCCGCAAGGGTTTGATACCTCTGGAAAAGTTATTCGACCAAAAATATGTAGCCAAGAACCCCAAAGTCGAGCCTGCCAGTGATGCTGTGGAGGACCATAACCTGGTCACTAAGGAGGAGACTCAGATTGTAAAATTGTCCAAGAAGCTCCCTGCTAAAGGAAAATATGAGTATGTGAAATTGATGAAGAAGTACCCAAATTTTTTCACCTAGAATTATGAAGACCTAAAGGAATATGACACTTCCATTATTCAACACTCCATCCCAATCAAGCCAAGAGAGAAGCCTTTCAAGCAGAAGTTGAGAAGGATAAATCCAAAGCTACTTCCTGTGATAGAGAAAGAGATCAAGAAACTATTTAACGCCAAGCTCATTGTCACCCAGAGGTTTTCAAAATGGGTAGCCAATTTGGTACCTGTCAGGAAAAATAATGGGGAATTCAGGATCTGTATAGACTTCAGAAACCTCAACAGGGTATCATTGGAGGGTAACTATCCCCTACCAAAGATGGAGAATTTCCTGCAGAGAGTGGTGGGAGCCGGAAGGATCTCGACGATGGATGGGTTCTCAGGATATAATCAGGTCAAGGTGTGCCCAGAAAATCAAGAAAAAACTGCCTTTACTACTCCCTAGGGCACTTTCATGTATGCTAAGATGCCTTTTGGGCTAATGAATGCAGGGGCCACCTTCTAGAGAGAAATGGACATAGCCTCCGCTGAAGAAAAGGACAAATTTGTGGTGGTGTACATGGACGACATAACAGTCTACTCTAAATCATATAGGGAGCATCTTAAATATCTGGAAATGGTTTTCATCAAGTGCAGGAAATATTGCATTTCTCTGAATCCCAAGAAGTCAAATTTTGCATAGGAGGAAGCTAAACTCCTGGGGCACATTATTGAAAAGGAAGGTATCAAGATCGATCCTAAGAGGGTTAGTGCCATCCAGAAAGTTGGATAACCAAGGAGTAAGAAGGAAGTGCAATCTTTCATTAGGAAAATGGGTTTCCTAAGAAGGTTCATCCATAGTTTTTCCGAGATAATGAGGAGCATTACTAATATGTTGAAGAAAGAAAATCAGATAAAATGGACAGAAGAGGCCACAGCGTCATTCACGAGCATCAAGAAGGCCATCACCGAAGCCCCAGTGCTTGCGAGCCCATATTTTTCTAAATATTTCCTGATTTTCTCCTACGCATCTGAGCATACAATAGCAGGGGTCCTTTTGCAGAAGAATGCCCAAAATGCCGAACAACCCATTGCATTTTTTAGCAGAGTGTTGAGAGACGGAGAGCTCAAATATAATATAATGGAAAAGCATGCATATTCTCTAGTGAAGGCATTGAAGGTCTTCATATTTTACATCTTGCACTCCCATGTTACCGCCCATGTCCCAAATAATGTTGTGAAGAACATCCTCACCCAAGCGGATCCTGAAGGGAGAAGAGCCAAATGGATTGTTGTTCTATTAGAATAAAACCTGGAGATAAATCCTACCAAGTTGATTAAAGGACAAGCACTGGAAAAGTTGATGACTGAGGCAAATTGAGAACCTTTGGAACTGAATTTCCTGTCCAGCCACTCAAATTAGTTAGATGCAGGGGTACAGGTAATACCTGAATTTTCTATGTCTCCTTGGTACACTGATATTGTGTATGTGCTACAAAATCTGCATGCTCCTAGAGGTCTGAGCAAGACAAGGGCTAGGTCTATAAACTTGAAAGCTGCAAAATTCTGCATTATAAACAAGTACTTGTACTGGAAAGATCCTGGAGGTATATTGCTGAATTGTTTGCTAGAGAATGAAGCCAATCAGACCATGAAATATTTTCACAAGGGAGACTGTGGAGGCCACCACTCATGGAAGGTGACAGCCAACAAGATCCTGAGGGCTGGATTCTATTGGCCTTCTCTGTTTGCTAATATGTACAAAGAAACTGTTACTTGCCATCAATGCCAGATTTTTGAAGGAAAAAGGAAGTTGGTCTCACTTCCCCTTAACCAAATCTTAGTGGAGGCTCCTTTCCAGCAATGGGGGTTAGACTTCATTGGGGAGGTAAACCAAAAATCCTCTGGTCATCACAGGTGGATCCTCACAGCCATAGATTATTTTTCTAAGTGGATTGAAGCTATACCCACTAGGAGGGCAACAGAGAATGTTAATACGGATTTCCTAGAGTTGAACATCTTAGCCAGGTTAGGATGCCCCAAGAGAAATGTGACAGACAACGAAGCTTCCTTTAAGTCTAATAAAATGATAAATTTCTGTCATAAATACCACATCAGCCTGAATCATTCCACTGCCTACTACCCACAGGGAAATGGGCTGGCAGAATCGTCTAACAAAAGCCTGGTGAGGATAATTAAGAAATTATTGGAGGAAAACAAGAGGGCTTGGCACACAAAATTGAAATATGCACTGTGGGTTAATAAGATCAGCACTAAGAGAGCCACCGGGGTGTCACCCTTTGAGCTGGTGTATGGAGCAGAAGTTGTTTTCCCCACCTCATTAGGATTGCCAGTCATGAAGCTATTACAGGGATAGGAAGATGAGCCCAATCATGTGCAAAGGAGGATAAATAAGATTATTGAGCTAAATGAGCTTAGAGACAGAGATTATGACAAGGTCTAGTTGCACCAAGAGAAAATGAAGAAAACCTTTGATTGGAAGGTGAAGGAAGAGCAGTTTTAGGTGAATGACTTGGTTTTGAAGTGGGATGCCCCTAGAGAAGATAAACATGGAAATTTTGATCACAAGTGGGTTGGATCGTATATCATTGCAACAAACAGAGGTATGAACACATTCATCCTAGAGCATCAAGACGGGTCGCCCTAAACAGGAGGTCCAGTGAATGGAAGGTTTTTAAAACACTACCTGTATTAATCCATGAAAGTTGACCCTTGTATTATAGTTTGTATGTATATCTATGTGTAACGTATTTCAGTTGAAAATAAAAGATAGGTGGTTTCCTAGAATATTTGAAGTCCGAGGTCAAGGCCCTGTGATCTTAGAAAGGCAGCCACTGTTTTTGTCTGGTTCATATGTTCAGAAATAGGCCAAAGAGATCAAAATGTAGAGTTTCTATTTTGCAAGAAGGGTAGGATTTCCCTAGGTAAGTCGTCCAATGGATAAGGCACTGGTGTGCGGGGGTTCTTTGATACCTCGCAGGGAGGATAACATCCCCAATAGGAGCATGTTGTAAGCACTGGGATTGTGCTAAGTAATCAAGGTAGGTTCTAGGTGAAAAGATGGGTTTGATGAACCTGGGAAACTTTTGAATTAAGCCTAGCTCGGCCTGTGTCCACTACATAAAAAAAATCCACGCCATGCGCATTAAATCTGGCCTGAAGGAAAAGCATTTGGAAAGAAATCAGGGTTTGATGATGGCCGAAAGGTAAAACATTTGAAGGAATGTGCATGCGTCCTTGGTTGATAAGGATGGATGGTTTGGATCAGATGCAATGATATCCAAGGAAATAATCTTCCATCGCAGAATAAGGTGGCAGAAATTTAAGCGCGGGCGGGTCGTTTGTTAGCAGGTATGTAGGAGCTAGATCAATGGTGGGTGATGAAGATCAACGGCCGACATTTAGTTCACGATCTGAACTTGCACAGAGAAAGTCACGACTCATATTTGCGAAGTTGTGTTATCGTGCCACACCTTTCAATGTCGAAGATTCAATCGGATGCAGATCTACAGTTCAGGTCTTGTTCGCATTATCAACTTGTGTGGCAGATCGACGCCGCTCAAATTTGTGAAGGTGGTAAAAGGCGCATCTATGGATGGCCCAGATCTGAGAAAAGGGGAAATCCACGGTCAGGAGGGATTCACAGATAAAGTGCACTGCCAAAGAAGCACGTAATAGATTTGTAGGCCACGGAGGTGTTTAAAAATAGAAAAGGTGGGAGGATCTGCGGCTGTAGATTGCCAGCATGGATGGATGGCTGACATGTCTCCATCGCTAGCTTACTTGTAAGGAAGATATTGGCTGTTTCATATTACAAAAAGAAGGTCCGCGCAGGGATCCACACCATATTTTGTCCTCTGCACATTGGACAGTGGAGAGAGCTGACTATGCAGAGCTGACGAGCCAACCCGACGCCTAGAGAACCCTCCTGATTGTCAGACAACCAGGTAAGCCGTTTCTCAACGAAAGCTATTTAAATAACAAAAGTTGTAGAACCTCCTGTTTTCGAATCTCCTCAGTTGACTGACCTGGTAGAAGATAAAGATTATGATGTTTTTGATACCATGCTAATTAGTTTCCCTCCGGATACCATTAAAGAATAACTATAAGCTCTGACGACTGGCCAGCCATATACCCACCAAGTTTACCAGTCATTCTTCCACCTGTTCTCTACAACTCAAACCCCTAGCTGTCCCGAGTTTGTGGACTAGTGCCTCGGCCATTACTCCCCTGAGCAGAGAGCTGTCCTGGACGCATCAGGCTCAAAAATCCTATGCTACGTAAATGCTCTAGTTGTTAGGAAAGCTTTGGCCATTCCCCAGAATTCTATCATAAATCCCAAGATTATAAAATGGAATCCATCATTCAATATTTTCGTCAAGCCTTTAAAGACCTTAAGAAGAGTTTCTACGAGGAGAACCTACTACCCAGTCTTTTCCTTCCATAAACCCCTTTTCCAGGTGAAGCTGAGCTGTTCAAAGAAGAATCTAAATATGTTATCTCCATGTTGGCTCAATTCCTAGGGCTGGATAGTGATAGATACCTGACTGAACCCCTAAACAGCCTCATGTTCGTCCTGAGTACTTTCCCCGTTGAGCCCTCAGACCCTAACTCAATTGCCCAGCGCTCCTGCCTAAAATTCGACGAAGCCTTAGCAGATAGTATCCATGCCCAACTCATTGAATTCCCCAGAACTAGGTCTTTTAGGTTTCAGTCGTATCTACTAAATATTTTCCTAGCAGCATAGGAAGAAACCCTACAGGGACCGGAGCTATAGATCGCTGAAGAAATGTACTCAAGTTTCCAAGTTTTCATGGATGATCTCGTGTCAGAGATATATTTTGTGTTTTTTCGAAAGAGATTGCCAAGAGTCCTTCCTGAAATGAAAGATCTGTTACAACCTTCTATGTAAAGGAGGGTTGGGGACTGGTTCCTGTTGAAAAACGGGACTGTAATCAGGGTATACAGTTTTTCTTATGCCCCCTACGTATTACCGGCTTTCCTAACTCCCAGGTTATTCACCCTGGAGTTCCTAAGACAGAAACTAAAGGTGGAATATGAGCATTTCCTAAATGACAAGAAGTCTGCTGATATTAGTTTCCCATGGGCGGTAGGACCCTTTGTTATAAAAAATAAAGTAGCTCTTCCTAACAATGAGCTGATGATGAGTGATCTAGGTTTCTCCTCTAGGGATGCAATAAACTACGACCATCACCACATAATCTCCAAGATAAGGAGGGAGATAGGTAGAAAAGGATACGAGCATTTGGAGCTCCCTGACCTGGCAGAAAGGGAAAATTAGATGGAGTACATAGAAAAAGGTTAGATGGACATTGATCCACCGAGAGGCTCCCTCTCTTCGGTACCAGCAAGCACAAATTCATTGCTTGGTTCGCTTGGAAAGGACTTAGAACTTGCAGCATCTCTATCCCTCACCAACATTCCAGATAAAATCTCATAGCAGAAAAGTGGTGAACCTATGGATGTGGAAAGTCAAGGTGAGAGAGCGCTTAAGAGACAAAAGGTGGAAGACCCTGAACAACAACTGGTAAAGGTAAAAGTAAAATAGCCAAAGAGGAAACAAGTTAAGTTCCCAGTTCCATCCTTTGAGGTTAAAGAACACATGTTCAGAAAGAGCCTTGCTGGGCCTGCAGCACCAGGCATGAGCAGAATGGCGTTATTGGAATAATATGAAGAAGACCCTGAGACATTGTCAAAGGAAGCAAAATTGTATGATGATGTTAGGCAAATCTCCTCTAAAGAGCTAACCCTGGCGACTAGTAGAAACCTTGTGCAGAATACCTTGAGCCTTGCCTTAGCTACCAAAAGTAAGGCAACAGAGCTAAAGGTGAACCTGGAAGACATCCCACTGCCAGTCTTCATTAACCTGCACAAAGAGATAGGGGAGGTTCTTTATGAAAAGCTGCTCAAATACGCCCTTGACCTGTCAAAAGCACAAACCAACAAGGCTAAAGTACAGAGTCAATTAAGAATAGAAAAGTCTGAAAGCACGGGTAAGAGACTCCAGAGCTCACTACTGGCCACTGAGACTATTGAAGATAAGAGAAAATGCATCCAGACACTATTAGGAGAGAAAGATCAGGAGATCCTGAAACTAAAAAAGCAAAACCATACACGAATCCACATAATCAGACAATGCAAAATATTACACAAAACGACATAATTAGGTTATGTTCCATACACAACTAAATAAAGAGAGAAAGGAAATGGAAATACTTTTGTGGGAATAAAGTATCGTCTATGCGCGGCTCTATAAAGCTACTTGAAGCATATTTCATCTCAAGATTCTCAGAACGACAATTATATATAATTTGATATCGAAGCCGTGCACCGTTTTGAAACAACCAAAATTATGATTATTTGCTCTTAAATAAATAAAATTAAATGTGTGATCATATATTTAATAGACAATCAATATAAAATGGTGCGGAAATTCTGTGAGATTGTCCAGAGGTTTGAGCTGCCATGTCCTAGAGCATGATGTAGAATCTTTATCATTCAATGACCCTTGGTCTATGTTTCTCCATGAAACTACATCACCAGATTTGATAGGAGCTGCAATAATTGATTGGAGTGGAAACTTTCGAAGTAAGCCTAGCTCAGCCTGTGTCCACTAGATAACAAAAATCAATGCCATGCGCATTAAATCCGACCCGAAGGAAAAGCATTTGGAAAGAAATCAGGTTTTGATGATGGACGAAAGGTAAAAAATTTGAAGGAATGTGCCCTCATCCTTGGTTGATCAGGATGGACAGTCTAGATCAGATGCAATGAGATCCAAGGCCGTAATATTCCATCCTAGAATAAGGTGACAAAAGTTTAAGCGCAGGCGGGCCATTTGTCAGTAGGTATGTAGGAGCTGGATCAACGGCGGGCGATGAAGATCAACGACTGATATTTAGTTCACGATCTGAACTTGCGCGGAGAAAGTCACAACTCAGATTTGCGAAGTTGTGTTATCATGCCGCGCCTTTCAACGGCAGAGATTCAATCCGATGAAGATCTACAGTTCAGGTCTTGTTCGCATTCTCAACTTGTCTTCTAGACTGACGCTGCTCAGATTTGCGAAGTTGCTAAAAGGCGCATCTATGGATGTCCCAGATCTGAGAAAAGGGGAAACACACGGTCAAGAGGGCTTCGTAGATAAAGGGCACTACCAAATAGCACATAATAGACTTGCAAACCATGGAGGTGTTTAAAAATAGAAAAGGAAGGAGGATCTGCAGCTATAGATTGCTAGCGTGGATGGACATATGACATGTCTCCATCGCTAGCTTACTTTTAAGGAAGATATTGGTCGTTTCATATTATAAAAAGCAGGTCTTCATAGGGATCCGCACCAGATTTTGTCCTATGTGCATTGGACAGTGGAGAGATCTGACTGTGCAGAGCCGACCAGCCAACGAGATGCCCAGAGAACCCTCCTGACTGTCGGGCGACCAGGTAAGTTGTTTCTCACTGAAAGCTATTTAAATGGAAAAAGTTGTAGAAACTCCCGGTTTCGAATATCCTCAGTTGACTGACCTGGTAGAAGATAAATATTATGACGTTTTTGATACCATGCTGATTAGTTTCCCTCTGGACACCATTAAAGAAAAACTAGAAGCTCTGAGGACCGGCAAGCCTGATACCCACAATTTTTACTAGTCATTCTTCCACCTGTTCGTTAAAACTCAAACCCCTAGTTGTCCTGAGTTCGTGGATTGGTGCTCCGGTCGTTACTCCCTTGAGCAGATAGCCATTCTGGATGCATCAGGTTCCAAAATCCTATGCTACGAAAATGCTCCTGCTATTAGGAAAGCTTTGGCCATTCCCCCAGAATTCTGTCATAAAGCCCAAGATTATAAAATGGAATCCCTCATTCAGTATTTTCGTCAAGCCTCTAAAGACCTTAAGAAGAGTTTCTACCAGGCAAACCTACTACCCAGTATTTTCCCTCCAGAAACCCCTTTCCCTGCTAAAGTCGATCTGTTCAAAGAAGAATATAAATATGTTATCTCCATGCTGTCCCAACTCCTAGGGATGGATAGCAACAGATACCTAGCCGAACCCCTAATCACCCTCACGTTCGTCCTAAGTGATTTCCCCGTTGAGCCCTCACACCCTATCTCGCTTTCCTAGTGCTCCTACCTAAAATTTGACGAAGCCCTAACAGATAGTATCCATGCCCAACTCGTTGAATTCCCAGAACTAGGTCTTTTAGGTTTTAGTCATATCTACTGAATATTTTCCTAGCAGCACAGGAAGAAAACCTACAGGGACCAGAGCTACAGATCACTGAAGAAATGTACTCAAGTTTCCAAGTTTTAATGGATGATCTCATGTCATACGTCTATTTTGTGACAACCTTCTATGGAAAGGAGGGTTGGGGACTGGCTCCTGTTGAAAAATGGGACTGTAATCAGGGTATACGGTTTTTCTTATGCCCCCTACGTATTGTCGGCTTTCCTAGCTCCCAGGTTATTTACCCTGGATTTCATAAGACAGAAACTAAAGGTGGAATATGAGCATTTCCTAAAGGACAAGAAGTCTTCTAATATCAGTTTCCATGGGCGGTAGGTCCCTTTGTTATAAAAAATAAAGCAACTCTTCCTAACATTGAGCTGATGATGAGCGATCTAGGTTTCTCCTCTAGGGCTGCAATAAACTACGACACTCACCACATAATCTCTGAGAGAAGGAGGGAGACAGGTAGAAAAGGATACGAGCATTTGGAGCTCCCTGGCCTGGCAGAAAGAGGAAATTGGGTGGAGTACATAGAAATGGGTTAGATGGACATTGATCCACTGGGAGGCTACCTCTCTTTGCTACCAGCAAGCACAACTTCAGTCCCTGGTTCGCCTGAAAAGGACTCGGAACTTACAGCAACTCTAGCCCTCACCAGCATTCCAGATAAACTCTCACAGCAGAAAGGTGGTGAACCTATGGATGTGGACAGTGAAGGTGAGAGAGCGCTTAAGAGAGAAAAGGTGGAAGACACTGAACAACAATTGGTAAAGGTAAAAGTGAAACAGCCAAAGAAAAAACAGGTTAAGTTCCTGGTTCCATCCTTTGAGGTTAAAGAACACGTGTTCAGAAATACCCTTGTTGGTCCTGCAGCACCAGGCATGCGCATGATGGAGTTATTGAAACAATATTAAGAAGACCCCGAGACATTGTCAAAGGAAGCAAAATTGTATGATGATGTTAGGCAAATCTCCTCTAAAGAGCTAACCCTGGCGACCAGTAGAAACCTTGTGCAGAATACCTTGAGCCTTGCCTTAGCTACCAAGAGTAAGGAAACCGAGCTAAAGGTGAACCTGGAAGACATCCCACTACCAGATGTGATTAACCTGTACAAAGAGATAGGGGAGGGTCTTTATGACAAGCTGCTCAAATACACCCTTGACTTGTCAAAAGCACAAACCAACAAGGCCAAAGTATAGATTCAATTAAGAATAGAAAAGTCTGAGAACAAAAGTCTGAAAGCACAGGTGAAGAGACTCTAGACCTCACTACTGGCCACTAAGACTATTGAAGATAAGAGAAAAAACATCCAGACACTGTTAGGAGAGAAAGATTAGGGGATACTGAAACTGAAAAAGAAGTTGAAAATGCCAGCTGCCCAGTTGGTAGATGCTGCAAAAATTGCAGAATTGGAGGAAGAGAAGGAAAAGCTACAAACATAGCTGACATAATGCAAATATAAATTGATAGAGTCTGAGGAAGGAAGGGAAAAGTGGCAAGAGAACCTAACATTAGTGATGGAGAGTGAGGAAGCTCTGAAAGTTGAAGTTGAAAAGTTAGAGAAGAAACTCAAAGAAAAGGAGCAGGAAATAGAGGTCCTGGTCATGCCCTTAGTGGAGGCTGGGGATTTCTCTATAGTCGGACCGATAGCCCAGACTAGCTTGGACAGCAGGGAAGTAATAATACTAAAGAAACAAATTGCCAACATGAAAGCTATGAGAGATATTGCTGAGCAAGAGAAAGAGGAGGCAGAAAAAGATAAGAAGGCCCGGGAAGCCAAGCACCAGGCTATGCAAGTGGAATTTGATCAATTAAAACAACAGGTCATAGGTAAGGAGGCGCTACACAAGGCAAGGAAAGTCATATGGGGTAGCATCATTATACAAGTAGAGCAGCTGAGGCCCTACCTAGATTTTATACCAGATAAAGAGGCCATAGTAAAATTAGCAAACCAAGCGATCACAGTAGTAAACGAGAAATTGAATAAAAAACCTCTTGTCTGCGCCCAGAATGCAGTAGATTTCCTAAGTGGCCTATCTGAAAGCCAAATGAAAGCAACAGATATCAAAGATAGAATGACCATCATCGCATGGGCTAAGAAAGTGATGTTAAAGCATGAGCAAGTGAGCTTCGTGCATATTGGAATAAATATCCTGACCAGGAAAGTGAAAATGTTCAAGGAATTTTTCGATCGACTGTTTAAGCAGGGTCTTCCTCTATTCTGGGAGGAAGATGGGACCATGATGACGAAAGATGAGTACCAGGACAAATTGGAGGAAGTTCAGGCAAACCAGGAATGTTTTGCAGGTTTGGTGCAACCCCTGGAAGGCAAAGTTGTGGTGGAGAAGCTGATCCAAGATTTCGAACTCCTCACAATGTTCAAGCAGTCCCACACGCTGCTCGAAGGGTATTCTTACAAAGAACACAATGAAATGAGAATTATCTTCAAGGAGCTCGCGTACTTAGACCTGACAACAACAAAACAATGGAAGTGGGTTGAGAAATATGGTAAAGGAAAACTAAATCTAGGTGCATGAAGGGTTTGGGGATGTTGCAAGCATTCTGCTAGCGGAAGTAGCCAGTTAGTCAGAACAGTGAGCTAGAAGAGCATCTCCAAGATCATTTTTGTCTTTTGTGTTAAGAGTCGGTAGTCGCATAGTAAAAACTACTCGTAAATGTAAGAGGCTGTTGAGCCGAGTTTGGTCATCTTTGTCTTATATCTGTAATGGCGAATATGCCTTGATTAGGTCTCAATAGGTTTTAATTGCTTTCTATTTAAAAGAAGGCCGAGCTTGCTAGTCGAAGACATCTATAAATTTAGTGTAATCAAAGACAGAATGGTTGAAAATTTTGAAGCCTAAGGGTCGTTCTACGTTGAATAGTTTTGAAACTGTTTTAATATAAAATTAGTGAAGCCTTGCAGGCGTTGTTGTTCAGGGATTCATGTTTCTTCTGATTTACAGTCTTTCTATTTCTCCTCCCATGTTATTGTGTTTCTTTATTGTTAATTCATTTTGTTATGTTGTTCGTGCTTGGTTCAGTGTAGTATTTGAGTGGGATTCGTATTGATTATTCCGTGTTCATTTCATTCTAAGCATTTAACAATTGACTTCTGCTAAAATCGATATGGAATTCGTATGTTCATGCTCCATACCGGTGGACTGTCTATCTTTCTTATAAACCACCAAATTAAAAAGCATCTCGACTCTAGAATGGTGGCTATCTTTCCTTTGAATGTATGTGTTTGCAGAGCATTGTTATAACTTTTATTTGATATATGTTTGAATCCAATGCCCAATGGGAGTGTATGTTGTTTTCAACCAAACCACAATTAAAAACAATTTTTCTTGTCAGAAATCTGACCTTCTGAACGTGCTTGATTGAACATCTTGAGTGATGAAGGCTGGTGCGTTTTTTCATTGCTGACAACCTTGATTATTTTCAGTTTTTCATAAGTTTAAGAGAGATCCCTCTCAGAATGTGCTGGGTAAGTAGCATAATTCTAAAGTGGTTCTGTTGTTACCCCATCTTTCCCTCTCCCACAACCTAGGGGGTCATTTTGGGTGCTAACAAATTGGCATCGATGCTGGGGAGAGAGTTGTCTTATCATCCCTGGGAGAATGAAAAAGGATTTTCAACTACTAAGAGGAGGTTTCTGTGGGTAGACAGACATTTCCAAGTTCGAATAAAGGTTGTGTTTCTGCCTTGGCGACTCCACTCATTTTCATTTTCGTTGGAAGAAGACTCCACTAGGAAAATCTACAAGCCCAGGTTTCGTTTATGAAGAAGTTTGAAAAAGGGCACCCTGGCACCTAAAATGATCCATACCAAAGGTAATCGTTTCTATGAGATTCTGTTGGGTGTGGATAATCCAGAAATCTTGCTTAGGCATAGAGGCAAAACAAGTAAGGCTAGTGCTACCAATGTTGACGATTCCGAGTCTAAAGAGTCATATGGATTCCATTAACTAAATATAGAAGTGGATGTCAAAAATCCCCTACCAAAATCAAAATCAGATTCGGATCTGAATTTAGCTGAAGAAAGTCTCAAAGACCTTGATTCGTATTTGTTAGACCTTGTATGGTACAGTCTGCAGAACATTATTAGATTTGAAAGAGCCAAGCCTCGTCCCCAGACCCTTTAGCCTCATATAAAGACCTAGAATCTACCTTAGAATAACCCCCCTATAGTCCACAATCTGCCTAGATTGATGGCTGCTAGGTTTGCCCCTTTAGTTTTGTTGGCCGCCCTACATGACCTGCCTTAGAATTACTTATAGAGGATTATCACATACAATGGGGAAGGGGATGTTTCTACAAGGAAGCATGTAGATAATCTTGAAGATTTCACTGATCGAGAAGAAGTGTACTATGAAGATGCTAAGATGAGACTATTCACACAAATCCTATCGAGAGAGGCTAGGAAATGGTTCAGAGATCTGCCAAATGCCTCCATCCCCAACTTTGTAGCTTTCAGGACCCTATTCCTGGATAGATGGGAAGCGACAAGGAGTCCTTCTCAAATCTTGTCCCAATACAATCACTTGAAGAAAGGGAATTTTGAGTCCGTGCATGAGTTTTCTAGTAGGTTCATGAAGGTATACAATTCTATTCCAGATGATATAAAACCATTGGCAGGTGTTGCCAAGCTCCATTATGCATATGCTATTGATGTAAATTTCTCCCGTTTGTTGAGAGAAAGAAAATCGCCCTCCCTACCTGCTATGTTAAAGGATGACATAGAAGTAGAGGTGAACATGATGGCTTCGGGGAAGTTGAAAGGGAAAGCAGAGGTAGAAAGGAAGAAAAGAGAAATCCACGCTTCTACCTCCACTTTTTCTTTTTCCAGTGATGCGAAGTTTGAAATGATGATGAAGACTATGGAAAAGTTGATGGATAGGTTCGCCCTAGATAGCAAGCCTCCTAATAGAGAGCATACTGAAAACCCAGTGATGAATCCCAACTTCTGAAGGCCACCTCCCCAAAGAAATCAGAGGAACCCTGATGACCAGCAAATAAGGCCCCCTTTCCCTGAGAACATGGTAGATGAGGAAGGCCCAGAAGACCCATTAAATGACCAAATCCATCACTTCGATACCATGGAACATGAAGCATACATGACTGAAAGGGAGCATGATTTTTTCACCAAAGGAGCTTCTACTTCCCATCCAGAATTGGACTCAGAGCAGTATCAAATGGGTTACCAGAATGTTGTGGATGAATTTGAAAGGAAACTGAAGCTAAGAAATAGGGATGTGAAGATAAATAAAGGGAAGTCTGGCCTAAATTAGTCCTTTAGCACTCAATAGAACACAAATAAGCCAACGGAGCAGCAAGAAACTGCTACACAAAAGGAGCTAGAGAGACCAAAGGAAAAGCAGCAGGGAACCGCTGCACATAAGGATTCATAAATCAACAAGCATCAATTCAAGGAGGCAAGACAGTCGGAGCCTACAAAGATGGGTAAACCAGTTTCGTCTTTCAATTTGAAGACCGAACTACTGAAAGTAAAGATATCCATCCCTTTTAATGAGCTGCTGAGAGACAATGAATACCGGGAGCAAATCACCAAAATGGTCAATGGTCAGGGTGACTGTTAGCAGGATATTTTGGAGGTGAATGATGATGCTCCTACCATTATTTTTGGGCCCAAGCTTGAAGAAGAAGATGATCAGGACGTTCCCCATTTCTAGTTGAGTTTAAATATCCATGACATGACTCTACATAACACACTGATAGACTCTGGTTCCTCTCACAATTTAATGCCCAAATCAGTGGTTAAAGAACTAGGTTTAGAAATCACCAGGCCTTATAAAGATTTGTACTCTTTCGACTCTAGAAAGGTTAAGTGCTTAGGGTTGATAAAATACATGGTGGTAACACTGACACAGCTCCCAGCCAAAAGCATGATGATGGACATAGTCGTGGCTGACATCCCTACAAATTTTGGCATGCTGCTGTCCATATCTTGGGCGTCGAAGTTGAGAGGGAACATGCAGCTAGACTTATCGTACGCCACCATCCCTCTATTTGGAGGAAACAAGAGACTGTACAGGGAGAAAAGACTAGCCTATATGGTCAGCATTCCAAGCAAGCCGGAGAACCATCCCATTTATTATGTTGATACCTATTTAGGATCCTCTATATTTTTTAATGATGGGCCTCAAATTGATCCTAAGGTCCCTATACACCAAGAAGTGGTGGAAGACAAGGTATTTGCAGTGACGCACAAGGCTCTAGAAAGGAAGAAAAAGGAGGAAGTCTTGTGGAAGATGTATTTTGATGGATCTTTGAGCAAGAATGGTGCATGGGCAGAAGTCTGGATCATCCCTCCTGATCTGGAATTTAAGGCTTTGTCATACAAATTGACTTTTGAATGCACCAACAATGTGGCAGAATACGAAGCCCTATTGTTGGGTTTGCAGGCCTTGAAAGACCTAGGAGCAAAAAGGATATAGGTGTTTAGGGACTCTGAGTTGGTGATAGATCAGGTGAATGACAGTTACCATACAAAGAACCCCCGGATGGGAGCTTACAGAAATGAAGAGTGGGATATGTTGGGAAATTATTTTTTAGAGTAGAAGGTCATGGTGATACCCAGGCTTGAAAACCAGGTGGCAGACTCCTTGGCCACTACTGCTGGTGGTTTTAAAACCTTGATCTACTCCCAGACAAAGTATGAGGTGGAAATCGTGAACAGACCTTCAATCCCAAACAACTCCAAGTATTGGCAGGTGTTCGACGATGACATGAAAATCAAGAGATTTCTAGAATTGTTCGATGAGTTTGCTAATGTATAGATTGACACAGAGAATGAAAACTTGCAAGGTTTTGTAGGTGAATAGTAGACCGAGGGCAATGAGGTTGGAAGCAAGGGATGGAAAAGTATGTTAGGAGGGAAAGATATTATTCAACTGAAGAGTAACTATATCCCCAAGGGTTTGATACCTCTGGAAAAGTTATTCGACCAAAACAATGTATCCAAGAACTCCAAAGTTGAGCCTTGATGCTGTGGAGGACCATAACCCAGGCATTGAGGAGGAGCCTCAAATTGTAAAATTGTCCCAGAAGCTCCCTGCTAAAGGAAAAGATGAGTATGAGAAATTGATGAAGAAGTACATAGATGTTTTTTCCTGGAGTTATGAAGACCTAAAGGAATATGACACTTCCATTATTCAACACCATCCCAATCAAGCTAGGAGAGAAGCCTTTCAAGTAGAAGTTGAGAAGGATAAATCCAAAGCTGCTTCCTGTGATAGAGAAAGAGATCAAGAAACTATTTAATGCCAAGATCATTGTCATTCTAAGGTTTTCAAAATGGCTAGCCAATTTGGTACCTGTCAGGAAACAGAATGGGGAAATCGGGATCTATATAGACTTCAAAAACCTCAACAGGGTATCATTGGAGGATAACTATCCCCTACCAAAGATGGAGCATATCCTACAAAGAGTGGTGGGAGCTGGAAGGATCTCGACCATGGATGGGTTCTCAAGGTATAATCAGGTCAAGGTGTGCCCAAAAGATCAAGAAAAAACTGCCCTTATACTCCATGGGGCACTTTCATGTATGCTAAGATGCCTTTTGGGATAATGAATGCAAGGGCCACCTTCCAGAGAGAAATGGACATAGCATCCATTGAAGAAAAGGACAAATTTGTGGTGGTGTACATGGACGACATAACAGTCTACTCTAAATCTGATAGGGAGCATCTTAAATATCTAGAAAGGGTTTTCATCAAGTGCAGGAAATATGGCATTTCTCTGAATCCCAAGATGTCAAATTTTGCATAGGATGAAGCTAAACTATTGGGGCACATTATTTCAAAGGAAGGTATCATGATCAATCCTGAGAGGGTTAGTGCCATCCAAAAAGTTGGAGAACCAAGGAGTAAGAAGGAAGTGCAATCTTTCATTGAGAAAATGGGTTTCCTAAGAAGGTTTATCCGTAGTTTTTCCGAGATAATCAGCAGCATTACTAATATGCTAAAGAAGGAAAATCAGATACAATTGACAGAAGAGGCTAGAGCATCATTCACGGGAATCAAGAAGGCCATCACCGAAGCCCCAGTGCTTGCGAGCCCATATTCTTCTAAAGATTTCCTGATTTTCTCCTACGCATCTGAGCATAAAATAGTAGGTTTCCTTTTGCAGAAGAATGCCCAAAATGTCAAACAACCCATTGCGTTTTTTAGCAGAGTGTTGAGAGAAGGAGAGATCAAATATGACATAATGGAAAAGCAGGAATATGCTCTGGTGAAGGCATTGAAGGTCTTCAGAATTTACATCTCGCACTCCCATGTTATCGCCCATGTCCCAAATAATGTTGTGAAGAACATCCTCACCCAAGCGGATCCTAAAGGGAGAAGAGCCAAATGGATTTTTGTTCTATTAGAATACGACCTGGAGATAAATCCTACCAAGTTGATCAAAGGACAAAGACTGGAAAAGTTGATTTCCGAGGAAAATTGAGAACCTTTGGAGCTGAATTTCCTATCCAACCACTCAAATCAGTTGGATGTAGGGGTACATGTAATACCTGAATTTTCTATGTCTCTTTGGTATGCTAATATCGTGTATGTGCTACAAAATCTTCAGGCTCCCACAGGTTTGAGCAAGACAAGGGCTAGGTCTGTAAACTTGAAAGCTACAAAATTCTGCATTATAAACCAGTACTTGTATTGGAAAGATCCTAGAGATATATTGTTGAATTGTTTGGTAGAGAATGAAGCCGAGAAGACCATGAAATATTTTCACAAGGGAGACTATGGGGGCCACCACTCATGGAAGGTGACAGCCAACACGATCTAGAGGGATGGATTCTATTGACCTTCTGTGTTTGCTGATGTGTACAAAGAAACTGTTACTTGCCATCAATGCCATATTTTTGAAGGAAAAAGGAAGCTGGTATCACTTCCCCTTAACCCAATCTCAATGGAGGCTCCTTTCCAGGAATGGGGGTTAGACTTCATTGGGGAGATAAACCCAAAATCCTCTGGTCAGCACAAGTGGATCCTCACAGCCACAGATTATTTTACTAAGTGGATTGAAGCTATACCCACTAGGAGGGCAATAGAGAATGTTATTATGTATTTTCTAGAGGAGAACATGTTAGCCAGGTTTGGATGCGCCAAGAGAATTTTGACAGACAACAAAGCTGCCTTTAAGTCCAAGAAAATGATAAATTTTTGTCATGAATACCACATCATCCTGAATCATTTCACTGCCTACTACCCACAGGGAAATGGGCTAGCATAATCCTCTAACAAAATCCTTGTGAGGATAATTAAGAAATTGTTGGAGGAAAACAAGAGGGCTTGGCACACAAAATTGAAATATGCACTGTGGGCTGATAAGATCACCACTAAGAGAGCCACCGGGGTGTCACCTTTTGAGATGGTGTATGGAGCAGAAGTTGTTTTCCCCACCTCATTAGGATTTTGAGTCATGAAGCTATTACAGGGACAGGAAGATGAGCCCAATCATGTGCAGAGGAGGATAAATCAGATTATTGAGATAAATGAGCTTAGAGACAGAGCTTATGACAAGGTCTAGTTGCACCAAGAGAAAATGAAGAAAACCTTTGATCGGAAGGTGAAGGAGGAGTAGTTTTAGGTGAATGACTTGGTTTTGAAGTGGGATGCCCCTAGAGAAGATAAACATGGAAATTTTGATCACATGTGGGTTGGCTCTTATATCATTGTAGCAAACAGGGGTATGAACTCATTCATCCTGGAGCATCAAGACGGGTCTCCCTGGACAGGAGGTCCGGTGAATGGAAGGTTTTTAAAACACTACCTCTATTAATCCATGAAAGGTGACCGTTGTATTATAGTTTGTATATATATCTGTGTGTAACATCTTTCAGTTGAAAATAAAAGATAGGTGGTTTCTTGGAATATTTGAAGCCCGAGGTGAAGGCCCTATGATCTTAGAAAGGAAACCATTGTTCACGATCTGAACTTGCATGGAGAAAGTCACGACTCATATTTGCGAAGTTGTGTTGTCGTGCCGCACCTTTCAATGGTGGAGATTCAATCCGATGCATATCTACAATTCAGGTCTTGTTCGCATTCTCAACTTGTGTGCCGGACTGACGGCCCTAGATTTTCAAATTTTGTAAAAGGTGCACCTAAGGATGACCCAGATCTGAGCAAAGGGGCAATCCACGGTTAGGAGGGATTCACAGATAAAGGGCACTACCAAAGTAGCCCGTAATAGACTTGCAGGCCACAAAGGTGTTTAAAAATAGAAAAGGTGGGAGGATTTGCGGCTGTAGATTGCTAGCATGGATGGATGGCTGACATGTCTCCATCGCTATCTTACTTGTAAGGAAGGTATTGGCCGTTTCATATTATAAAACCAGATCCGCGTAGGGATCCACACCAGATTTTGTCCTGTGTGCATTGGACAGTGGAGAGAGCTATCTGTGCAGAGCCGACCAGCCAACTAGACGCCTAGAGAACCCGCCCGGGTGTCGGGAAACCAGGTAAGCCATTTCTCAACGAAAGCTATTTAAATAACAGAAGCTATAGAACCTCCCGGTTTCGAATCTCCTCAGTTGACCAACCTGGTAGAAGATAAATATTATGATATTTTTTATACCATGCTGATTAGTTTCCCTCCAGATACCTTTGATGAATAACTATAAGCTCTGAGGACCGGCCAGCCAGTTACCCACCAAGCTTACCATTCATTCTTCGACCTATTCGCTACAACTCAAACCCCTAGCTGTCCCAAGTTCATGGACTAGTGCGCCAGTCATTACTCCCATGAGCAGAGAGCTGTCATGGACGCATCATGCTCCAAAATCCTATGCTATGTAAACGCACTAGTTGTTAGGAAAGATTTGGCCATTCTCTAGAATTCTGTCATAAATCCCAACATTATAACATGGAATCCCTCATTCAATATTTTCGTCAAGCTCTGAAGACCTTAAGAAGAGTTTCTACCAAGAGAACCTACTACCTAGTCTTTTCCCTCCAGAAACCCCTTTTCCTGGTGAAGCTGAGCTGTTCAAAGAAGAATCTAAATATGTTATCTCCATGCTGGCTCAATTCCTAGGGCTGGATAGCGACAGATACCTGATCGAACCCCTAATCAGCCTCATGTTCGTTCTGAGTACTTTCCCCATTGATCCCTTAGACCCTAACTCAGTTGGCCAGTGCTCCTGCCTAAAATTCGACGAAGCCCTAGTAGATAGTATCCATGCCCAACTCGTTGAATTCCCCAGAACTAGGTCTTTTAGGTTTCAGTCGTATCTATTGAAGATTTTCCTAGCAGTGCAGGAAGAAACCCTATAGGGACTGGAGCTACAAATCACTGAAGAAATGTACTCAAGTTTCCAAGTTTTCATGGATGGTCTGATGTCAGAGGTCTATTTTGTGTTTTTCCAAAAGAGATTGCAAAGAGTCTTGCCTGAAATGAAAGATCTGTTACAACCTTCTATGAAAAGGAGGGTTGGGGACTGGTTCCTGTTGAAAAACGGCACTGTAATCAGGGTATACGATTTTTCTTATGCCCCTTACGTATTACCGACTTTCCTAACTCCCAGGTTATTCACCATGGAGTTCGTAAGACAGAAACTAAAGGTGGAATATGAGCATTTCCTAAAGGACAATAAGTCAGTTGATATCAGTTTCCCATGGTCGGTAGGTCCCTTTGTTATAAAAAATAAAGCAGCTCTTCCTAACATTGAGCTGATGATGAGCAATCTAGGTTTCTCCTCGAGGGCTGCAATAAACTACGACCCTCACCACATAATCTCCGAGAGAAGGAGGGAGACAAGTAGAAAAGGATACAAGAATTTGGAGCTCCCTCGCCTGGTAGAAAGGGAAAATTGGATGGAGTACATAGAAAAAGGTTAGATGGACATTGATCCACCGAGAGGCTCCCTCTCTTCGGTACCACCAAGCACAACTTCAGTCCCTGGTTCGCTTGGAAAGGACTCAGAACTTGCAGCAACTCTATCCCTCACCAGCATTCTAGATAAACTCTCATAGCAGAAAGGTGGTGAACCTATGGATGTGGACAGCGAAGGTGAGAGAGCGCTTAAGCGACAAAAGGTGGAAGACCCTGAACAACAACTGGTAAAGGTAAAAGTGAAACAACCAAAGAAGAAACAAGTTAAGTTCTTAGTTCCATCCTTTGAGGTTAAAGAACATGTGTTCAGAAAGACCCTTGCTAGGCCTGCAGCACTAGGCGTGAGTAGGATGGCGTTATTGGAACAGTATGAAGAAGACCCTGAGACATTATCAAAGGAAGCAAAATTGTATGATGATGTTAGGAAAATCTCCTCTAAAGAGCTAACTCTGGCGACTAGTAGAAACCTTGTGCAGAATACCTTGAGCCTTGCCTTAGCTACCAAGAGTAAGGCAACAGAGCTAAAGGTGAACCCGGAAGACATCCAACTGCAGGACGTGATTAACCTGCACAAAGAGATAGGGGAGGTTCTTTATGACAAGATACTCAAATACGCCCTTGACCTGTCAAAAGCACAAACCAAAAAGGCTAAGTTATAGAGTCAATTAAGAATAGAAAAGTTTGAAAGCACAGGTGAAGAGACTCCACGACTCACTACTGGCCACTGAGACTATTGAAGATAAGAGAAAAAGCATCCAAACACTATTAGGAGAGAAAGATCAAGAGATCCTGAAACTGAAAAAGAAGTTGAAAATGCCAGCTGCCCAGTTTGTAGATGCTGCAGAAATTGCAAAATTGGAGGAAGAGAAGGAAAAGATACAAATAGAGCTGAAAGACTACAAAGCTAAATTGATAGAGTCTGAGGAAGGAAGGGAAAATTGGCAAGAGAACCTGTAATCAGTGATGGACAGTGAGGAAGCTCTGAAAGTTGAACTCAAAAAGTTAGAGAAGAAACTCAAAGAAAAGGAGTAGGAAATAAAGGTCATGGTCACGCCCTCAGTGGAGTCTGGGGATTTCTCTATAGTCTGACAGATATCCCAAACCAGCTTGGATAGCGCAGAATTAATAAGACTAAAGAAACAAAATGCCAACCTGAAAGCTATGAGAGATACTGCTGAGCGAGAGAAAGAGGAGGCAAAAAAAGACAAGAAGGCCTGGGAAGCCAAGCACCAGGCTATGCAAGAGGAATTTGATTAGATAAAATAATAGGTCATAGGTAAGAAAGCGCTACATGAGGCAAGGAAAGTCATATGGCATAGCATCATTGTACAAGCAGAGTAGCTAAGGCTCTACTTAGATTTTATAGCAAATAAAGAGGCCATAGTCAAATTGGTAGACCCAACGATCGCAGTAGCAAATGAGAAATTGAATAAGAAACCTCTTGTCTACGCCCAGAATGCAGTAGATTTCCTGAGTGGCCTATCTGAAATCCAAATGAAAGCATTAGATATCAAAGATAGAATGACCATCATCGCATGGGCCAAGAAAGTGATGTTAAAGCATGAGCAGGTGAGCTCCGTGCATACTGGAGAAACATATCCTGACCAGGAAAGTTAGAATGTTGAAGGAAGTTTTTGATCCATTGTTTAAGCAGGGTCTTACTCTATTCTGGGAGGAAGATGGGACCATGATGATGAAAGATGAGTACCAGGACAAATTGGAGGAATTTCAGTCAAACCAAGAATGTTTTGTAGGTTTGGCGTAGCCTCTGGAAGGCAAAGTGGTGGTGGAGAAGCTGACCCAAAATTTCAAACTCCTCATAATGTTCAAGCAGTCCCACATGCTCCTCGAAGGGTATTCTTACAAAGAACACACTGAAATGAGAATTCTCTTCAAGGAGCTCGCATCCTCAGACCTGCCAGCAATAGAACAATGGAAGTGGGTTGAGAAATATGGTAAAGGAAAACTAAAGATAGGTGCATGAATGGTTCGGGGTTTTTGCAAGCATTATGTTAGTGGAAGCAACCAGTTAGTGAGAACAACCAGCTGGAAGAGCATCTCCAAGATCATTTTTGTCTTTTGTGTTAAGACTCGGTAGTCACATAGTAAAAATGGCTCGTAAATGTAAAAGCAGAGTTTGGTCATCTCTGTATTATAATTGTAGCGACAAATATGGCTTGATTAGGCATCAATAGGTTGTAATTGTTTTTTGTTGAAGAGAAGGCTGAGCCTCATGCTCGAAGACATCGATAAATTCAATGTAATCAAAGGCAGAAGGGTTGAAAATTTTGAAGCCTAAGGGTCGTTCTGCATTGAATAATTTTGAAACTTTTTTAATATAAAATTGGCGAAGCTTGCAGGCATTGTTGTTCAGAGATTCATGTGTCTTCAGATTTACAGTCTGTCTATTTCTCCTCACATGTGATTGTGTTTCTTTCTTTGTTAATTCATTTTGTTATGCTGTTCGTGCTTGGTTCAGTTTAGTGTTTGAGCAAGATTCGTATTGATTATGCCATATTCATTTCGTTCTAATCATTTCAAAATTTACTTCTGCTAAAATCGATATGGAATTCGTATGTTCATGCTCCATACTTGTGGACTATCTATCTTTCTTCTAAATCACCAAATTAAAAAGCATGTCGACTGTAGACGGGTGGCTATCTTTCCTTTGAATGTATGCATTTGCAGAGAATTGTTATAAATTTTATTTGATATACATTTGACTCCAATGCCTAATGGGAATGTATGTAACAAACCATTATTAAAAACAATTTGTCTTATCAGAAATCCAGCCTTCTGAATGTGCTTGATTGAACAGCTTAAGTGATGAAGGTTGGTGCGTTCTTTCATTGCTGACAACCTTGATTATTTCTAGTTTTTCATAAGTTTAAGAGAGATCCCTCTCAAACTGTGCTGGGTCAGTAGCATAAGTCTAAAGTGGTTCTGTTGTTACCCCAGCTTGCCCTCTCCCAAAACCTAGGGGGTCATTTTGGGTGCTAACGAGGAGGACATGTGGAGGAATATATATTGATAAAGTTTGCAGAGGCACAAAATAGAGCGGAAACACAAAAGGGAATATTGATTTCCTTCTCATTATTAAACACACACATATATAGTTTCTCATAAGACTCAAAACAACTGGCTAATACTATGGGCCAGTGAATACCATGCGTCAACTAATGTGTTAGTCAACAACTAACTCAACTAACTTAGGACCATTGACTCAACTAACTAACCAACTTGATACATGAGATTACAACTCTTAACACACCCTCTTAATCTCAAGTGGGATTGTGTGGTAACACTATCAATGCCTAAGTGCTTCCTCTGAAACTCAAATGCAGATGTACCCAAAGGTTTGGTAAACATATCAGCTAGCTGCTCCTTAGAGCCACAAAACATCAAACTGATTTCTCCATTATTGACTAACTCATGTATGAAGTGATAGCAAGTGTCAATGTTTTTACTCTTCCTATGGAATACATTATGTTTATACAACTATATAGCAGAGCTGTTGTCACAATAGATGGTTGTTGGTTCTGTTTCTGTATGTCCCATGTGCTTCAAGAGTCTTTTGAGCCAAACTGCATGGCAGGCTGCTGTAGTTGCTACAATATATCCTGCTTCTACTGAAGACGTGCTCACAATAAGCTGTTTATGAGAATCCCAAGAAGTAAGACTGGTACCAAGATGGAAAGCATAAGCAAATGTGTTTTTCCTATCATCCATACTACCTGCAAAATCACTATCTGTGTACCCCGTGAGAGTACAATCCTATGAATGAGTGTACCAAAGTCCATAATCAATTGTACCTGCAACATATCTCGGTATTCTTTTTCCAACTTTCCAGTGAGAGTCTTTGGGAGATTCCATCAATATAGAAATAAGACTAACAACATACATCAAATCATGTCTAGTAGCAGTCAAATACATTAAACTGCCTATTAATCTTTTGTAAAGTGTAGAATTTACTGCTGGTCCTTCATCATTCTTACTTAACTTGGTTTTTGTAGCAATGGGAGTTCCTACTAGTTTACATTTATCCATTTTGAATCTCTGCAGAATGTCAATGGCATACTTATGCTGACAGATGAAGATCCCATTTTCACTTTGATCAACTTCCAGACCAAGGAAAAACTTCATAAGACCAAGATCAGTCATCTCAAACTATTTTTTCATGACTGTCTTAAACTCTTCTAGCATCAAATTTCTAGTATAGATCATATCATCAACATAAAGACAAACAAGTAAAATGTTACCTTGTTGATCTATTTTAAGATACAAAGTATGTTCATTGCTACTTCTATTGAACCCATTGTTGATGAGATAAGAGTCAATTCTACTGTACCAAGCTCTTGGAGCTGGTTTGAGACCATACAAGGCCGTTTTCATCTTACATACCTTGTGTTCTTGACCTTTGACAGCATAACCAGGTGGTTGATCTACATAGTTTTCTTCTTCAAGTATGCCATTCAGAAAGGAATATTTCACATCCATTTGGTAAACAGGCCACTGGTTTTGAGCTGCTATTGCAAGTATAGCTCTGATGGTGTCCATCCTTGCTACTGGAGCAAAGGTTTCATCATAGTCTACACCATATTGTTGAGCAAAACCTCTTGAAACAAGCCTTGCCTTGTACTTTTCTATCTCTGATTTTTCATTCAACTTGGTCTTATAAACCCATTTTACACCAATGCAACGTTTATCTGATGGGATATCAACTAGATCCCAAGTCTGATTCCTCACAATAGAATCAATCTCTTCATTGATTGCTTGGATCCACTGTGGATCGTTTGCTACTTCTTCAAAACATGTTGGCTGACATGAAAATAGAGCATACTGTAGTTGCTCATCAATGATAGGAATCTATTCATATAACTCCCTTAAGATTTTGGTTCTCTGGTTCTATTGTGGACTGTCTGCTGGTGTCCCTTCTTGCTATTGCTACTGTTGTAATTCAAGTTTGGGTATTCTGAGTGGTTATGGTGGTATTGGACTGTTTATCTGCTGAGTGTCTACTGTATTAGTCCAACATTTATCTTCCATAAATTTTACATCTCTGCTTACCACTATTTTCTTGGTGACAGGATTATATAGCTTATAGGCTTTTTGTTGTTCACTATGGCCTGTGAAAATACACCTTTCACTCTTCTTGTCCAACTTCTTTCTTAACTCATCAGGTATGTGTGAGAATGCAACACATCCAAATATCCTGAGATGTGAGACACTAATTTGAGTGCCACTCCATGCTTCTTCAGGTATCTTGTCTTTGACAGTTACTGTGGGAGACCTGTTCAGTAGATATACCGAACATGCAACAACTTCTGGCCAATAATCATAGGATAACTTCTTGTATGATAGCATAGTTCGGGCCATGTTCATGATGGTACAATTCTTCCATTCTGCTGTGGAGTGTATCTGGTGGTGTACTGATGCTGGATTCCATGTTGCTTACAGAACTCTGCAAAATCATGAGAGACATACTCACCTCCACCATCTGATCTGAGTATTCGGAGTGGTTTACCTAATTGTTTTTCATTCAAAGCTTTAAACTCTTTGAATCTGGAGAAAGATTTTGAATTATTTTTGAGAAAATCAATCCATACTTTCCCTGCTATAGTCATCAATAAATGTTAGGAAATATAGACTTCCTCCTATAGACTAGGTTTGCATGGGTCGACATAGGTATGTGTGAACAAGTTCAAGGTGTTCTTTGGCTCTATTTGTAGAAGTGGGAAAGTTGTCCCGTTGGTGTTTCCCTAAAATACAGTCTTCACAAGAGCTTGACTATTCATTCATGACTAGTAATCCTTTGACCATGGATTGTTTTTGTAGATGAGAGAGACTCTGAAAGGGTATATGACCATACCTACAATGGAACAACCAGGGTTCATCTTAACTGGAGACAGTATGAGCATATGACTATGACAGGATAGCACTCCTCAGGTTGAGTGGGAAAATTCTATTCTTGTTCATTTCTACTTTGGCTAGGATTCTTCTACTAGGAGCTTTATCATAGACAGTACAGAATGACCTTAATATTTGGAACATAGAAAACATCATTTATGTACTTCTTCTCATTATGTTTAGTAAGTATAGGAACAATATCTTTTCCTTGAGATGGAACGAGACAATGAGCACCCAGTTTGATCTTTGAATTAACAAATGGATCTATATCAAGAAATAATGATTTGTTACATGTCATATGATTGCTGCATCCACTATCTAGCAACCACACATCGGATTGATGTTCTTCTTTAGTCACCTGGTATGACAAAAACATAACTTCTAATGAATGTTCTTCAACATTGGAGACATTTGCTCTGCCACTATTCTGATCTGCTTTTTTCTTTCTGCAGTCACATTCATAGTGGCCATATTTCTTGCAGTAGTTACACTGAACATTGGACCTATTAGTCCATATATTTCCTCCTCTTCATCTATGCTTCTGAGGGTTATGACTGTGCTCACAGTGATCTATGTGTTCATGGTGTTCATGGGAATTTCTATCCTCTGTGGAATTATAACTCATTGTTCTTCTACCTCGTCCTTTGCCTCCTCAACCCCAACCTCTGTTGAAAGAAGTCTGTGTGCTAAATGCATGAGACAAAGACTTGTCTTCCTGACTCAGTCTAGCTTCATGAGACAAAAGCGACCATATTAACTCTTCTAGAGTAAACGTTGACAGATCCTTAGATTCTTCTATGTTAGTAACCACCATAGAGAATTTCCTAGTGAGGCATCTAAGTACCTTTTCAACAATACCCTTCTTCTCTAGTGCTTCGCCATAGGTTTGGAATTGCATGACAATCTGAGAAACCCTAGTCATAAACTGATCAACAGTCTTAGTGTCTTTCATCTTAAGACTTTCAAATTGGAGTTGAATGGTTTGGAGTCTTACCATTCTAACTCGATCTATACCTTTGTATGCAGATTGGAGGAGATTCCATTCCTGATGTGCAATTGTAGCTCCAGCGATCCGCGGGAAAATGGACTCCTCAATTCAACTTTGGATCAACCACTTCGCAGTGAGATCTTGATATCGGCTGTCGTCGAGGGACTTCTTATTTGCATTCATCATCGCAGCGAGAGTAGCTGTCGTTTGTTCCATGAAATCCTTTTCGACCATATCCCAACATTTGTTGAGCTGTAGAAAGGTCTGCATCTTTATAGACCAGAATTCATAATTAAAGGCTTACCATCGCAATTTTCCTTCCAGCAAGGTGAGGCGGTCATTGCGGGTTATCTTCAGGCAAGGTGAGGCACTGTCGCAGTTTTTCTTTAGGAAGGGTGAGAAGGTCGTTGTAGTTTCTCTTCATGCAGGGTTAGATGACGTCGCAGTTTTTCTTCAACCAGGGTGAGACGACTCAGCAGTTGTCACAGTTTGCCTTCAGGAGAAGTGTGACAGGGTAGCAGTTTGTCTTCAGGCGGGGTGAGATGGCTTAGTAGTTGTCGCAGTTTTCCTTCAGGGGGAGTGCGACAGGGTCTCTTCAGGGGTTTTTTGAGTGTGCAACTTCGTCGGATTGGGGTGCGACTTCACCGAGTCGTGGGAAAAAAAAAGAAAAAGAAAAAAGGTCGTATCCCAAGTGTTTCAACTCCATCCCGTGATGCAACTTTCGGTCGTGTGTGTGTGCTCTCCATTTTCTGAAAATGCTTACCCAAAAACAAGATCTAAGGATCAGGCCGTCAGCTCTTATACCATGATGAAATTTTGCAGAGACACGGAATAGAGCGGAAATACAAAAGGGCATATTGATTTCCTTCTCATTATTAAACACACATATATATAGTTTCTCATAAGACTCAAAACAATTGGACAACTGGCTAATACTATGGGCTAGTGAATACCATGGGTCAACTAATGTCTTAGTCAACAACTAACTGAACTAAATTAGGACCATTGAATCAACTAACTAACCAACTTGATACATGAGATTAAAACTCTTAACATATATAAGCATAGAAAAACTGTTAGACACAAGTTACCCTAACTAAAAACTCTTATGCGCTTTGGTTCCCAAATGTTTGCCTCTTCCTTGTACAGAATAATTATTCACATGTCCTAGTTTGGTAGAACCACTGCTTTTAGTTGCACCTTATGGCTCGAGCCTGGTAATTCTATCCATCATCTTCCTTGGGTACAAGTCCTTCCGTTATTAGGTTTTTGGGAAACCTTACATGTAGAGTGAGTATCTCTTGTTTCTTTTCTTTGAGGTCATTGGAAGCTTCAAGTGGTTGAAGTTATTTAAAAATACCATGGAACTATTGTAGATACATAAAGTTTCGAAAGAGGAATACCTTTAATCAAAGAAAAACCCTACGAGAGCCTTAAATGGTAATTGTTTGATTTTTCTCAAATAACTTCTTCTTTGATTGCATAGATCATGTTGATGGCAAGTGTAACAAAGATATAAAATAAATACAGGAAAGAGCTGATTGGGGTACATGATAGCTGGAAACGGGTGTATGTTATCTAGAGGACAAAGGACCCTCAATAGATAAAGTAAATGTGCAATTATGGGCTGGTGCAAGGTAATGATACCCACTTATGGCACATTAGTTGCAATGGCATGCTGGAAAAATATAAATCTTATCATTAAAATGAATTATTAGAGGTACCTACAAATTTTTTTAGAATTAGGTGTAAAAATATGAAACGTAGAAAAACGGACCACCTTCCAAAAGATATAACTTTTATTTATGTAAAAGTGGTATAACCACTCCAAAATGTCATTATTTTAAGATTGGTACATGTAGAGGCATAGTCAATAGAGCAATCTTGTGCAGGGCTATTTTTCCAAGATTTTAAAAGTTAATTCTATATATTATTTAAATTACGAAAGTCAGTGAAGCCTTAAAACGACATGGTCGAGTGTTGGTCCACCATATCATGGTATGAACACAATTATTTTTTTTAGCTTGTAGGTATTCTTGTACTCTTGTGTGGATTATTTTCCATTCTCGAAATAGGTAAGCCAATCAAAATTTAAAGAGCAAATAAATGACCTATGTTTTTTACAAATTTGACATGAGTGCAATTAAAAATGAATTAAAAATAAAAAACATTAATAGATCTATTCAAAAAATCTATAGTTAGAACCTGCACACAGAGCTCGACAAGTGTGTGCAATTTCATTAGTCGTGCACAAGTGGAGCATATGTGGAACTAAGCGTGAAAAACATGAAGTTACAGAAATTGGTGTGTTCTTCCATAAATCAGACCAAGTATCAAGGTTTGGAAATACAAAGATAATACCAAACCTGCAAGGGCACCAAAAACAATTTGAATCCAGACACGCGTGCACGAAAATATGTGCACGCACAAAGGCACGCATGTGTTGCTGTGTGCGCACATGTAGATGTGTGCACGCGTTATAGCACGCATGCGTTGTGTTTTACACCTTAATTTTTATCTATCTCTCCCTAACCCCACCATGCCCCCTCTTTATAAACCCACTCTCCTTCTCTTCCTATCCACCCAATCCCCCCCCTCTATTCCACTCTACCCAATCCCTCCTCCCTCCCTCATCCCTCTCTTCTCTTCTTCACCACAAGGGTTAGGAGATATATTATTACACAAAATCACTAACTCATA